>VWPW01005393.1:4792-23044 GCA_013389825.1 Crypturellus undulatus
CCCAGCATTCTTGGTGGACAGTCGTGTTTGCTGAGATTCTGCCTTGGCATTGGGCAAGGTAGGGAGATGTTTTGCGTTCAGAGGAAAGTCAAGCACTGAGGAGATGAGTGAGACACAAAATGTGTTGTTCCCTGTTAGACTGAAATTGGGAGAATTCTTTTTTTCTTTCATTTTTAAAAAGAAATTGAAGGGTAATAATATTAGTTGATTCTCTGCCAATGCATGGAAACAGAAAGCTTTTTAGAAATAAAGTAAAAGGCAGATGCAGAGCCCTTGTTCTTCACTGTGGTCAGCAGGCTGCTTGTTCTGTTTTGTGCTCTGTTACAGAAGCCAGTTGCTGTGTCTGCTAAAATATATCTACTGTAATGTGATCCTTAAAAGTAGCTGACAAAGTTGCTACCAATGCCAGTGCTGTAGCCAGCAGCCATCTCCTGGATGGAAAGTTGCCTTCTTAATGCTTTTACCCCTGAGGTTTTTCTGTAGCAATGTGCCACCTGGAAAGAAAGAGGAAGTAACATATTTTAAAGCTGTGTTTGTGATATTTATAGAATGTATTTTACTTCTCTCAGAACTCTGAAGCAAAGCTAGTGAAATGCGTGAAGTTATGTACTGTCTATAGATAAATCACTGAATTACTGAATTCAGGTTTATTGGTTTGGTAACTGCATTTATATGTAAAATTCCAATGATTTGATATTACCCTGGCACCAGAAAAATTTTCTTATCACCAGCTTTGTCATCTGTCTTTTGTGCTGATTTGTTCTGAGGATGCCCTGGGAAGTTAAATTTGTGAATCCGGCTGTTGTGACCCACTCCGTTCAGGCAGTGTGAGTTTAGATCTATTCCAGATGCATTCCAGAATGGCTGAACATATTACGATGCTCAGGGTACCCAGGCATATCCCTCCTTGCTTGCTCCAGGGATCAGGCTTTGCTGGAGCTTCCTGCTGAGCATCCCTGCAGCCAGCATGTCTGGTCCCAAGATTCTGCTCACGGGGCTGTGCAGATCTGTATGCTGGCTTTTCTGAGAAGACCGGTGTAACCAGACATTATAGTATTGCATAGAGTCAGAGGAAGAGTTTGGGTCAGCCTTGGGAAGAAGCCAGCAGAGTCTTGCAAAACCACCTGCTTTTCCTTAACACAGCAGAAAGATTGGCTGGGAAGAGCACCACTGTAATATCTTTGCAAGCCCTCTTCTACTTATGTTATGTTCTAGTTATGTTTATGCTGCTGGTATTGTCAGACAGAATGAAGTGTTGGAAAAGCCAAAAGAAGATCTTGAATAACCAATAAGTATTGTAGGTGTCGAAATTAATTTAAGCTTTTCCAACCTTCAGTTTTCTTAAAAGGGTTTTTATTCTTTGCAAGCGGTATATCAAAGTTTAGGATTGTTGTTTGAAGTGTGGACACTCAAGTTAGTGGTTTCTTGAGCAGGACTCACAAGGATTCTTTATTTTTCCCTAGGCATTGGCTAGCATAAGTCACGTTGCCCACGTTACAGTAACGACCAAGACGGCTGATGCAAAGTGTGCGTACAGGTATGCTGCTTGCTGGCAATATAGCATTATGTAAACAGAGGTATTTCTCTTTTCAGTGGTCTTAGTAACATGGCTCTACATGAGACATGATAGAGAAGAGGGCAACCTCTTCAGAGCAAGGAATATCTATGCTGGGATCCAGAATGTATCCAGAGGATATCCAGAAAGGATTCTGGGCATTCAGCGTGGATCCACCAAAGGGAAATCATGTTTAATCAACCCACCAGCCTGCTCTGATGGGATGATTGGCTGGAAAGATGCGGTGGAGCAACAGGGATGTTGTCTACTTTGACTTCAGCAGGGCTTTTGGCCCTGTCTCCCATGACATCCTTGTAGCCAAGCGTAGCAAGTGCGGGATAGATGAGTGGACTGTGAGATGGATTGAGAACTGGCTGAACAGCAGAGCTTACAGGGGTGAGATCGGGGGTGCAGGGTAAAGAGAAGAGTTGGCTGAGAGTGGTCTCAGCAGCATGGGCAAATGCCTTAGGAGAGGGGCTCAAGAGGATGGGCCAGGCTGTCTTCACTGATGCCCAGCAATAGGATAAGAGGCAGCTGCCACAAACTGAAGCCCAGGAAGCTCTGTCTGAATTTGAGGGAAAACTTGATTGTGAGGGCAGATGCAAGGCTCCAAAAGGGAGAAAAGGTAGTTTGAGTGATCCTTTATGCCTTTTATTCCAGACTGTAACACTAAGTTTTATCTAGAGCAATATTTTAAGAGTGGGAGAAAAAGAAAAGTCTAAAAGGAATTCTATCTCAGCAGCCAGAATAGGGTAAACTTTCTCCCCGCCCCCAGAAACCTAGAAGAAGACAAATGATGCATGTACACAGGCAGTGTGTCTTGCAAATGTCATGGTTCCTAGACATGAATATTACATATTTGTTTGGTTTTGTTTTTGTGCTAGGTGCCTAATCCTATTTAATAATTGATTTTTTTGAATATTCTCCTGAAAAATAAACCTCTCAAATTAAGCAAAAATCTCTGCCTGAACTTCTCAACTGCCTTTAGGAAAAAGGTAGAGAAAATGTGAGCTTTGCATGTAGAGTTGCAAAAGGTTGTGTGACTGTGATTTTCTTGCATCAAGCATGTAGGGGACAAGAAAAGAGTAGGCTCTTTAAAATTAGGTATCCATATAATGTGCTAAAAGAATTATGTGGGACAAAAGTCTTCTTTGCTCAGAATGTTATGGACCAAAAGGAGATGGCTTTTATACATTCAGACAAGAATTTCTCATTGGTATAATGGAGTCTAATGGAAAAAAAAACATTTTCATGTCTAGACAGCTCTAACTGTTACTGAAGAAATACTGGGTACTGATATTCCTGTCAGTGATGCCAGTTCTCATCATGCAGAAGCATGGGGGTAGCAACCAATTGTCAGCATCCCCAGTTTTTGCTGGGAGGAGTGATGAATTGCTGATGATGGGATTTCTTCACCTTTTTTTTTCCTCCCCTCCCCTTTTTTACTCTTGACAGATCTAGGTATCTGATAACAGCTTATTTTTATTTTCTGATTAGAGCTACTTACAGTGATGGAAAAATTAAAGCCCCTCCAAAACCTTGTGCGGGAAACCAAGGGACTCAGATCACGGTACTTTTGTGTTTCTGCTCTCCCGTATCCCCCTCCTGCTCTCTGGCTATTACGCTTGTTGTGAGTGTTACATTGCAAGGTACGTGAGAGTCTCACCTTAGAGGATGGATGCCTCATAAATAAAAATGCCCTCAGAACAAATTTGTCTGTCCTTATTAAGAAGATGGTTTTACTCTGACCTTTTTCTCTTCAGGTGGAAGATCTTTTTTATAATGTGAATACAAGGAGGAAAGCTTTAAAAAATCCAAGTGAAGAGTATGCAAAAATACTTGAAGTTGTTAGCAGGTAAACTGAAACAAGAAGCTCCATTTTTTTCCTAGCACTAAGGAGAGCATTAGGGATTGGGGAGGGATTGGCATGTGTGTGGCTTCTTGATTGTTGTTTTTAAAGTGTTTGTCAGTGTATGGTGTCTAATAAAAATCCAATAGGATAAAGAAAATCCAGAAGAGAAAAAGTGTAGTTGGTTTGTTGCTATTATTAGGAAGAATTGCAGCAAACCAAAGTCTAAATGGCAGTTTCACCTCTCCCCCCAGAATCAGGTCAGCTGCAGGATGTAATGTTCCCTTAGTTGCTCACTGATTCAGGCATCTTTGGCATGTGAAGCAGGATCTATACAACTTAACCAAAAAAATACTTTACACTTTCAGTAAACAAAAAGTTAGTGAAGAGTAAGAAGATGCTGTGGTATAGTATATATCAGCATACTGCCCCTGTAAGCTCCTAAAGAGTCTTTACAGAGCAGGCAGGCACAGGCCAGAGGTGAAGGGTTGGCTTCCACTGCTCTAAGACTGGCTCATCTGCAGTCTCACTGACCATCTGCCTACCAACTCACTGTCCTACCTGCTTTGCTTTTTCTTTCTTTCTTTTTTTTAATGTTGCCTTTCTTCTCCTGAATGCCAAGCTACTAACTGCCCCACTGCACCAACCTGCCATCTTTCTGTATGTTCACCTTTCTTATCTTGCCTTCTACTTTGTGTTCCTTCTCACAACCCAACATTTTTTTCTACAAGCCTGGGCCAAGGTTGAGTACCTGAGCTCTATCAAACTGGGCCCTGGATCCTCCTGAGGGGGATCTCAGAGGGGAAGAGCCAGCCTCTTCTCAGATCCTTCTCCATAGAAGTTGAGAGTTCAATCTGTTTGTTCTTATGAAGCCTGTGAAATGCAATTGAACTAGCTAGATTGTATAGGTTGGATTAGTTGGTTGGTTGGTTTGTTTTTTCTGAGTAATAACCTAAACTAATCCTTGAAGTTATGTAATGTCAGCTTAGTTATAAATAGACCATTTCACGTTTTTTGAAAGCTATTAATCTAAAAAAGTTCAATTCAGATAAATTGTATTACAATATTTGAAATTGCTTCTGTTACTGGTTGCTCTTTCATAACCTATTCTTTCATACATGGCACTCTGTCTCTGTCTCAGGTATGCCATCCACAACTCAGGCATCAGCTTTTCAGTTAAGAAGGTACGTAAAGGGTTCTTAATGTCCTCATATTTTTATGAAGGTGACAGCACCGCTCTGTGCTGGAGTGCATCTTTTGCAATGGGACTGCTCTATACAGCCTTCCCAGGTGCTGAAATGTTGAGGGGCGCTTTCTAGTTTGGATACAAAAACACATTGTTTAAAAGTGAACAAGATAAAAGGAGTTTGGAGTTTTCTATGTTGCCAGTGTTTTACTTTGTGTTAGTTTTAAGAAATGTTTCAACCTTTTCTGAAAGTCTGGTTACTAATAATAGTATTAAGTAAGTCTGTAGCATGTCATCTGCAGCACTGCTGATAGTTATTTACTGAAGTGCTTATGTTCCCTGCTTACAAAGATGGGTTATTAGCCCAATGGACCTTGCACCTGAAGTGATCTAGGAATTATTGTATTTCTATGCTGTTTGCCATCTATTGTTAACACAAACAGGTAAATAATAAGACAGAATAAAAAGGAAAAGTTGTATGTTTTTGTCAGAAATGCATATTGTTGTGTTTAATGTATTTCTGAGACTTTCAGCCAGAACTGTGTTACTCATTTCTGCTCTTTATAGCAAGGTGATACTGTGTCAGATGTTAGAACCTTATCAAATGCCTCGACAGTGGATAATATCAGGTCCATCTTTGGAAATGCCGTTAGCAGGTATGTTGACCATCAGTTTTCATTTTGACATGATGTGTTCTGCTAACCTTCCTATCCCTTTTTAATAAAACACAGACTCTGCTAACTTTACATATTTTTGCTTTAAAATGAATTAGAGGGAAGAGGAAATGTTGCAATGATAGATGCAGAATGTGTGGCTATTTTTTTTTTCTTCAATCAAAGGAAAGGGGCGAGTTGTGATGTAGTTTCCCTTTAATGCAGCAGAAAGAAACCATCTGCTTGTAGGTTTCCATGTGCTAGATAACAAAGAGATGCGGGTCCAGCTTGTGATACAAGTTCCTGGCCTCCTCCTCACCATGAAAATTTTACCCCTCTTACTAGCATATTGTTTGCACTTAAATAATGCAACTAAAAATTGAAGCTGGAATATATGGAGATGGAACTTGAAATAAGTAGTCCATAAGCTTTTTTTATGTTAATTTTCAAAGCTGGCATAATGCCTTGCTAGGTGATTGTACTCGCAGCTTGCAAAGTGTGGTCTGATTTCCCAAGCTAATGCATCACAAATGTCATGCATTTGTGAAGACTGTTATTGCTAGGATCTGTACCCAGGGGAAGAAAAAAATGTCTTGAGTTCTTAATAGCCCACTATATATGTTTAACTTAAAAGTAGACACAACAGTTGAAGTAAAAAGGTGACCTTTCCTGGGCTGCTGGCAACTTTGGAGTGTCCTTGTTTGCCACGGTCAGTGACTTAAACTGACAGTTCAAATGAAATGGATACTGTGATATAATCAGGTATTATAAAGATATTCTGGGTGGCTTTATAGAATCTAATCCTACTGTACTGCTGATTTACTTAGGGAGAAATAAGCAATTGGTGTTTTATTATTATTACGTGTTTAAATAATTTTTGGGTTAACAAAGAATGTATAAGCTCTACAACAATTTTACTGCTTTCTTTAAGAGAAATGCAATAGTGCATTCTTCCTTGTGAGCAGTAGCATGACTGAAATTTATATCAACAGAATTCTTTATTTCTGTAAAACTATAGAGAACTGATAGAAGTGGGCTGTGAAGATGCAAGCTTGGCCTTTAAAATGAAAGGTTACATAACGAATGCAAACTACTCTGTGAAGAAATGTATATTTTTACTCTTCATAAACCGTAAGTTAAAAATGCATATTGCAGAGTTGTATGTTGCATGCATTATAATCAAACAAAATCCATTTCTCTCAAGAACTACAAAAATATTCTGAATATGAACTTCCCTGAAAACCACTGATGGGTACATATTGCAGTTCATTGTAGATCAGATTTCATTTATTTCTACTTGCAGTGTGGGTCATATTTCAAATTCTGAAATACTGATACTGGGCCTAAAGAAATACAGACTTCATATCAGGTTTATGGCCGCAACAACATTGGTGATGTCTGCAAGAAGCTGTGACTATACCAAATAATGGAAAGGTAGTTTGGTTATTACAGTTACTCCAGTTTTAGCACACTTGGAAAAAAACGCTTCTAAATGTAAAAAGAAAAAATAAGCAGCACACTAAACTGACATTGCGTATTCCTTAATTTATATTAAAATGTGTGCAGGGAGTAAAAAGGAGGTACAAGTGATGCCCTCTGAAGATGTAGTGCGTGAAGATTTTGGTTTAACTAAGTTGTTGGGCATCATGTAGTCAGTGCATTTCACTGGTGCAGTAGCATTTTGCTCTTTGTTTCAGATCGACTGGTAGAGTCGACCGCTTTGCGGAAAGCCATAGAAACTGTCTATGCGGCTTACTTGCCAAAAAGTACACACCCGTTCCTGTACTTAAGGTAAAGTAATAGAAAGTGGCCTTTTACTACTTGTGCAGGGTGTAGCACGAGTGGGTAGGTTTAAAAACCCATCGGTATCCCCGGTGGGAGTGTTAGGCATCACATTGAGCTAGTTTAGTGCCAAACAGGAGAAAACTCAGTATGCATTTTCAATATTAGAAACATCAATAAGAATCTTTAAAAGGAAGGCCTGATTTTCAGAAATAGTAAGCACCTAGTAATCTCAACTTTGATATTTGTAATTTCAACCTTTGCTGTTATGAGTTAGGAAGATTAGTTGCACTGGGGATAAAGCAGAGCATTTCAAGCCACTCAGGCCTTTTATTCTAAACTCCATCAGTATTTGCTAGGAAATGTAAAAGGTTACTCTTGTTCTTTTGAACAATAAAGTGTTGGCACTTTAATAAAAAAGTGAATGCACTGCAGCTTTCAGCTCTATTCCTGCCTGGCAATACTGCTAAATGACAGGGCCTCGGAGCTTGTTAGTTCATGGCACACTGTGAATAAGTTTCTTCTCAAAACTGTTTTTGTAGTAATACAATAGAGAGTTTGATTTAAGCTCACCTATGTTAACTGATTTTGAAGAGTTTGGAATTTAATTTTTCACTCACACATGCAGACGTAGCAAGGAAATCTCACTGCAGATTTCAGGACTTTTCTGGCTTAATTGCATGAAGTCAGGGCCTCAGATCTGATGAATCTTGCACTGACCTGGTGAGTGCCCTCTCTGCTCTGCATGGGAAACTTTAGGTTAGCTTATTTTATGTTTTGCAGCCTGGAAATAGCACCTCAGAATGTAGATGTGAATGTGCATCCTACGAAGCACGAAGTCCATTTCCTTCACGAGGACAGTATTCTAGAGCGTGTGCAGCAGCACATAGAGAGCAAGTTACTGGGCTCTAATTCTTCCAGGATGTACTTCACTCAGGTGAGAAAACACATTTCTCCTGACCAGGATATTAACAGTGGTCAAGTTTACTCTGTTCAATAGCACAGTCTAGGCAGTATTTGGTAACTAGCAATGTTATGCTGAGAGCTTCAAGTCTCTGCTCTATAGGCAACTTGATTTAATATACCAGTGTGGGCAATGAGGCAGTAAGCTTACTGGAAGAAAAAATGAATGAAATTTAAAAAAAAAAAAATATTTTATGTACCTATCTGCCAAATATCTGTTCAGTCTTTTTGGTTTTACAAGTGCTGTGCTTCACATGTGTTTTTTTTTTTTTTTTTTTTTTTAATCTGTCCGGCTTCTGTGTGGGAGACCTGTTACTGTGGTATTGTTTTTTTTCCTATATATTTGACAACACCTTGGACTTAGGTTAAGTGGAGAAAAACATGGAAAAAAACCCATAACTTCTATGTGTAGTATAGTATAAAGACTTACAACCACTAACGTTTGAAAACAGATTTCCTTGTGCTTATTGACACTCAAGATTTTGTCCTTGAGACAAGGCAGGGTTCACAGTGATCTTACCTGCCACGATGCTGACATTTGTGCTGTGCCGATAGTGAGCACAGAGCTGGTCACCTGTGTGAGTGGTTGACACGGTGTCTTCGTGGTGCAAATGTTTCAAGCGGTGAGATGGTGTAAGAAGCTGGCAGGGCTTTGGATTGTGCTCATTCTCTGCTCTTTTTTCTCTTCTGTATCTGCATGAAGACGTTGCTTCCAGGGGCCGATTGCTCTGCTAGCGAGGTTGTGAAATCAGCAGCAAACTCTGCGGCAGTTACCAAAGGAGCGGGTGATAAAGTTTACGCACACCAGATGGTCCGCACTGACTCCAGAGAGCAAAAGCTGGATGCCTTCCTTCAGCCGGCCAGCAAGGCCCTGAGCGCAGGCCCCGCAGAGGGGAGAGCCGAGGCGGGAGTGGGGCTGCTGGAGGGCGCAGCCGGGGTGCAGGATGCAGAGATGGAAGATGTCAGCGTTGTAGCTGAGGTCGCTGCTGCTCAGAGGAGCCCGGGGCCGGCAGCGGGCCAGAGCAAGAGCCCACGCGGGTCTCCTGAAGCGGTGCCACCTCGGTAAGTCTCCTCTTTGCTGAATGGGAAGCATTACCTATTCATTTCCTGGCAGTGTCAAGAAACTGAATTTCACTTGTGAACCATGTGCTATGTAACTTGTCGTAAGTTCTGTAGCTGGAACAGGAGATTCTGTGCAGTTTGGAAGGCCAGAAACTAAGTAGTGATGTTAACTTTAGCTTAGGGAAGTCTTATTATGCTGTACGTGGTCAGAGGTTTCCTGTTTTGGAGGGAATAGAAAAATATATCACTGAATTTTTCAGATAATACCCTAATAAAGATATAAGCATTGTAACTTTTTTTAACTTTGTAGTGAAATATTCTGAGAGGCCAAAGTGATTTGAAAGAACCTGATTTGAATTTATTTTCTTTTCTAGCATTGCAGGGAAAAAGTCTCTTAGAAAAAACAGAATTTTGTGATGTGCACTATGGAGACTGATTGGCTTGATGCTTAAGCATTAGATATANATTTTCTTTCCTAGCATTGCAGGGAAAAAAAGTCTCTTAGAAAAAAACAGAATTTTGTGATGTGCACTATGGAGACTGATTGGCTTGATGCTTAAGCATTAGATATAATCAGTATTAAAAAAAGACTTAAATTTTCATCTGAACAACAGAACAAGTCTTCCCTTTGGAGAAGCTTGGGGAAGCCTTCTGCATTTCCATCATTACTGTGAATTGACCGTCCCCTGAGCTGAGTGTAGTAAGAGAACAGTAGATGTTTCCTTTTTCTTTCCCTATGGCAGAAAGAGACCACGTGAAGACACTGACGTGGAAATGGAGAGAGATGATAACAGAAAGGAAATGACAGCTGCTTGCACCCCTCGAAGGAGAATTATTAACTTGACCAGCGTATTGACTCTCCAGGAGGAAATTAGTAACCAGGCACATGCAGGTAAGCAATTATCTTGCTCCCCAGGATTACTGATACTGTGCCAAGCAAATATGTTTATTTGGACTGCTGAGAAAAGAGGAAAAAAAAAAACCCACATTAAGAAGATGGCCAAACTAGTCCACTGCTGCAAGTGAGCTGAAATGTTTGTTAAATATCAAGGGCCAACCTGCCCAGGCAATTACTGAGTGCTATGAGCTACACTGGCCTTGTTTTGAGCTTCAGGATTCCATATTTGTAAACAGATGTTTTATATACTTCCTTTTTCTTTTCCTTGAATTTATTTTGATTTTATGCTAGCTATAATGAGGATCCTCCACAGTTAAAATGGCTTTCTAATAAGTAAGCTAAAACAAAATCAAACACTAAAAATATTGATCTTTAGAAACCACGTGCTCCTGATAATATTTCACAGTAGACTGGTAATTCTGTATTTGTATTCCTTATCTGACTACTGCTGTTTAAATATTGAAATCACAGCGGTACCTGTGTTGTAAAACCTGCAAAAAAAGTAGGATTTGTTGAATTTGTGCTGGCTTTCTCCTGTCTTTACATGTATGAGAAATACATGCAAGTGACTTCTGTAAGAAAGAAATGCCCTTTAACTGTATTGTATTTCTTTGGAAAAGACAACACTGCAATTTGGTCAGCTCAATGTTTTGTACATGCTGTTTTAAGAAAGACTGTAAATAGGTCTTTTGAGGAGTGGCTAAAACAGGCTGCAACTATCGAATCTCACTTCTCAAATGATGTTTTTTTTTTAAATAAAGTAGAAGGCTAGAAATTTACTTTGGGAAAGCAAAAATGTTTGGATCTTACCTGCCACATTTCCAAATTTAGTCTTATTATATTTTGTTGAAAGGTTGTTTTACATCTGCAACCTTATTTAAAATATGTCTTTATTCTCTTATTGATCTCTCACCAGAAACTGCTCTAGAAAGTCAGGCTCTTCAAGTCCAATACAGAGATTTTTTTTTAATAAATTTTCCCTTGTAGTTTAACTATTATATAATCTTTCTCATTTATGCTTTAATATATACACTATACGCATATGCACACAAATGATTAAGACTTAAAGACATATAGTGGTAGAGGGTAGCACACGCCCATCTAGCAGTGTCTGAATGGAAGTCCAGGACCTTCACCTTGAAAAGACCCATGACAATTCAGGCAACCAAATCTGTCTGGCCATGGTTGGTGGAATATAGGGATATACATTTTTTTTATTTTTTCCCTTTCCCTCAGGTCTTCAGGAGATGCTACACGATCACTCCTTTGTTGGCTGTGTCAGTCCTCAGTGGGCTCTGGCACAGTACCAGACAAAACTATATCTTCTCAATACAACAAAACTCAGGTAAAGAAGCTATTTGTCTTGTCACAGTTGAAATAGCTGCTCATGACCATGCTAATTAGGAGGGAGAAAGAAATGACAGAAGAACGCTATCTTGTCAGCTCTACAAAATTTATGAGAATTAAGAATTAAGCAATCAGCTCAGAAAATATACGTGTAGCTACAACTTTAGGGTGAGCATGTAAATCTTAAACTGTTCAGTTAAAATAAGATCTTTGTTAATCTGAAGAGACATTTCTGATATTCCCAAGATGACTCTTACACTTTTCCCTCTTTACATGTATCTTGCAGTGGTCATGCCCATGTAACTAACTCACTCTTGTACTTCAATTTAGCCAAGAACTCTTCTACCAGATACTTATTTATGACTTTGCAAACTTTGGCATCTTAAGGCTCTCTGTGAGTATCAAGCCTATTTTGTTTCTTTTTTTTTTTTTTGTCAAAAGAAGCTTGATAATGGAGCAAATGCTGTTAGCAATTTTGTAGCTACAGCTGGGAGCTGTGATACTAGCCCCTTGTTAATCTCCCTTTTGGCTATTGACTGAGTTTTGTTATCTGTTACTGTACTGGGACAAATAATTAATATATAACCTGTCTATCAGAAATAGACTGTAAAGTGCTACTCCTTATCTTGTAACTATCAAGCACGTTATAGAATCTTGGATGCTGCAGAATCCTATTAGTATTATTGCTTCTGTTTTTAGATGGCTAGGATACACAGAACTGCTCACTTGTGGACCAGAGCCAACTAGATTGTAGTTGAAGGAACAAATACATTTTAAAGAATGGGAGGAGGTTTGTGATTATTAACCACAGTTTTGCCTCCTCTGCTTTTAGGAGCCAGCTCCTTTATTTGAGCTTGCCCTGCTTGCTTTAGAGGACCCTGAGAGTGGCTGGACAGAAGAAGATGGCCCCAAGGAAGGGCTTGCTGAGTACATCGTGGAATTTCTGAAGAAGAAAACTGAAATGCTGAAAGATTATTTCTCTCTTGAAATTGATGAGGTGACTAAACTATGTTAGATACTGATACTAGGTAACTGCAATAGTTTGCTTGCTTCAGAAATAATGCTGGGCAGGTGAAGAACATCAGTAAGAACTTAATACACTCCTTATTTTATACAAAGCAGAACACCCTCAACTGTGCTATTTCTCTCAATCTCATGTGTCTGAAATGTTTTTCTAGGAAGGCGGGGTTGTGTTTAGTGTCTTGAGATGGAGAGGAATCCTGAATTCAGGCCTGTCTGACCTGGATGGTCTAAATTCAGGCCTTCTCAGTTTATAAACAACAAACCACAAACCAAAGAAGAATCTCTATGAGCTTCTTCCCCTGCTACTTGCCCAGAATCAAACTGTACAAATATGTAATTTCAGATGCTGTTAAGGTGCACTAAGTTTCTTTAAAAGGGCAAATATCTGGTCTATAATAGACAAGTTTTGATGCCTCTACTGTAAGAAAAAAGAACACTTTTCTTTTTCATGGATGCAGCAGTGTTGCATTACAGGAAGGAAACCTTACGGGACTACCACTGCTGCTAGACAACTACGTCCCCCCTCTGGAAGGGCTACCTATGTTTATCCTTCGCTTGGCCACAGAGGTATGTTTCCTTAATAAAAAGGAGTGTGTTTGTTCACAAATGCCATTTTCATTTAAGAAAGAAGTAATTCAAGTTAGCTTCTAAAATTGTGCACAGAAGGCTGAAATGGGTTTAAACAGCCTGTTAATATATTTAAGCCTTTGCTGTGGTTGCTTACTAGTTATACTTTTGACCATAACATCATGAGTGCCAACCTAATGACAATAGATACTCACTTTTATTTGAAAGCCTTCATTTCTATCCATCTCATTTGTTTCACTACCTGCATCAAAATGATCCAACTACTTAAAATTTTTTTCATATTAAAAGTTTATATCTTAACTGCTGCTCAGATTTTAAGTAGCATTTCTTAATTGTAACAGGTAAACTGGGATGAAGAAAAGGAGTGTTTTGAAAGCTTAAGTAAAGAATTATCCATGTTCTACTCCATTAGAAAGCAGTACATAATAGATGACACCAACCTGACAAGCTCTCAGGTATGAGAATACATAACTAAGTTACATGAACACATAAAACACTTGACCTGTCGACCTCCAGTTCCAGTTGTACTTCCAGGGAAATGAAACAAGTAGCAGAGCAGCAGGAGTTTGAAAGAATACGTGGCTTAGATGATCTGAAGAATTGTAGTATCGTGTATCATAGCATGTGCACTACTGCACTAGCTTGAGGCTTCTTAGAGGCTGGGGTTTTTAGCCTGCTGAGCTGAGATACATTTCTACAGAATAAAGATGCAAGTATACTTAAAGGCACAGCCTGGTTAGGGGAAGCACCTGGCTAGCCAACTAACCATTCAGTCAAGTCAACTAATTCTGCCTGTGATACCTCTAAAAAGAGTATCCAGAATTTAGTAATTTGATTGTCTAAAACAAACCTTTTCTCTAATACTAGAAGAACTCGTATACAAACTGTAGGTTCTTTATTACTCAAGTTTAAGAGCTGCTCACCTTTAGTGAGAGGGAATGAGTTGTGCCTTTTTTCCTCCCTGTATTTCAGGCTGAAGATTCTGACTCTGCTTCAACGGGCTGGAAGTGGGCAGTGGAACACATAGTTTTCAAGGCTTCCAGGACTCATCTGCTCCCTCCTAAGCACCTCGCAGAAGATGGCAACATCCTGCAGCTTGCTAACCTGCCTGACCTGTATAAAGTTTTTGAGAGATGTTGAGCAAATAGCTAGACAGACTTGTGCATATGTAAAAAGCATTAATTTTGTATTCTATTTAGTAAAGGACAAAACTGGAATCTCAACTGCCAAAGAAAGGATTTAAGATCAGACTAACTTGATAGCAGGCAAATGTTATTTTTTTTCTTCTACTGAAGAATATTTTTTTTTTATTCTAACTATGTTTAAGCCCAACTAAAATTAAGCTGAAAAATAAAATCTTTATGTTCCATCTAAATGTGAAGCTGGCCTTTTAGGAAATTTGGCTAAGAGATGGAGCTTTAACTTAACTGAAATTATATTGCTTTAACTCAGGTTGCCCTTTGAAAGCAACACTATGGGTTACTTACCTGTACTTAATTAAGAAGGGCTGCTGTATGACAGTATCTGCAGTGCCTATGTGACATTATACAAATTGTTATGCAAGGCACTTAAAATACTTTTCTGTTACAGAATCTGTAAGTGTGTTATTTCAGAGCCCTGCCCTGCATTTCAAAATCATCTCTTTCAGCCAAGGATTCCAAAAATAAAGACAGGACACCTAGGACAGGTAAAAGTGCCTCTACAACCACAAGATACTGCATTTCAAAAGAGCAGCTGTAGATGAAAACTACTTGCTGGCTCCAGGATCAGAGGAAGAGCGGTCTTGCCAGGAAGGAAAAATACTGAAGCTTTAACTTGTGCCCTAACCTTTCCTGGGCCTGTACAAGAGTCCTAGAATAGCACAGCTATTTTCCCAAGGAGGATCCCAGAGAAAAATGCTCCTTCAGGAGGATGTTCCAGCCTCAAAAAGGCTGGTTAACAGAAAGTCAACCAGAAGCAGACACAATTTCCACACCCTGTAAGTCATGCAAAAAGAAGCATTAGCAGAAGCTTTGTACAGATGAGCACCCACTATCCTCAGAATACACAACTTAAAAACGCTGACCCAAGCCTCTCATGGTTTCTTTGGAATAAGCCCCCAAAGTGAACATGCAGAGCTTAAGAGAACAAGAAATGATCTATGCTACCACCAACCTGTGAGTCTGTCCTTTTAAGACACTGACACGAGGCCTACATGCTGAAAAATGAGTCTCCCCATGGAAAACATTTTTCCCTCTCTGTAAGTCTAAGAGGCATCTAGCACAGAAACCAAACATGAAAGAGTTCTTAAATTTTGTGAAATTGGCTTTTCCTTTAGAAAGCAGCTGTGAAAGAAGCAGAAGCACTAAGACTCTTGCTTACAAACAGCCTGAANACACTGACATGAGGCCTACATGCCTCGTGAAAAATGAGTCTCCCCATGGAAAACATTTTTCCCTCCCTGTAAGTCTAAGAGGCATCTAGCCCAGAAACCAAACATGAAAGAGTGCTTAAATTTTGTGAAAATGGCTTTTCCTTTAGAAAGCAGCTGTGAAAGAAGCAGAAGCACTAAGGCTCTTGCTTACAAACAGCCTGAAACCTGTGTTGCTTTGAGAACTCCTGAAGAGAGTTTGCTACAGAAAAACATCTGGTTTCAATCTAAAGGATTAATTCCTCTTAGATCAAATGTTGGTCTCTTTCTGGCCTGAAGCAAAGTCTAATACTGGGTAGCCAGACTTCAAATGATTCAGAATTGTAATTCAGCAGACCTCTCACATGCTTGCTAGCTGGAAAAGAAGACAAGTTCTTAATAGCATTTTATGTCCACCAAAAGTGGGTGGGCTACAGCCAAAAATGACTATTGTAAAGAGTTTGAAAAGATACTTCTTAAGAATATGAAGATCAGCATTCAGTGTTAGGACTTTGTTCTATCCTGTTGGTAACTCGGGATTTTAAAAGAAAACAAACACTTTTTCTGGTCAGTAAAGTGTCCATTTAATAACCTCCTTAGCCACATTTCCCACCTCCTTCCTCCCACCTCATGTTTCAACTCACGCTTAAGCAGCAGATGGCATACAATTTGATAGTGTGTAACACAAGGTCTTAAATTGGTACTCTCTATACAGATAACAGTACAAGATACTCTTATACTCCTGCATCAGGGAGTATCAGGAGCTACTATTTGACAACATTATCTAGAACTCAGATGTGCCCATGCAAAAAAAAAAAAAAAAAAAAGCAGATTTTTATGTACAGTCCCTATTTATTTTCTTATAAATTTAAATATTTTACAAAAAAGCATTTTCAAAATGTATAAAGTTTAGTGAATACCCCGTATGTATTTAAAATAAAATGTTATCTGATTTCAAAGGTTATTCAACAATCTAGCGTCGTTGAAGACTAAATTGCACCATATAAAAGGCACTTGTGCTGTGTGATGTCTTGAGCAAATATAGTTGTTAGTTTATAATACAGTATTACAGTGTCTTCTGAATTCATGCAGTTGTCTCCAAGCATCAAGCATCATTAAAGCAGCCAAAAGAGATCGTGAGTAAACTTGATTCCACAGTTGTGAAAACATTTTCTATCGCTAAGTCAATCATACAGCATTGTGCTCCAGCTCTGACTCTAGAATCAAACGCTATGGAAAAATTGCTGTCATTCACAGGGGAATTCAACCTACATTTCATTCTCTCATAAGTTACAAAAAAAAAAAAGATGCCATTTAATTATGAAACTAAAATACCATTGAACAGCTCAGTGTTCCAACAGTTTGTGACAATGAGAGTCTGTACTTAAAAACAAGCTAGGGGCTAGTTATTCTAGGAGCAGTGCACAGTATTTTTTTATTTTCACTTCACTGCTGAGATAAAAGCGCAGTCCGATTTGCCTTCATCTTCTCCAGCCTTTTCATCAAGTGGTTATTGGTCATCTCCATTTCTTCAATCTTATCCAGTGCTGTTCGTAACTGTAACATAAAAGCAAAAGTTCTTATCACTTTAAGCTTAACTGGACTTTCTGCTGTTCTTAGGTCCTGATAGAGGAAATTAGTCAGGAGCACAGTTAAGTTCCAGCTCCCTGTGAAGTGCTGACACCTGACACAGCTCCCTATGGAGCTTCCCAGTAACTTTTATAAAGAATTAGAATAATCCAAAGGATCACATTTTGAAGAAAATGGAACTTTAGATCCCTCCTTCCAAGAAAATACTGTGTTAAACTGTAACTAGTAGTACTTTATGTGCTATAGTTGTTGTCTTCTGAAGGCAATACTAGTGGCATCTTTTCAGAATACTGCAAAGCTCTAACAGAACATTACAAAAGGGGAGAGCTTGGAGACAAAGGACAATGCCCCACAACTGATGGCTGGGTGCAACTCAAAGCTCACCTCTCGCTGAAGCTTCCTTTTCTCAGCCTTGAGTTCATCTTCCACTTTTTCTGCATTTTCTGCAGCACTTTTGTATCTTGCAACCTGTCCCTCAAGTCGTCCAATCTGCAAACCGAAATAAACCCAAAAATGTTAGCATAGTGCTCCGCCTGCCTCTCCTAAAAAGTGTACCCCAAGGCATCCTCCAAACTAAACACAGAATCTTCCTCAGGAAGGAGGCAATTAAAATGGGTTAGCAGCAGCCCTGACTGCAAAGGGTTTAAAAGTAGCAGTAAATGTTCAAGTAGCAGAGTAATCTGAGGGCAGAAAGTTGCAGTGCCCTTCACAGCCTGGTGAGGGTGACAAGGAACAGCAGAGAATGGAACAGAGTAGGGAAAAGAGCAGAAGACGACAAGTTAACAGAGCAGAGAGGAGCTGAACAGGAAGCCAAGAACTGGGGAAAACGTGGGATTAACAACAAACAGTGGAAAGTGGAAAAGCCGGGGCTGTGAGAAAAAATGCAAAGCAGAAAGGAGACGGCAACTGTAACTGGATATGCTGCACGGTGTCTAAGTTCTGCAGTTTTGTGTGCAGAGAGGACTCGAGACGAAGCATGGCTGGGATTGTGGCATTCAGCCCACTTGGTGGGTTGCTTTGTGTCCACCTCCCTGCCCCACTACTGCATAGCTGTGGNTGATGGAAAGTGGAAAAGCCTAGGCTGTGAGAAAAAGTGCAAAGCAGAAAGGAGACAGCAACTGTAACTGGATAGGCTGCATGGTGTCTTAAGTTCTGCAGTTTTGTGTGCAGAGAGGACTCAAGACGAAGCACAGCTGGGATTGTGGCATTCAGCCCACTTGGTGGGTTGCTTTGTGTCCACCTCCCTGCCCCACTACTGCATAGCTGTGGTTATTACTCTGTCGCTGTGCAAGATAGAATAAATGCAACTGTAGTTCTAATTCAAACTTTAAGTGTCTTTTAAGTGTTTTTTTTTTTTTTTTTTTTTT
>VWPW01005393.1:23603-45826 GCA_013389825.1 Crypturellus undulatus
AAAAAAAAAACGAATCTGAGAATCAACACAGTAACCAACACACTGCAAATTGGCTCAAATAGGGAGAATTCCCACAGTGTTTAGTGTAGACATCTGGAAAAGCAAATAAGTGATAAGGAGCACAAGGCTTGAACCTGCTTGACAAGAAGATTCTCAGGAAGCTTTGTCATTATTTTAATGCTACAGTTCAGTGCTGACATTGCCAATGCTCTGTGCATGCTAATTACAACATGATTATTAAATGACATTCTATCAGATGAGGAGCACTTTCAGCTGAAGAAATAGCTTGCTCATAGTGGCTTAGTGCTTGTATGAAGTAACACATTAAATTTCAATAGTTTGATTTTTTACTTCATGTGCAAAATTTCCTTTTCAATTAAGTATTTTCAATTAAATATTTTTAATTTTCAAGTATTGGCACTCATGCTAAGTAATACTACCATCTAAAAAAATAACCTCTCAGAAAAGGAAGAGTTGGAAGGAACAGGGGAGAGGACTGGAAAAAAACAGTAAGAAGTTTCCTGAAAAGAGACTCACCAACAAACCTTAGCTGCTCAGTGCTCATTCATTCATACAACTACTTTTGCACAGCTTCATAGAAAAGACATTAGCTGTTTCCTCTCTCCACAAGAAAAATACTTGTGAACAGTAACAATGTACCTACTCTGCATTTCAAATAGCTGCAAGTCAGAACCATTTTCTAAGCCTGTTGCATCTGGATCTGTGCCATCACTTCTGGAGTATTTCTGCCGTTCTTCTTCCAACTGCATCTTCAGTTTTCTAACCTGAAACAGGAGCGTCCTCTTGTAAAAAATCAACTTCCAGCACTTCAGTTGTCATATATCTAAACTTTCAACAGGCCAAAATGGTAAAGCAGTCGTGAGAGGCCTCTGGCTGAGAGGCTTTGGTAACTGTGAGGCTGGCAACAGACTGCAGCGCTAGTGTCCCTGCTGCTGGCCAAGGTGCTGCCCATGCCCAGCACCTCGGTCAGCGCTGCGGGGGCCTTCAGGGGCACCTGAAGGGGCTGCCTTCCCAGCAGGGCATTCAAAGGACTTGAGCCCTGTCTCTGTGGAGTTCCTCCAAAGGATTCCTTTTCCACTCTCAGCATTCCACTCTAATCAACAACATCCTAGTGAGTTTAGGGAAAATATAATCCATAGCTTTTACAGGGGCAGAGGGGATCCTCTCTTTTGTTCTACCTGGACAAGTCTGCGGTGCCTGCTAGTCCTATGCTGCTGGCTTTAGGCTACAGGAGCTGCCTCAGGATTTTTCCCAGTAGTCACGGAGCACCGATTCCTCAGCTATGTCCTCTATATCTGAAGTCCATGAAGGAAATAGGAATTATTTTGTCGACTCTCTCTTATCAAAATATTGCCCTACAGATCAATAGTATGGGAATTATATTTGCAAAACTCCCACTTGTGATATAGCATACTCAAAGCATAAAAGGTCCATTAAAATATATATACACACACATAAATACATATATAAAATATTTAAGTCAACAATTCAATACTAGAATTGGGTATTCAGCAAACACTAGAATTAAAGTTGCACTCCCAGCAAAAACTAATATTGACAACATCACTTAAATTTTGAGATTTCTTTAACTGCATGCACAGAAGCGATGCTGTTCTTAACAAAAGCCTTTTGGACTTTGGATTTCTTGAGCACTCTCTTCTCAATACTAAGCTGCATCAAAATACAACTACTTTGATAATATTATATTTTCCATCTGAGTAACAGAAGTGATGAAAGGAATGTTAACATGGAAGGAAGTGCCTCTTAAGCTTCCGAGAATGTCAGTTTACTGAATTCAGTATTTTGACACAGGACAAAATAAAAGAAATAATTTTGAGTAGGAATGTAGGAAATTGTTATTATGGCATTTTCTTTTTCTCCTGGTGACAGCAAGTGGGATTTCAGTGAAATAAGTTCTGACATGGGAGTCCTTCGCTAATCCAGAACCAGGTTACACTGATAAGAATACTTATATGGAACAAATAATTCCCACTAGTCAGCCAGGCTGGAAGCAAGTATTTACTTTATATTAGCACTTAAATATTTAAAGCATCCCTGGCACTTGGCATTTATTGTTAGCATGTTATTATTTGCTGGGAGAGACACTATTAAAAAGAGGGCACATTTGGATATCCTTTTACAGAATTTTTGAAAAGGATTTTTTTTTTTTTTTTTTTACCTGGGACAATAACTCCTCCTTTTCTCCAGCCAGTTTTCGTAGCCGCACATCTAAAACAAAACAAAACAATTAAAAATCAGGAATATCCATAACGTAAAAATCATAATCTTGTTAAATGGAAAAGTAAAATGTTCTTCAAACCTAAAGTTTATTTGAGAATAGAATACCTTTATATCTTAAATAATATCAATTAAATTATTGTATCAGAAAAATGGACAACATTTAATTCATTTTTTATTAGCATAATAATTTTAAAAACAAGATTTCCAACTGTAGCAAGTGTTCACTAACAACTGAGTGTCAACTGAGAATTATCTTTGAACAAATTTAGATTTAGAACAAAATTGTTTTATAATCCAAATATTTAAGCCAGCTATTTCCAACAGTTTTCTTAATGGCAGTGTACACTCTTCCCTATGCTTTACCGCATATCTTCAGGAAAGGCACTAAGCTATCCCATGTGCTTGCTGAAGCCCTTATTATTTGTGTTCTCAAACCACAAAAAAGCACTTGGGAAAGTACCCAGTGCAATATTTCAATTTCTCAAATATCCAGAAGACCAATAATGGCTACAAAATACCCTCTCAGACAGCTTGGTGCTGAAATTAGAGCCATTCACTTGGAACTTACTACTTGTTGGTTAACAAGGCATAAAGATAATGTTTGTACTTTGTTATCTTGGAAACATGTCGGAAAAAATCATTGAGCCTAATCTTTAACTAAAACAAAAAAAATTAAATTATTGTATGTGCTGTGCAAAGATATGTAAGCTTATAGGGATGTTTCCTTGCATGTTCATGATTTTAAAAATTAAAGTTTTGCAGGGGACTGACTATATGCACAATGGCTTGTTCAACTTCAGAATAAAAAACAAGTTAAAATAAAGGCCCCTCCAAATCCCTTTTCTTATTATCCATATACTGCAAGTTTTTCTAAGGCAAAAGAAAAAAGCAATGAAAAGGGCAAAGAATATACAAGACACTTTTCTGCAGAACCTCTCTCACTGATGACACATGCTTTTAAAAAGTTTTGTCAAAAAACAACAGAAAATATTAATCAAAAGATCCAATAATCCTATGCCTTTAGGCTAATCTTACATATTTTGCCAACATTAATAAAGAGACTTAAGCAGCTACAGGTATTCTGGCATATCCCATTATATTTAGTCAAATGAAATATATGTTTATTCATAAAATATTCATGTAAAAAAAGAAAGCAACACCGTGTGAGAGCACGGTAGCAAATATCTCAGAAGCATCACAGATGTCTTTCTTCGGCTGTAAATCACAACTTAAAGAGAACAGAGGGCAGACAAAAGTTTCATAAACTCATATTATTACTTTAGGATGTTTTACCTAGTGGTCCTTCTCCAGCAGATTCCAAGACTTGAGCAGCTTCTTGTGATACAACTGTTATTGCACCAACCGACTCGTGGTTTACATCACCGTTCGGTGTGCCATCAGGAATTATAACTAATCCATGCTTCTAAAATATACAAAAAGAAATACTGCATTCATATCAGAGCACTAAAATACAGAAGGGTTTCTAGAAGGCTTTTCAAGTTACTAGAAGCAGTGACACCACAGTAGCCTACCCTAAAGGCCAGGTTTTGAGGCTGTGCAAGAGTAGTAACAATGATTCCTCTTTTAAAATGCCTTTGATTGCATCCCGCATGCTCGATTTCTGTAACTCTAAGTAGCTACTACTGACATACCTCTCCTCTCTTCATTGCTTCCTTCAGGTCAGTCAGCTCCTCTCTGAGCTCATCTCGCTCTTTCTTAACGCAGTCAAAGAAAGCTTTCTGCCTTTCTAGAGCCTGCGCACAGGCATGTGGCAAGAAAAAGAATGGCACAGAGAAAAAGCATGTAACAGACAGCAGAGAGAACTTCTACAAAGAGCTGAATAAAAGTAAAGGAATCAGGAGGTGAATTTAATCTAAGTAATACATACAAATATCCAACTCTAGCAGCTGCCCTTTACAAGGAGTCACCTATCTAGCTTCACTGCTACATACTTCTTGTGACATTTGTACTGGGTCTTAGTAGATTCTACAGTAGGTATCTGTTTAACAGATTCCTTTTTCGTAGTTTCTGATTAACTAAATCAAACACTAAAATAATAAATAAGTATTCTTATTTCTGGCTATAGAGTGGCTACATTAAATTTTGCTGGATCGACTGGCAAAGATCCTAAAATATCACATTCAGGGAACCAGTTTCTAACTTTTACAGGACACAAAATAGGAAACATAACTCAGAAAAGAACCTGTATATATAAGCCTGTCACCCACTCAATAAAACTAATGTATTCACTGCTTAAGTGTTATAGCCACTCTGTACTAAAAACAATCATTTTCAGAGTGGGGGGGCGGGGGGAAGCCCCAAAAGTCAACAGCCTCTCTTAGCAGGAGAGAGGATCAGCTAAAAGCACAATATGGGTACAAGTTCATTTGCACACCTGCACTGCAGCTCTGCTCCCTGGGAGCTAATCAGACTTTTTAACCTGAATTCGCAGTATCCCTGCGTTTCAGACAAATTTCACACTGCATGCATTACAAACAGTCCTGCCTATAAAATAACTGCAAAAAGATGCACATGTTTTCCCCCCAAAATCCAAAATCATCTAAATAAACATTGCATCATGCAGGAATGTTTAGGAATAGACTGATACCACGAAAGAAACAAAGGTATGTAACTATAGAAATTTCTCCCCATGACAATTGCAGTATGCTGAATTTTAAAAATTGTCCAAAATGCATATGCTAGAGTCATACGTCAGTGCAGTATTCTGTTAATTTCAACAGAAGAAGGAAACTTCTGGTATAAAATCCACTTAGTGGCAAGCAACGACCCTGTAATTACTGAGGCAGCAGCAACTCCTTTATAACCATCCGTGAGCAGCAGGTAGTGAGTGCTCCTGGCCCCACAGCTGCTGCAGCTACGGGGCAGTAGTGGCCCCTAAGCTACCAGGGCAGCTGCCCCAGTGCCTCCCTGCACAGGGAGCGCAGCAGTTGCTCCTGTCAAGGAAGCAGTGGGTGGATTCCGCCTACGGCGCTAGCCAGGTCACCACAGAGGAAGTTTTACAAATTGCATTTGTCTGCATGAAGATGAAAAGCTTTAACAATCACTTCAAAAATTGTATTAATATCCTACATATGGATCCAGACATCTTTCACATTTGTTAGGATTAAGGAAATTGACTTTTTAGGGCTCATATTACAGGCAAAAATTTTCTTTGAAAAAAGTAGTAAGACCTGTATGCACAGGAACTTGTTATATTGTAGATTCGATTAGCACTATTCACAACTATGCAAATAAAGTAGAGCTGGTTTCTTTCTTTTTCCTTCTCTAAATAGGAGAAAGATTTAAACATCTAAAATACTTTGCAAATGAAAGTCCCTTCGTTTCTTTGGTGCACACAGTATTCAGAGAAAAAAAAAAGCAGCTACTTCTAAAAATGCAAAAAATACCTTCCCCCCATATCATTTCATACCCCTATTTTTTTATCTTTCCAATTAATTGTCTCCTGGAGATCAAACACCTCTTTGGTTATGCAGTCTATATTCTGCTGCATTCGTTGATTCTCCTGTAGCAAATACGATGAAGACAGGATAAGAGAAGAAAAAGAAAGACGAGTAAAGAAATGGTAAAAAAAATGTCTGAATGAATAAAGGAAAGTAAATTGTAGGAGTCAACCAAAGAGTTTATGAGCATGACATAAAAGAAAAAGGATGCAACCCAGTGTAACACAGGGTCGCTTCAGATTCATGCAAAATTAATTTTATTGTACCACTTAACCTTGATAGCTCTAGCTATAGCTAAATTTTCCTATTTTTCATTAGTAACAAGTCTCATTGCAAACCGGAAATAACATCATTTCTTTACAATTTACAGTAATTTCCATATACCAACAAGTGCTGTATGGAAGTGATTTCCCCCCGGCCCCAACTTCCAAGATTCGTCTATTTAAAAAGCAAACAGAAATCATCTTGTTCATGGAATAAAGACTGCAGTAGAGCCACAAGCACAAAAATACATATGTAAATAAAAATGTCTTTCTCATTCAACCACCTAAGCTATTGAAATATATTAGAAAGTTAATTGCCCCAGAAGCAACAATCCTGAAGTTTATAATTGAGTGTTAATGAAAGGAACTTAACTGATTTCTAGTCAGCAGTTACCTTGCCTATATTTGTCTACCAGCCATGTCAATTATAAATAAACACCTTCCCGTGACCAAATAAAACTAAACCTATCTTTTAATCCATAAATAACAAATATATTTGCAAGACAATGACCATTAATAAAACTAAGAATAAGATACTGGAGAAGAAAATAGGGCTAGGGATAATTTTTTGCATTGCCCCAAAATTAAACTTAATTTTACAATCAGTTTCCTAAATGGCTTCAGCTAGGTTATCTGGAATAGTTGCACAAATAAATTTGGGTACATTTGAACAGGCTGTCTGCACATATTCAATGCACATACTGCATGCTACCAAAGCAAACACTCCAGAACCATCTGCTGTGTATTCTTCATTCATTTATCTTAAAAACCACCACCCATGCAACCGACACTAAAGTAGAAAACTTAAAGCTTTTTCTTGAGAATGATGTCAAAGAGATTCCAGAGAACATGACAGAGCCTCAAAAGGAACGTGCAGAATGCTTTATCAGCACATCAGCCTGGGCACAATGTTGCTACTTAGGTTGATCAGAGACCTTTTCTTCTCTTTGTAAATCACACCAACACCAGTTCATGCACTTAATTCTTTTCTCAGCATCATCACCATCCCTGGGACTTTTCAAAAAGACCCTGAACTCACTGGTTCACTCAGTACCTTGCCTGTATAGCACAGGAACTTGGTGGGGAGAAGATATCAGTCAAGAATGATACTTGCTACTGTCAATGCATCAGCTAGGCCTAAAAAGATCTTGGGCGACATAATCATTAGTACTGCCCTCAAAGAGGGAAAAATAAAGAGAACATTGATTTTACAATGGCTGACCATTTTTGAAAATCTTGCGGTGACATTATTAATTTCAGAAATTGAGAGATCAATAGCTTAAACTCTTCTCACTAAAATAAAAAAAATTCTTTCTTAACAAGTCCAAGCTGATAATGAAGTTAATTTTGTGCATAGGAAGACTGTACCTATGCAAATCTAACACCATTTTTGTTTGCACACCATCATGCACTCAGACGAACATACCTCTATTAATTCATCTCTCTGCCGAAGGCCTTCTTTAAGTTCATCCAGCTTATGTTGTAGAACACTGCATGTGTGTTTCTGCCTTTCCAATTCCTATAAATATCAGGATGCATGGTTTAGTTTGGATTCAAGAAACATCTCCAATAAATAAATAAATAAATAAACAGGTAAAGGTTTGCTTAACATAACGTTACCAAAGAGATTATTGTAACAATTTAAGAAATTCAAACGATCTAATAGCTAAAATTTACACATTCAGTGACTAAATTCTCTAGGTACTTGCTACGTGGAAGATTTTATTTAGCGATATTTACAGTGGAATAAAAGATTTATGAGCTCAGCCTTTTTTTTTCCCTCTTCAAAAAAACAATCCTCAAAAAAAAAAAAAAAAAAGAAAAAGAAACAGTACCTTTGACTTCTCTTCATTTTCCCTGTAGAACTCTGCTATCTGTTCTTCCTTCTCCTCAATGACATCCTTTAAAATATCCACTTGGTAAACCAAGTTGTTCTTCTCATTGTCTAGCTGAGCATTGGAAACCATGGCTTTCTTGTACTTCTCTTCAACTTCAGCTAGAGAATCCTACAGACAGCAGAAAGACTCATCTTAGCCTAGCTTTTTGATGAATCACACCACTATAACATTCAAGAGATATCTCTTGTACAGTAAAGTGATGCAGATATCCTTTTTTTCTGAAATATTATTCATGTCTTTTCTTTAAAGAAATAAGGTCATGGTCATTTCCATTACTTAGGTTACTCTATACCCAGCAATGAAAATTAGAGCAAATTTATGAAAATTACAAAATATTTCACCTGCATTTTCTACTCTGCCACCTTCATAAATTTATTAAACCACAGGAACAAAGAAATAATACACAGCTTTACTGCATTTTCAATGCATGCATGAGAACACTTCAGAATGCAGCAACAAATGTGACATAAAGAGAACTCACACAAATAAATAAACAAATGACAAGAGATGGTAGAAATATCTTTAAGATTAATTTGAAAATAATTCTCATTAATATAGTTCTTTTACTGTGGTTTGAAGTTTTAAGGTAGTCATATTCTTTTTTCAATAATTATTAATATGAGCTGTTTAAGCAGACTTTGTCTCTTATTTCATAGTAAGAAAATGCTTTCTCCGTACTCCTCCCCCAATTCCCCTAAATACAAGTCTAGTTCTAAAGATAAAAAAGAGAAATACATCAAGATTTACCTACTCAACCTCTCTACCTGCAAGTACAACACGCCTTGCTAATCCCACTTAGCTACCTCTATCAGCTCTTGCATTTACCACTATGATTTTATATTATTTTTCCCTGATATTGTAGCAAATATAAACTACTTGGATATAGGAGCGATTATTATTCCATGCCCTTTTAAATATACAATGATTGCAGTATGAACTGTTTTCAAAATAGTTTCAATTTTCAAAATTAATAGTTTCAATTTTCAAAATTAAGTTTTACAAAGTCCTAATTTTAGAGTTAAAAAAGATTAAACCATCTCCTTTAATAAATTAATTTTGAGACAGAAAAGTGAGAATTACTTTTGAAAAAGAAACCAAGCTTTGTCTAAATATCTCAAAATACTTAGGAGAACTGGGACATTGATAAAGTCTCTTTCCGAGGAAGATACTTGCAACGTGTAACCTAGTCTGCAAAAACTCCATGGAGTTTCAGTCACCCTTCAGTTAAGTGAGAAATAATAAGGATTGAGAGAGTCCCATAAAACAAACAAGTGATAAAATTTGAGGGTAGAAAAAGGAAGAGATCAAATGTTAGGAAAGAAGGGTTTCTTTCTGGCTGATTCATGGGAAAGTGGATGGAGTCAGCAAAACAGAAGCATCCAGAGACATTAAGAGACTGGAACAACTGACGAAGTCAAAATGATTCTCCTGCAGTTTGTTTTGCTGACACCAAGCAGGTCTGAAGCCAGGTAAGAAATTCTTTGCTCTATGTGGATGAGCAACCACAGAGATGTGCAAGCAGCACAGCTACAGATCACTGTTATTCAATGACTGAGAAAACACAAGATATCTTAGTAACTCAACTTACACAACACAAAACTGCTAAAATGGTGGTTGAGAAAACCTTACTAATTAAAACAAAAGGGCTCCCCAAAGAATCTCCATGGAAGGCAATTAAACTTTCAGTCACATTATTTAGTATTATTAATAGTAATTATATTTATTTATATAATAATAATTTAAAACTGTATAAACCAATTCTGCTGGCCAAGTGTACATGAAGATCTTACTCTGTGCAGCACAGCCGTGCTCTTTGGAAAGTGTAACTGTTTAAAACGGATAGTGCATTAGTAATGACTCAACATCAGTCAGGCCACGAGGGCAAACATGCACAAATGTTAGCTATTTTGAAATTACAGTGAAATCTTATCTTTTAATTCCAAGTTAACAGAATCATACCTATTTCTAAAAATCTTGCAACTCTCCCTCAAACACGTTATGGGAAGCTTTCAAAGCACTAAGGAATTTAGCAGTATTAAGAAAAAAAACAGCTTTGTGACAATTTTGCTTTTTGAAATCCATTTACCATACATATAATAATATGACCAAAAAAAAAAAAAAAAAAACTTCATCTGATCCTCTATCAGGTTCAAATATGGCTACTTATCCGCTAGAGAAGGAACGATTTTTGATATGTAATTTCAATAATTCATTGTATTTCCTCTTCACTATATTATTCAATATTATGTTATTTAATCAAAGAAACTCAAGGAGGATGTTGAATTGTTGTTATACTATGTAATGACAAGTAGTATTAAATTCATTCTCTATATGACATACAAAAAATATTCTTAGAACTTGCTCCTTTTACATAGAACTATTCATAGCTTGGTAAAAGGAAAGAGAACAGAACAACTATTCTGAAAGAGATATTGCAAGTCTCATCATTTGCTATATCGAATTTCCCTTCAACACAGAACACAAAATAGTCATAATTTAGATTAACTATGAATTCCTAATTGAGTAGACACTTACAAAAAACATTTGGGTAGTAGTCTAACCTAACCTATTATTGAAAATATTAGAAAAATTAAAAGATAATCAAAATGCAAGCCATGAACATGAAAAAAAATTCTCGATGGCTGCATACAAATGATCCACAGCAACTTTATCTTGCCCTGCAAGCAATATGCCTGCTCAGATTCATGTGATGGCATCTTTCTAAAGTATCACTTCGTTTTAATTTTTATAAAATTCAGTATTTTCTGGAGTTGGAAGACTACATTTCTTAGTTAAGGTCTTTGTCATGACTGTATCCCACTTCTCTTCCCCTTTTAATATACAATTGCTCTGAATTCCCATTAAATGGCTAACAACAAAGAACACTAAAAATATCAATCAAACCCCTCATTATCCTACCAGAAAACACTTGCTTAAGAGAAAGTTTAATATTATTTTAATATAAGCCAAATAATAAGCATTGTTTCTAAA
Organism: Crypturellus undulatus; assembly: GCA_013389825.1. NCBI lineage: Eukaryota > Metazoa > Chordata > Aves > Tinamiformes > Tinamidae > Crypturellus > Crypturellus undulatus. The sequence continues at coordinate 34,479 of VWPW01005393.1, forward strand.
TGTACAGTGAGACAGCAAATCTTTAAAATTTACCCACATGACAAATAATGATGTGCTTTAAGCATTAAATGTTAGATACATACTTTAAAGAAATTTAAAAAGCTAGTTAGTAAAGCCTTACATGGTTAGTGGAGCCAGTGCCATCTCCATTACCCACAAAACCACACGGAACGCATGCTTGGGAAAAGCCCTGATACCTTTAGTTCTTTAAGTCCCTGCATGTATCTCCCTTCTACATCGTGTATCTGGTCCTTAAGATCATAGATATCCTGCAGGACATAGGAATGAACCATTGTATAAGTAGTACGGGGAAAGAATTTATAGCTGAACGAGCATTAAAAAGGTTTCCATGCATTTCTGTCAAATGCCAAAGCCTGCAGTAACTCACAGAAGTTATATTTTATTCACAATGCTTAACCAGAAGAAAATAAAGGTTTTGTTTATAGCACTGAATCGAAGTCACGGGAATTAAAATTTTTCAGAGACAGCAAAGAGCTATTTCAAATTTGATACACACTTTTTTTTTTATAGAAGCCAAATATCAGCACTGTAAATATTTATGAACACAACCAATACAATTATCATGATAAATATATCTCTCTCTCCTCAGATTGAAAGCATTCCATAACTTTTTCTATAAAATAAATAAGATGGAAGCCTGATAGTAAAGAAAATTCTTCCTAATAACAAATGCAACTTTAAACTAGCTCCAGATTCTCCAGTAACACAGTTTACCCGTAGTTCACTTAGGGAGGCATCAGGATCCACCAAACTGCTTGTGTCTCCACTTCCTCTCCTAGATGAGTTGCCACTTAGAGGAGTTGCACTTATGGAATTGCGGGATGATGGCTTAAAAAGTGGAAGACAACATATCAGGAACCATACTGTGATTTCTGACAGGGTAACCTCCTATTGCTGATTTGACCTTATTCTTTATAAAATATTTCACAGTCACAGAACACCTTTTTATCTCTTTTTTTTAAATCATTTCTTAATACGAGGTTACAGACAGTATTTCCATTGATTACTTTCCAACGCTTCTGTTATTTCTTGGTGAAGCGTTGATTTCTCTTTGGTGCTATCTGCTTTATTTCTGAGAAGCTAACAGAACACTGAGGTTATGTAACAGCACAAAGAAAACCTAAGTGACTTATCATAGCATTTCAATTTTGAGTGTTCTGTTCTGAACACTGTCATAAGGGAGCTGTTAGTACTGGAAAGTATGAAAGTTCATAACATTTTTTTAAGTTCCAATTTCTGCCATACAGCATTCAGCAGAATGTCTCCATCAGCATCTATTATCCAAAATTTTACAGTCCTGTCCTCTTAAAATTCAACCTGTTCTGCTATTTCCTTTCATAAAGGATGATTCTTACCAGAAATGTTATTACAAGTAAATAAAAATAACATTTTCCTGGTAAATAAAAGGTGCAAAGCCCATTAATGCCCGGTAGATAAAAAGAGATGTTCAAGAATATTACTTTGCAAGATTTATGACATAACTAAATTACATTCTACTAAAAACATGTAACATTTCAACTTTTGGAACTACTTCAAAGCTTGTGAATTAATGTTGAACACTGATTTTCAATAATATTAAATTAAAAGCTCTTACCCTTGAATAAATTTCCAAATGTGTTTTGTCAGTCTTTTCTTCCAGCTGAAAGAGAAAAGAGAAAGTAATCACAATATATCTTCTGTGATTAAGGTGATTAAGCAGCATCCTCTGTGGTGAATTTCTCAGACACTAAGAAATATATAAGGAAAAGCAAAGAAACAAATAAAAAAAAAGTTAGCAAATATTGAGTGGTGGGGATGAAGGGGCGAGAGGAGGAGAGGAAAAAAAAATCAGCCTGGAAGAGTAGTTTTTTATTTAATTGCAAAGTTTTTACTTTAATTACTTAATAAAGTAAGTCAATGCTTATAGTAACTTAGACCCTTTAAAGAAAAATTGTTAGAAGACAATGTTAAAAATTCAAAGTGTACTGCACAACAAAAATGTTTCAGCATCTTATATTTCAACAGTGACTGCAACACTTTGTGGCATAACAAATGGAAAACTTTATGCAAGTGCAGTTTACGTTATTAGTGACGCCCGTGTGCATATCAGTCATTAGGAAACACATTCATTACTTCAAACTCTTTGGCAAAACCAGCCAACAAAAACATCAGGACAAGAACAACTCAAGTGAATACATGCCTGAAATGTATTAACAGCAACCTACTAAACAATTTCAGTTCATGTTTTAAGTGCTGAAGCTTGAGCAAAAGAACTTTAATATACCCCCTAACCTTTTAGCTAAGAAGCTCTGATATTCCCAACTTTCATTATAGTTTTCCTTACTTCCAACAATTCTGTGAATCAAAATAGATGATATAAAATGTCATCCATATACTCACATATATTCTAATACTGGCATGGTTGCTGTAATAGCTCCCTTCTCCAAAAGCTAACTGATTTGGAAGCATACTACAATCAAGGTAGAAACAAGCTCACTCCATGAGACCTTTCTTTTTCCTGCTATTATGTTTTCTACAGGAGCAACATCATTTTTCATTGACAAATCTGCACCATCTACAACAAAGTCTTGAAATTGTAAACAGCAAATATTTCTCACCACTGATGACAAAATGATGTGAAGAATCCTATTGATATGAAATATCTATATGGAATAGTTTAAAATAACAATGACTACATCAAGAAAAGCAACAGAGAAAATAGTGTCATTGCCAGTCTTGGTCTCCATGCTCTCTTAGCAGAGAAGAAGAAAAGAATCTTTATTGAAGAGGGAGGGGAAAAAAAGCTAAAATTTAAACTAGAAAAATTAGAAACTCTTACACTTGGAACACAGACAATAAGTATCCTGCATCATTATAATACAGACTGTGCAGCATTAAGTACCATCTAAATGCTGAATCACAGAAACAGTGCCTGTAAGGGCACTCGGGAAGTCATCTGGTTTGGTCTCCCTCCCAAAGCAGGACCATAGCCAACGGTTCCATTTAGCTGTGGATTCATCTAGCTGATTTTCTCAGAAAAAGTCAGTAAACTTTCCTGAGCACCTTGCTTCCTCTACTTGAGGGAAAAGACTGGAAAGTTTTCTACCTTTGCAAAGTTGGTACAGAATAGTAGTCGCTGCAGCTGGTATTGCGTGTTACTGAAATATTGGAGATAGTTCCCTTTCCATAGGTTACTGAAAAAACAGAAGCAGGGGTAGCCCACCTGACCAAAAGTTGGTGTTGAGACACTTGAAAAAAACAATACTAATTGTCAGTACGAGGGCCCTGGAATGCAGGTAGAAGACCAAAAAATAACAAAAAAGAAGCAATACATAAACTCTTCATCTTCTAATTTCTTCCTTTTCTCCCCATCCTTTGCATAAAACTTAACCTGAGAAAGAATTTAGACTTTCTATTCTCAAGGAAGATTTCACATTCAAGAAACAAGCATCTCCTAAAAGTAGGTCTCTTGGTAACCATTCAAAGATGCCTGATACCACACTACACAACTTAATAAATCTTCCGATTTAAGGGTCTAAGGTTATTTCCCACCTTTACCTCCTTCAAAGGCAAGTATAAGAACAGGAATTTTCCTGTCTTTTATACTAAAGAAAAAAAAATTATCAGGCAATAAAAATATTTCAAGAACTATGTGCAGCAAAAAGAGGCAGCTACCTCCATTGTCGACAGCACTCTTCTTGGTGGAAAGAATACTAACATGTACTAAAGAGAGCACACCTTCCAAGAATATAAATTAGTATTCCAAAATCACACAAAAACTCTATAGGACACTAATTTATAGATTAATTTTCAACAAAAAAAAATTTTTACATTTCAGAGATGCTTAAGTCCATCACACAATAAAAAGCAAAGTGTCTATCACATGCTTCTAGCAACAGGCAGAATTTCTTTAAAATAAAAGCAGCATGCAGAGGCAAATTGAAAGGAGTCCCTGAAATTCAAAGACTTCTCATTTGGAACTTCCTTGTACTTGATAAACATGAATGATGCAGCCTGTTCTCATTCTGACTACATGATAGCGAGGTATCCTTTTCATAGATGAGACCATCTATATATAAAATAGTTGAAATGAAATTCAAGGACTCCTGATATCTTTATATAAAAAACAGCACATGGCTTGAAATAAACCCCAACAATTCAATTCAAAGCCATCTGCCATTACATAATTCCAAGCTCTTTTACAATATTTTTTTCTCTTAAATATGAAAACAAAAATCCAGGATGTGTTAGCTTGCTGCATTCACCACAACGTAATATCAAGCATTTCACTCACACTATTCAAACCTTGGACATCATCTGCATCAGAAACGATGCTTCCCCTGCGGTTGGAACGACTAAAATAGTCAGCAGCAGTTTCACTTTGATCAGAAAAATCAGAGGACTTCAAACGACAGACAGGGAGAAGAAGGAATAAAATTGAAAGCAACATCACAACATTAATGAAAGTTTGTTGACAGAAGTATACTTAATCGTAACTTTAATTGCAACTTTTGCAATTCACTGATGGATTTCTAACATTTTAAACACCACTTTTAATTTATTTTTGACATTTTAATTCTTTCTACATAAATAATTCAAAAGCCAGACGGATATAAGCATTTTGGCTAGTTTGTATGTGTGTAATTTTGAAACATATATTATAATCCTATATAATTTAAGGTATCTAAAAACAATATAAAGGCGGTAAGCATTTATTGATTTCCTTTTTTCACCTGATGTGATAAAAAAGCATAGTCATCGGTACAAAAGAATTTAGTACTAATTATGCAAAACAGACTACAAAAGTTAAACATATATTTTTAAAAATAACTTTTGTAGATCACAATACCAGGTGGAGAGGTCAAAGAAAGCTGATAACTAAAATTATTACTTTTATTTACAAATCTTGTCTCTTCTTCTGATCACAAGCACAAGGGTAGTGATTGCAAACACAATCTGGGCTTCCTGCTATTCAGAATTTTAAGACTCTCTACAATAGAAGATAAGCTTTTTCCACAAGGTCATATGTCAGACAAGGACCTAAAAAAAGGGGAGGAAAATACACCAACAGTACACAGCACTTCTTGCCAACAAGGCATGATATATCTAACAGCATTACAATTCTCATAGGAAAATCAAGTGAAGTACTTTTACTAAGCACATATTGAAGTGACACTTAGGACAACCATACACTCCTTTTCATTTGCAAAAGGCACATCTTTGCTGTTGATTAGTACATAATACACTAACCACAACAAATTAAGAAAAGTTAAGGAATAAGAAAACTTCAAATTGAAGCACGCCACCCAACTCACCATCCTATCCTTTAGCCCTTTTATGGTATGATTAATGGATACTATACTCTCTATTTGATCATCTGCACATTATAAGGTTTAAAAGATAAACCTTTCTTTCATAATAATAATAATAAATTCGTTAGGCTGAAACACAAGGTTTGTCTATTTTGCATGAATAATTTGCATAGTGTGATTGATGATAGTCATTTTGTATGGAAAAAGAGATGCAGATAATTAGAACATTCAAAAAAGATAAATCACACACTTGAAAACAGGCATTCAGACAGTTTTTCTGAAGTGAAGGAAAGGTCTTCAAAAGAAACAGTTATGCTGAAAGCATTAGGTATGCTTTACATTTTAAAATCCTCATAAAAGTGTCTACAAAATTAATAAGTATTAAGGATCTAATATACTTATTCTCTGCATATCAAGCATAATAGGAGTGCACAGTAATAATGACAACTTCGGTTTGTGGATCACAGTCAATATACATTTTACAGAATGTATATATTTTAATGTTGACCAATGGGAGGAAAAAAAATTTTTACAGCTCACACAAAAATTTAGCAGTTTATTTCTTCCCAAAGTACAGGCTTGCTTCATTACAATTGACTGAAGGAGTGAAAACACCTTCAAAATCTCCATAAGAAAGCCCAAGAACAACTAGCATGATGCTCTTAAACTAGCACCTGAAGCCGCAGCACTTAAGGACTGATCCTCTCGCTAAACTGCTCCAGATTTGTAGAAATTATCAGATCCACTTTACCAACCAGGGGAACCACCAGATGCGTATGTCCTCCAGGAGTTTGTCCAATCCCAATTTAAGCAAAGATACTTTCGGATTCCTGAATAAATGTTAGATACATTATATGCTGCACAAACGCCCTCCTTTTTCAGAATTGATAGTTTCTGAATTGGAGATGCACCATAGTTTCTCAACTGTATTTTCTCATCTGTTCAAATTTTCTCTCATTTTCCTTTTTGACTTCCAGCAAATACTCATCTGACACTTCCAATGAGCTACCCACAATGACAGCAAAAAATAACCCGAGAAAGAGCACAGAAAGCAAACGTTAAATGTCAAAAAGGATCCACAATGCCAAGCAGCCCCCTAACTCCAACGTGTTAGTAGTGAAACACTCAGTGAGACATGCGAGAGGAACGCTCACCACTGGGCTACTTCGAATTGAGCTTGCTCTTGAAGAGTAACTGTATTCAGATGGCTGAAGTGATGAAGGAAATTCACAGTTTTACATTTTAATCTCCAGAAAACAAAAATTTTGAAAGAAATGACCAAGAGCTTATTACACTTACAGTACGAGAGCTATATGAGGTATGAAATCCATCACCATACAAAGACACCTGAGAAAAAGGGAATGGAAAACTTCTCACATTTGGTCTTGGAAATAACAGCGCCACATTTTTATGCACTGGAAGATACTGAGCAGTGAAACCTCCTATTATCTTATCCTCTGAATGCATTTTCCCTTTTCCGTTATGCTTTTGGAAAGGATGGAGAACAGTATTTCTTTGCCCTATTAGGGAATTATACTCCCAAATACAAACCTAAGATTTTCCTTGAAAAATAATACAATAAGAGGTCTTAATTTTCACAAGAAAATTAAATATTTAAAACACAATTTATTTTTCTACTATGTAGCTCACCCTGGGAACTGAAGCTATATTGCAACCTTATCAAAGGGGTTATCAAAGAGCTTTACTTTGCCTCAACCATGCAGATTTTCCAGAAAGAGTTTAGTTTTGCACTATTACTTATCTTACATAATGCGTGCCATGTGAAAGAATTTAAAAGTACACTTCCCACAAATTTCTATTACCTCAAGATAATGATTTACCCATTCTGATTTTTGCTTATTTTGAAACTTAACTACATTTTTTCATACTAGACGCACAATTTCTTTAATATGCCTGGTTTAACTTGTTCTTTAGAACTCCACTGTTTAATATAACTTTTATTCAAACTTTATGCATGTCCACAAAAAGAGCAGCAAAATAGCAATTATCAAAATATTTTAAGAGGAAATCTAGCAACATTAAAAGCATTTAATTAAGTCCTCCGCAAAATAAGACACACAGGCTTTAGCTTTCTTTAGAAATATGGAAAGAATACAGATGTAATATGCTCAATGCACACGGCCATACAGCACAAATTTAGGGCAACCATGCAAATGGTGCTTACGAACCAAACTGCTACTTCTTATTAAACCAGTATTTACAGAAGGAGACACCTATAAAGAGAAGCGTAACTTTAAGTTTGAGGACAATTAAAACAACTAACTTTAAGCAAAACATTCTTTCACATCGTACTAACCCTGTAACTCCTTGTAGTTGCCACTGGATCACTGCATAGAGAAGATGACTGTAGTGTGAAGAACAGAAAAAGTCAAATGCTTTTTCTGTGTACAGTGAGTGTATCTACTGTTCTATGTTCAACAAAAAAAGAGCTCTAGAGATTAAAATACTGAATAAAAGTATAACATAAAACTAAATAACTATCAAGAGATATGCCAGTTTTCTCTAGCTAATCTGACCATGGCAACTTCCGAAATTAATGTAGCTGCTGCTCCTCTCATCATAGAGCATCAGTTTATCATTTATATCACTATAGAAGAAAGCAGTATATTGGTGATAAGCTTTAACAGCCTTGTTTTATTTTGAAGTTAAACAGGACATTTTAGAAAAAAGTGTTGCAGCAGCTTTTTTTTTTTTGTATTTATTATATGCATACAGTAATTCAAGAACATTTTAAATCTCCATGTATGCAGAACATAATTTACATATCAGAGACTAGTTTTATGAAAGGAAATAGCTAAAAATAATTGTAAGTACAGCTGGCTGTAATCATTTGCAATGTTATAGAAAAGAGGAGAGAGGTGTTTGCTTTATGAAGCATGAGAAAGTAGAAAAAAAATAGAGAGAGTAAATACATTCAATAAATGACCCGAGTATGGTAGGAAGAAACTGGTTTGCTATATCTAAGGCTGCTATAATTTCTTTGATCATGGTAAATTCCACTCTGTGGAAAAACAGAAAGACACAAAAAACACAAGTTTCATTTAAATATATCAGGAATAAAAGTTCCCTAATGACATTGCCCAAACATTCCCAAGTTTATAAACTTGCACAGAAAGTTGTAAAAAAATTTCCTTATAGTAGACTCAAAGTCCACTTAGCTTTCTGAAGCAAGTAAGTACTCTGAGCTTCAATACCTTGTGCAATTTTCAACCAAGCTAGTTTTAGTCTGTCTTCCTAATAAAGAAGAAAACACTGAGAAGTATATTTTAACAGAAAATGAGGTATAAGACACATAGAAAACAAGAATAGGGGATGGACATTTATGTGATCAGCATTAGTTCATGGCCTACCAGTGTTCTCTGCACCATGCATAAACGCTGAAAACTTAGCAATTATATTTCTAGCTACTTATTTCTCTTGTTTTCAGATGCATCAGCATAAATTAGCATATGCATATGTCAGAAGAAGTTTGATGCACACATGCAAACAGAAAAACCCATAGATGAGTACGTGTCCAAAGTAGTGCTTCATATCGCAATAGGTCTCAGCGGGCACAAAAATTCACATCACATGTTTATTAAAATAGAGGGGGAAGGAACAGGAAGGAATAGTTAGTTGCAACAGCATCCCAAAAGACGCAGAGAAATACCATAATATAAATAAAGTAAACACAAAAATTCTTGTCTCAACAGGAATGTTCACTCCTGCTCTAACTCCTTCAACTCATTAAACTACTTAATGTTAAAACTTTTTCAAAAGTTAAATCCTCCAAAAATTGTTTCCCAGTACTACATTAATTTGTTATACACTAAACTCTTCTAGCAAGTTTCCTGAAAATCGCAGTAGCTCAAATAATTTTCCCATTTATTGGAATAAATGCAAAGTTTGTGGTAAACAATTTACTTTATTCCACATCTATGTTTAACACAACTCGAAGCAATAGGGGACCAAATAATAAAACACGTACCTCCAGCCCGACTGAACAATCTTAATCCATAAAATCGACACGTTTAAATAATTCTAGAGTCCTGTAGAGGCCTAGCATATGATTTAAATTCAACTGAGTTCCATTCATGTAATTCACTGACATGAATGCAGTTTCAAACGCTCAAAATTCAGATCAGAACTTGGTCAATAATAGAGTTTTTTTTTTCCCTTCTGAAAAGTTATGTATGCATGTGTAAGCAAGCTAATAAATGTACACACTAGAAGACGACTCCACAAAGTTAGTATATTTATAATAAATATTGCTAACTAACCAAGAAGTCTTTATGGAAATAAGCAGTTTTCTTCTTTGTACTAGGAGATTCGCTGTAAGCATGACTCTAAGAATAAAGATTTTAAAAATTAATACTACTATATAACAGCATATTCAATCTTAAAGCACAGAGAGTTCATAACAACTTTCGATATTTATCACCTGCAGTGGAAAAGCCATAGAAAATTCAAATTACATGATTAGAATAATATTCTATCACAGGTAAGAGAAGAATTGTCAAGTTACAATTATCCTTATCTTTTCAATAAATAAATCCTATATAAACTAAAAAATGTCTAGCATTACAGGTTATTACATTATATCACACGTCTGAAATAAGTAACACTGTTTAAACAAATCCAGCATTTTAAGTAGCTCTATATTCCTTCCTGGTGCATCTTCGCTTGACATGTGTCTAAGTCTTACTTGGCATAACTCCAAAGAGAATGGAATGCACTCTACTTCAGATTCCTTCTTATCAAGTAATAGTAAAGTTACATAAACAACTTGTATTCTCTCTAGAACTAAGCAATTCTCCATTATAACAACATAAATTTCTACTTATAAATAAAGAATACAAATATATGTGCACACACACAAACATTTTTTGAAAACTGTATGACTTTGCCAAGTCTAATCTATATATTTCACACAAGTATACTTAAAATACTGTAAAGATAGACTAATAAAAAATGTTTAGGTAAGATAGCCATCTATAACATGTGGCTTCATTAGTCTTCTCCTCCTCTCTGAGAAAGTTCATACATGCAGGCTATGGAAAGTGTTCGGATGGCATTAATATTCTAGATCTGATAGTGCAAATCAAACATGTTAGTGTCATTACACCTTAACACACACATACACACAAGCAGACGTCACCCATACAAAATCATGCTGTGTGTTCACATACAGTGACAGAATATCTTGTAGATCTATCCTTAGCACTGTCATACTGGAGTAAAAGAAAATGAAATTAAAATATAAAAGTTAAAAAGAGATAAAAATGCTATTAAAAATGAATTGAATGCTTAAAACGTAATTAAAGCACATTCTGGTAAATATTAAAAAACATATGGGCCTTTTATCCCATAAAAAGGCATTTTCGGACTGGATTTCCTTCCCCTCCCACTCTCCCCCAGTTAAACCTCCATTTTTAGTTCTTTTCTGACAATAATGTAATTTATAAAAAGTGAGATAATTTCAGACACCCATAGGCTATGTCTGATACTCTCCTGCTGTTTTGCTAACAGAATTTTCAACAATTAAGCAATAACTAGCCTGGCAAGTTGTACTAAATGAATTTGCTAGGTGACAGGATAAAAGGCTCATCTCCACACGCACAACGGAGCGCAGAGGATCATTAGGTGCCACCATTGCCCAGGTGTGATGGCCATGCCCACAAGTGTCCAGAAGACCTCTCCAGAGCATCTCGCCATCCATCTGAGGTGGGTTACTGGTGAGGCGATTCACTCATCAGGAACCTTTTTTTTGGTTAAATGTATTTCCACCCAGAACCCACAGATCTCTGCACCATTTTTAAGGAACTTCACCAAGTTTTTAAATATAGCTTTTATTCCTAAGTTTTAATTTTGGATGGCTAAGAGCCACAGTTCATTCAGAGAACGCAGACAGATCAAATTCAGGTATCTTATTACACCATTTAACTTATCCCTTAATATAAACCATTATNCCCTAAGTTTTAACTTTGGATGGCTAAGAAGAGCCACAGCTCATTCAGAGAACGCAGACAGATCAAA
>VWPW01005396.1:0-29122 GCA_013389825.1 Crypturellus undulatus
GGGTCTGCAACTGGAGGGCCCAGGCAAATGGCCAACGATGCCGCTTGCAAGTTCACACTGCATATTCCAGCCCAGGAGTCCCCAGTAAACACACTTCTACCTGCGCTTGCTTCTTACACCCATGAACCATCATTGTTCTAAGAATAGGTCATTCAATTTACTAGGTATCTCGCAAGAGGAGGATTAAAGCCACTGGTGTAATGACCCCGTGGACAAGAGATGTATTCCGGTTAGTCTGTTAGTGATTTTTTTTCTAGCAACACCACAAAGGTGTCCTGTTTCTTTCATAAAAGGACAGCATGGTGATTCGATCCAAACAAGATTCAGTTTCTTGTCCCTCTGGAAAGGAGTCACTTAATGAACGTGATGCACGGAGACCCTAGCTGGTCACGGGGTGAAATCAAGAGGTGTCTTTGCGCTCGCAATGGCCTCAGTCTGAAGCTGGCCTGTCCCTTCAGACCCTGCCAAGTGACACCGAGGAAGCCCAGCCTCGGCTCTAGGTTATGTCAGAACAATAAATTTAAGCCTCACGTGCAGCCTGGCTTCAGAGGCACAGCCATCCGCGCAGGAGCCCTGGCTCTCGGGTCTCACCCAAAGCAGTTGGGATCCGATTTGCCTCCTTCATCCGCCTGAACCATCGGCAACCGGGATGAAGGCAGTGAAACCTGGAGCAGGAACGTGAAACTGTCACTGGTTGGTTATTCTGGGAGAAAACACGTGATGGCAAAACTCAGCCTGCCCTCGGCAGGGTAGGACAGGACTCACAGAAGGCGCAGGACAAACACGAACAATCTGCCCCCTAAAACAAGGAACTGTTTAAGAACAAACATGCCACGAGACACTTGCTAGTTGATTTTTCCCCTTAAAACAAGCTCTTGACATAGTTAATTATATTAATTCCTTTTAAAAGTGCTTTCTTTTTTTTTTTCAAAGGAGAATATTCAAGTACATAACTTATCGCTGAATAACAGGTATCCCAGGGAAAGCACAAAACACAGCTCCCAATTTTAGGAAAGAGCAGTTCATAGCAAAACCATGATACCCCAAAATGTTTCCAGAACCCAGGGCTCTCTCCTGGGGCTCTCAGCAAGGCTGAGCACTAAAAAGGCCACTGCTATTTTGCAATCCATGCACAATTGATTCCTGCAGCAGGAAAAATATAGGCCTCACAAACATCCTTAGTTAATCGGAAGCCATATAATCATGACAAAATTAACCTGATTCCAAGGAGATGTAGAAAGTTCAAATTAGCATTCAGGCTGGGTTGTCACGGATGTATTAAATCCGTAATTACCGAAATCCACAGCTGCTTCAACTGCAGAAAGTCACCAAGGGCCCAATGGGGTCTAGGGCCCATGGCATGGCAAGAGAGGGCACCTGCTGCAGAACTTGCTGCTGCTCCCCACGTCGAGCAGAGGTTTCCCTCGACACATCTGGACGCGGATTTACGCCTGCGAGCAGCTCCAAGCGACCACATCCCAAAAGGGAAGGGGAAAAACGAAGGCAGCAAGTGCTGATGATGCAGGCCTCAAATTCCACACTGCGCTTCTTCCGTAAGACAGCACTTGTCACTCACTCTTTAAATAGCCCTGTTTAAATGTCCTTGCGTGAGAAGCAAGGAAGTCAAGAAAATGTGTAATGGAAAAATTACATGTTCTGTTCTCCTTCCCACTCCCCTCGCCATTAATTGTACAAAAATGTGTGGCATTGCATGGGGCATACAGGAGAACGCGTGGTCCTTGCTAGCGCAGGACATGGATCAGAAGAGGTGAAAATAACCCAAAATGATTATTTTCCATCATAGGGGGAGGGGTAAGACTGGCATATTTCCTTCAAGAAATGATTTTAATGGATCCAAATGAGCTAAAACAGATTCTGGGTGATACAGTCAAGCGGAGCTACAAGGAGGCCTTCCAAATCTGGACATCTAAGGACAGAGCTAACGCTACCAAGGCAGGGTGGAGCGTCACGAGCATCTTGTCCGACAGCCTGATCCAGAGGCACCTGCTGCTTCCCCGTGTCACTGTTCCCACGAGTCATTCAGAAAAACACTCAGTTCTGTGCTGGAGGCAGAGACTCTCCCCTCGCCCGCCCACATCACACATCCGTACCGGCAGGATACATTCACCTGCGCAGGAAAGCGCTCGCGTTACTGCCGATCTAAACCTGCTGCTATCTGTGCTTCCCAGCCACTGAATCGAGGAAAACGTCCGTTCACCCCCATTTCTCACGTAAATACCTGCAAATCGATTGAATCCTGGTGCTTCCTTCCTGCTGACAAACTCAGGAACTGGAGGTGCTCCCCAAAATCCTGATCCCATCTCCTACCCTTCGGAGTGCTCTCACGGATAAGCGCTGCTCCGAGAGCAGCCTCCTCCTCTGCTGCCCGCGTGGGCTCCCTGTGCTGCGGGATCGCCGTTTCCATCCACTCTGCTCCCAAATCCCCCTCCAGGACGTGCCGGGATCAGGGGCTGGGACAGACGGTCCCAGACGTCCCTGTGACCCCCTGGTGACGCTCCCGGAGGGGCCAAGGGCATCACTGCTGCATCCCCAATATCCATCCCGGCTGGACCTGCTTGCACACACAGCAACAAAAATACCCCAATGCTTAGCAAATATATTAAGAATAAGGAGGGTAAAAGGAGTTATTACCCTCATAAACGGAAACGCATTAGCACTTAAATTGCGTATGCACAGACACAAATTCTGCATCTTAATTATACCAGGAAGCCAATTATTATTCACGTCCCTTTTAGGAAAAGTATTAAGATTAGTAGGTAAATTAAACTGAAAATTACCCCCACACAAAGCAGTAATTTTGCAATACTTCTGTTAGTTTTAACAAATAAAGAACATAATTTAAAGGTGATGATTTCATAAATTCTGAAGAACACACAGACGTGGATTATTTTTGGCAGGAGAGAAGGCAAACAATAACTATGACTTCCATGTGGCCATGCATGGCCGTGCTTAAAGGACACCAATATTTGGTGTATGAGACTAGTATCTGCAGTTGCCAAAAGGCATGATCTAGCTAATGGAACAAAAGAGAAAAGTGTGGAATGAATCACCTAAAAACCCAAGAATGTCAGGACTTAACCCAATTTTACTGATAATTGGTTGTGCTCAACTAGTGACATAAACTGAACATTAAATTAGCTAGTGATAAAAAAACAGGTTTAAAAATGCACAAAAGTACTTGCCTATTACCAGTTAACAGCGCAGGAAAATCTGGGTACCAGGTTATGATTTATGGCCACGGGCAACTACTGCAAAATAAAAGTCTATCAAGCTCTATCAGCAGAGACCACATTTGCAGCTGAAAACCCACCGGAAAATTTTCATCCAACTAGGAAGAAATGAAACATTTTCTTATATTACTATAATCAAATCTAAGCAATGGGGGAGCAATTTTTTTTATATTGGCATAAAAGACATAACCAAAAGAAACAGAGAAGATAATGGTTGAAATATCATACAACAACTAGCTTTATCGGAGCGCCCAATTGCTCATTTTGCAAGCTAGGCGCCCAGCATTTTTTGTATTGAAGAATACTGTGTTTTGTATTTTATCAAGTTCATTAAGTTCAATATGGAAACTGAAAAAGCTCAGTTTTGCAAAACGAATGTTACTCTGCACAACCCCTGAGAAAATGATGCTTTAAACTTTGTAACTGCAATCTTGCGTCAATACAGAGCCCGAAATGGAAGCCTCCATCACCAATTAAAGTGCCTTTAAATGACTCCGGAGGATTTTCAGAGATATTTCTGTGCAGATCCTTCTGCAAATACCAGTGGGATATAAGAGGTATGGGAAGAATCAGCTTTACCAGAAGCCTTTCATTCTGCTACTCTAGTTTAGGGAAAAATGTATTTATAGCTTATTAGACACAACTAAATAGCAGGAAGCATCTTGATATATCCATTATGAAGACTTTGCCTACACTTGCTTATAAATTTAGCAAAATTCCACCAGCTGGTCAGGAATTCACGTTCTATTTTAGATTCTTACCCGGAAAAGTTTCAGTCAAAGCAACCGAATCCATGTGGAGAGCAGAACTAATGAGCAGCACGTTGCTTTTCCCCCTGAAAAACTCAGGTTCGGCCCTTGCTTCCTCTGAAGGTTTCAGCTCCATGAGGGCCGGGTCGTTCCCGGCGGGACCCAGAGTGCCATGAGGATGAGAGCGGGTGTTTCCCAGGAGCTGGGGTATCCATGCAGCTCCCGACGTTCCTTGCCGCAGTGCTGCCTCCAGCATTCCTCACTTTTCCTCCCGGAAAGAGTGGTTAAATTATCACACTACTGTGTTGTACATTATTCCAGGACAATTCCAAGACTCCACAAAGCTCAGCAAGCAGAAAGGCGGTGGCATGTTCAAATAACAGCACAGTATCCCAGGAAAGCTTCTGCACTACACGACACATTTAACACTGGAACTATTTTTAACTTTTGTTTAAGTTCCCCATTTCTCCCATTAATGGCCTTATAAAACTTCCATATGCAGAAATCACATTAATAATTTTCCCCGTGCTACATCCAACACAATAACAAGAAAGGGATAAGAATCAAGAGAAAGCAGCTCGTCGTGGAAGGAGAAAAGCAGCATTTGAAGCTGCAGAGCCCGAGGAGGAGGGCGAGCTCGGCAGGCGCCGCTACAGAATGGGTGACAAAGCCCCGATTTGTTCCACTCGTGTTTCCCGGGCGCCCCGCGGTCCCCGCACAAGCGCCGAGGCCGCAGACAGCCCGTTAACACGGAGCGCGAGGCCCTGTCGCCTTCGAAGCAATTCACCACGGCCCGGCGACATCTCCCTGCAGCAACGCGCATGGAAACGAAGCCTGCGGAGATAAGGACACTGGGGAGAGAAGGACTCCGGGAGCTCTGCTGAAATGCAGTCACGGGGCTTCTCCTAGGTTTTCTCCAGCTGGAAAAGGCCATGGTGCCGACCCGTGTTGCAAATAAGGAGTAAGGAGCTGGCTGGGAAAGCATCGTGCTCCCCATTTCTGTAAAACCCCTGCTCCAGGAGGAGGCAACAAGGGGGTTCTTCCCGCCAGGCTCTGTGCTCACGTTCAAGTAAAGCCTTTTTAACAGCTGACGCTAAGAAACCACTGTGATAANGCGCATGGACACGAAGCCTGCGGAGATAAGGACGTTGAGGAAGAGAGGAGGACTCCCGGAGCTCTGCTGAAATGCAGTCACGGGGCTTCTCCTAGGTTTTCTCCAGCTGGAAAAGGCCATGGTGCCGACCCGTGTTGCAAATAAGGAGTAAGGAGCTGGCTGGGAAAGCATCGTGCTCCCCATTTCTGTAAAACCCCTGCTCCAGGAGGAGGCAACAAGGGGGTTCTTCCCGCCAGGCTCTGTGCTCACGTTCAAGTAAAGCCTTTTTAACAGCTGACGCTAAGAAACCACTGTGATAAATCGCCAAAGGCTACGAGCGATTTTGCACTGCTGGCAAGAACTTACCTTAGATGTTTAAATATCTGTAAAATATACAGACATAGATATTTGATCACAGCTCCTCTCCTCAAAAAGAGGAGAAATGAGGAGAAGTTTGGCTAGTTCAGTAACTAGAGGACAGCAAGAACAGCCTGAGCAGCACCTCAAACCACTCAATTCACCCTGCTCAAAAACTGCCTTTGACTTGGGATTCTTCACTCACTTCTGTCCCTTCGCTGGTTTTGTCCACCAAGCTGAAGCCCTTATCGACCACCAATAAAAATGCCTCACGCACAAAAATTAAGGCAACTTCTTCAGTAAGAAGCACAGACTGTCCAGAGTGCCCAGAGCTGATGACAGAGAGTAATTAAACAGAGCACTTAAATGGCAGAGGCTCAGGGACGGTGACTTGAGTCAACAGCAAAGCAGCCAATTCAGATCCCGAAATAGAAACCCGACGTTTCCGATGAGCGTCCCCTTCCCGCACCGTTTCACCCCGTGCACACGGAGAGCGGCACCCTCGGGAAGGAGGCAGCGATCCCACCTCACCCTAGGAGGAAACATGGGGACATGAGTGTTAGTTTTTCCTCCCTCTAAAAGAGGACTTAGCCAAGGACTATAAGAAAAGCAGAGTCCTGGTTCTTCCCATCCGTGCACAGAAGCAGGGGCTGAGCAACAAAACTGTGCAGCCAAATGCCTTATTTCTTGGTTGAATGACACCTCCTGCTCCAGTGAGAAAAACCCCAAACAGGCACAGACAAAAAAATCATTTAACACGAGCACAACAAATGTAATGCTGCTTTGAATGCTTTTACCTAAGGGGGAAAAATTAACTTCATTCTGTTCTGATGCACTGAAATGAATAAAAACGAGCCCTGCTAGGAATCAAGCACTGCTGCAGACGCACTGAATCTTTCCTGGCTCTAACAACAAATGCACACTCTGAATCTGCTAATAATAACACTAAATCCGCGGTTTAGTCATCACTTTTAGTGATTCTTTTTTATCCTTATATATCACCAGGCTGTCTGCCTAAACTGAGGGCTTTCAGCAGCGTCGAACTTAAAAATTACAGCTACAACCAGGTTTACTTCATACTGAAACCGAGCCAGCAGACTCTATAAAGTGAGACTGATTAAATGTTCAAACAGCGTTTTTTTTTTTTACGTTACTGCTTCACTTTGCAATTTCTCACTATTTTAAGAGCAGCCAGAGCACGGATTAAATGTTCGTGATATCACACCCAAAAAACTTCAAAGACGCAATGGGAAGTTATTCTGCTTTTGCATTAGAAGCTCCTCGAAAAAGCTCCTGGTCTGACGAGATAAGAGTCCGGCTTTGATTTTAAGCCTTTTGTGTTCTCTGTGTGTTTGTATATTAAAGTGAACAGCCTGAAGTTTCCAGATTTCATGGCAAGGCTCGAGATGACAAAAAGCACATACCTTTTATGAGAAGTACGAAGTAAAGCAACTTACACAACGGAGCTCAGTAGTTTGGAGAGCTCCCAAAAATATTCAACCTTTAACATCCAGGAGTTTAAACAGAAATTTAAGTAAACCTGAGCCAACATTTCTACAGAGTAACAGGGCTTGCAATTCAGAGAAACCCACTGGTTTGGACACATTTAATCCTGCCCTGGGGCACGAGGCCGGACTAGGTCAGCGCTCCGAGGCTCTTCCAGGCCTAGTTTCAATGACCCGAAACTCCTGCACAAAGTGTGTTACTTACAGCCCGCAAGCAGCCTCTGGGAGCAGCTGTGCGCTCTTTACTCCAGGAAACACCCGCAATCTTTTGGATCATCTCCCTTCATTATTCTAGGACACTGCAGATCTCGTGAGGAGAAGAATATTGCACAGATTCCTATCAAGAGCAACAGCGAAGTATAATAAGGTCATTCCCTATGAACCAGATTAACAGCGCTAACAGGTAACTTATCTCACAGCCCTCTCCTTCAAAAACTCATTGAAATACCTTTCTCTTGTGAATCAATTACTCATATTTTTCCGATTCAGCTGACAGCCTTTAAAAGCTGCAGGGTGGGGAGATCAAGATTATTTTCTCAGCACAAGGCCTGCTGGCAAATCTCTCCTTTGCTGTCACTCAGGTTTTGATTTATTTTCTGCATTCATAAGAAAAACCAACACTATCCAAACTCGTAGGCACTTGATCTTCTTGCCAAGCCTTTTGGCTACATGCTATGTCCTTAACGTTATGTTATTTTATTTTTATCTTCCATGCCCTAAAGCTGACGGAGGTCTGAGGAGCTTCCTAAACCTAATGGGGATACAAGGAGCTTAGATAAAGTCTCCTAATGAAGAGCTGGACCTGCTACCTGTTACCACACGCTGTCCTGACCACTGTGCCCTGCTCCAATTCTCTCTCTCCTGCAGCAACATTCTCTTTCTGATAGACAGCTCTAAGTTCTTGTAAAATTAGCAACTTCTTCCTGCTGAATATTTGTACTAAATTAACGTGTCCCTTGCACTCGGAGCCCACATCTCACCTTGTGCTGGATCTGATACAGCTTAGGGTGGAAGAAACATGCAGGTTGAGTAGCAGACTTGCTGGAAAGCATCACCAAGCAACTACATTTCCAGGCAAATTGAAAGCCCACAGGTGCTATGGACGGAGGAGAGCACAGGAAAACAGAACAGGCAGGACGGCCTCGGCCACAGCTGAGCTCTCTGCTGGCACAACTGGACACCTTAACCCACACCATCACCAGCAACTTCGCCACCACTGGTGACGTTTCATTCTTGAAATCCTGCCTGCTTGCGTGTCAGTCTCTTGTTTTCTCACTGCTGCTCATTACTCCATCGGGATCTTGCTCACAGAATTATTCTCGTCCCACCGTTATGTTCCCTGAATGGTTCATGAAGGTTGCCCAAGGTCAGGATTGTGGCTGAATCTCACCTGAAAACACAAAAGCTGCTCTGATGTTTATACTCACGTCTTGCCAATCTACCTTGACTCTTTAGAGCTGTTTGAGCTAAAACCCAAGTCAGAGAGTTTAACATTTACCTGAACATTGACACGGTAGCTGGAAGTAACATGGTCAAAGCACAGCTCTTAATCTCTCCCCCACAGGTTCTCCTCCTATCCTGTTATTCCAGAGACCAGGAGCACCGCGTATTCTTTTCCAATTGGAAACACAGCTTAGGTGCTAGTTTTGGCTTTGCTTGANCATTGACACAGTAGCTGGAAGCAACATGGTCAAAGCATAGCTCAATGTCTCCCCAACAGGTTCTCCTCCTATCCTGTTATTCTAGAGGACAGGAGCACCGCGTATTCTTTTCCAATTGGAAACACAGCTTAGGTGCTAGTTTTGGCTTTGCTTGATGCAAGGTGTGAAAAAGGCAGTTTTGTAGTGTAGGATAGCAAAGGCCAAAGGCAAGAAACTCTTCATTTTGAGCAGTTCATATTAATGGCAGGCACTGTGGCAGAACCAGAGGAAGAGATGAGATGGGAAAGTACTCGGGGTGTCTCAACAGATTAGGATAAAAAATGTTTTAAAAAAAATCAGAAGAGAAAATTGCTGGAGCCCCAGAAAAGTGGCTGCTTCTCAGTGAGTGACACTGAGACCAAGACACAAACAGAGAAGGAGAAAAGAAAATCTGCAAGTGTCCCAGGTTTTGAGTAGGGTGGAAAGAAATGACGCCAATGCATAGCAAAAAAAAAAAAAAAAAATAGGATGGATCGGCATTTGGGAATGTTGTGGGTGTGATGGAAACTAACCTAAATAGAGAAAAACAAAACAGCAACAGGAAACACCGGGAAAAAAACTGGCAGACACAGCGTACAAAAGACCAAGAAGCCAGTTCTGGAGCCAACACACTGATCTAGTGCTGCAGTTGAAGAATAAATGAGATTACCAAGAATTTATAGGGAGAAAAAGGGCAGACAAGAGCACCCACCCCATCCAAAATCTTGTTACAGAAAAGATAAGATTGAAAGGAGACAGCTTTAAAGGCAGTTTTGATGGGAACATTAGGAGACGGCAGTGGTGCTCTGTGCTGCTGGCACCTCGGCAGCCTCAGCACGGCTGCACCGCGCTCCCCAGCATTCCCACAGGGAAAGGCAGCAAGATGGGAATCACGGAGCACAGCACCAGTTGCACAAGTTGTGCAGAGTCTGCAGCCCCGTCCTCCCAAAGAGGAGGAAAATCACAGGTGAGAGGCTGAATCCGCTGTGAGCATCACTCACTTGAAGGAGCTTTTCTGCAGGCAAATCCCCAGCTCCCGGTGTTATCCAGTGCTCCGACCACACGCACCAGGGTCTACTGATTCCCTGTTTTCCGAGAGCAGCTTATTTGGCCGGGATGATGCTGACGGGAGCATGAAGCCGGGCTGCCATCGACAGGAAACTCGGTGGTTACAGGTAGCCCTGGCAGCTGCTGGGGAGCAGCCGCCTCGTGGGGCTCGTGCCAGCGCAGTAGCTCAGACCCAGATCAGTTTGCTTTCCCTGGCCTTTTGATTGAATCTTGGCTGTTTTTAATCCATCCCATTACAGAAAGGAGAAAATCTCCTACAAAACAAACACTGCGAATGATGCTGACCTTAAAGAGCTTGGGGTATTAGTATATGAAACCTAAATTACTCTCAAGAGAAAATGATTGAATGTAAAACCAAAATTATTTTCAAAAGAAAATGATGAATGTGAGCACAGTTTAATGCGGGGCACTGAAAGGAAGGCACGTGCTGCTTCTGTCTCCAAACCTGCTGCTTTAAGGAAACATTTCACTTCGTTTTTCATCTCCACAGCACGTCCGAACAAAGTCAGCCAGTAAAAGGCCCAAGACAGTTTAATCAGAGCTACTTTCAGGCTTATCTCACATTCTGGCATCTCTAAATGCCCTTTTTTGAAACATGTAGATACAGTAGCTGCAAAGATAAATCATATTTGTGAGAGCTACTACTGTAGGAAATCATGAAAAAATGGTTGACATTGCCTGACACTTGAAAACGCACTTNCTGCAAAGAGCACATTTCAGATAAATCATATTTGCGAGAGCTACTACTGTAGGAAATCATGAAAAAATGGTTGACA
The DNA here is from genome assembly GCA_013389825.1 of Crypturellus undulatus. Classification (NCBI taxonomy): domain Eukaryota; kingdom Metazoa; phylum Chordata; class Aves; order Tinamiformes; family Tinamidae; genus Crypturellus; species Crypturellus undulatus. The sequence continues at coordinate 10,479 of VWPW01005396.1, forward strand.
TTGCCTGACACTTGAAAACGCACTTTAACAAACTTTTTTTCTTACCCTCCCCTCAAAAAAGAGGTTTTGTATAAGCTGAGCTGCTTGGACAGAACTTCTGGCTCTCCATTACTTACCCTTATGATTTTTACTGCTGGGTTCTGTTAGTCTTTCTTGGTACTATGGATCCTAGTTAAGCTAGTGTCAAGCAAGGAAGCTGCTAACATATTTCCAAGGTTAGGCAGTCAAGAAATGCTCTTATTTGCACTTAGAGAAAAAAAAAAGTCAGAAATCCTTCATTCAAATAATGTCCTTCATTGGCTTAACATCATGTACTTTTTATAACGAATTCAATTACATGAAAAAATCTGTACTCTATTCTTCACGTACCAAATATTGCCAAAATACCATGCAGATTGTTTCTTTCTAAAAGATCTAACACTTGCTTCGACTTTGAAAGAGACATAATAAAATAATTTCCATGCAACTCTATCAGCGTGATGAAATATTCATTCAGAAAATGACTCGAGGAAGAAATATGACAGGCAATTCAGGGCAAATTGTTTCTTTAATGCTTGGCTCTCCAACAACCCTATGACTGTTTTCCTCTTCATTAAAGGTGTCTTGCATAAAAACATATGTCAGATTTGGCATTTTGAATTTTTAATAAAATACCAAATGTTATTACCATAACAAAAGGGAAGCAAAAGCTCTCCTTAATTGTTTCCATAGCCTGGTTGAACCTATGCATATTTTGTGAGCGTGAACCTCTCATGGTGGCTGCTTTGCAATATTGACCCCATCCTCTACAGCAACCGAACAAGTCAGCTCAAAAACAAGGGCATTTTCCTGAGGAATGGGCAGGAGTTGTGCATCTGCAAAAGAAAACTCCACTGGATCCCTTGCCTCTGCAAAAAAACATTTTGTGTTGATCTCACTGCCTTTCTGAGAGAATAAGAATGTCAAAACAGACATCCTGGGTTGAAAAGAGAGTATTTTGGCCAGCCTTAGATCCATGCTGCATTATTATTTGTTGCTGTGGAGTAAAGCTGGCTTTGCACCTTCTGCTGGTTTCACTCATTTATTCCATGGAATTAAAGAGGTCAGTGAGGTCTAGCATCGGGAGATAATTCAGGACAGTCAAGTAAGTGTGGTTAAAGGACAATGACCATTTGCACAAAAGGCTCCTGATAACAGATTTAGCAGGTGCAATCAGGGAAACTCTTGTAATGGAAGGAACACTGATCAGGGCCAAATGGGCTAAGCAGAACAAAGGGTTTGACATGCACCTAAACCCCTGAGAACTGAGGAAAGAACCCGTTGGCACTGCACACGCTACAACAGACAAATAAAACTATGCTTTTTGTGTCATCTACCCACAGCTTCTACATAAAGCGCGTGAAGAACCACATTCCCATCAGGATCACATCTCAGGTAACAAAAGCCAAGTTTTTTTAAAACTGCACCTCCTAGATCTAGGAATTGGCTTAACTATCATTTACGTATGCAAATAAAACCCACTGTATTTAACTACTGAACCTGAAATGTTGTATAAATAGATTTAAAAATCTCAGGTTTAGAGATTCTCTGTAAACAGGAAGGCAAGCAGGAAAGCATTCTCAATGCCACCAGCTACCCAGGGCTTTGTCTGCAGGTTTATTTTAGCTGAGGGAGTTTATTTTTACAAGGTTCCCCTTTGATGTATCCCTTCTAGAATTACCTTAAAAGACTTTTTTGGGAAATAGTTCTCATCCCAGAAGCGAACAGGATGTTTGTCCATTTTGTATTTGAAAATGGAATTAGTGCATCCTGGAACAAGTAACAGTAACTGATGGTCAAAACACGCTTTTCATGGGGGCTGCCAGCAGAGAAGTTGGAATAACGTTCAGCTGATGACCAGGGATAAAAGTTTCCTCATTCAAACCCCGCTCTGTGACAAATCCTCCCCATCTCTCCGACATCACTGGTCTGCAGAGCCACTGGCGGGACCGGGAGAAGGAGTTCATGCCAAATACACTGAATAAAAAGTAATGACAATACTAGACTGGGAAATAATTAATGCTAAATGATTGCACATACAAGAACTTCTCAAGGTGCAGATAGCTTGTGACAAGAAAGGACACGGGCAGACAGGATCCCCGTGGCATTTGCTGGTAACTCCTCTCAACAGGCGAAACATCAGCTCTGAGAAGGGCTCTTGCCCCAGGCCCAGAGCTGCTCTTTCTACAGAGCAGCAAAAGCGCTTCCTTGCCCTGTTATTCGCAGGCAGATTCCCCACACGCTGGATTTAAGGGTGATTCCGGAGCAGAGGAGACAGCGGCCGTGTCCGGGGGAGCGACCCTGGCCGAGCGGAGGAGCGGTGCCGGGACGGCAGCCACGGGACCAGTCAGCAGCCCAGGCCCAAGAGCATCCGTCCCGGAGCCGTCGCCAGCGGGAGGGCAGCGGCAGCAGACGGAGAGGCTGCAACTCTGCAAAAAATCAGAGTGTGCAAATACCGAATTCTAAATCAGCAGAACTAAAGGAAATTAATCCCAGGTGCTGCCTATTGGTGTCATAAACTTCCTCCCTCCACACTGCCCTTCAATGTGGACTGGCCTTAAACACTAATTTAAGATATTTTCAGATGAACAGTACCTAGGGATGCCAGTCAAGGTAACAAGCAAGTTTTGGAGGGTTATTTTGCTTTTTAAATCTCCCTTCTCAATTATTCCTCTCTGGAAGTATTTAGAAGTGTTTTATATTTTCTTTAAGACACCAGTTACAAATATTTCATTCTGCATTAATAAGTTCTTCATTATCTTTTATTACTACAGAGCTACTGAAAGTTCTGCGTTAGGAAATTCTATATTGCCCCTAGTTCTCCTTATTTTACATCAATTCTGTGGGTATTAAGTAGCATCATTTCTCTTGTCACGGAAGCCAAATATCCAATGATGAAGAGTTCCGATAATAAAATTTTCTGGGTCGTGATTTGCCATTTTTAAGAAGTGTCTTCCCATTTGCCTATCTAGCCGCCAGCAAATGTGGAACTTTAAACCTTTCATCATCATTGCTAGCATTAGTGTTGTTCAAAGAAGCCTCTATTAGCTAGATTGAAATACCATATTGATCTCGAGCTCCAAGACACTAATTTATTGACTCTGCCCAGAACATGGAGTTTTGCTGTGTTTTAATCAACTGTAGTGCTTCTTATTTACATAATATGTTACATACTGACAGGGTCTCATATAAACCATGAGACAAGACCGACAGGAATGAAAAACAGGCTCTCAGTATAAGCCAAGAGGCTCCACAAGTTGGTATTGATATTTCCCATCCATCGTAACCTCAAGAGGCAGCTGGAAGGAAAAAATTAGCAAGAAACCTATGAAGTAACCGAGAAACCCTCAGTTGTACAATTGGACTGGTGCAAATCTGGTCCAATCTGGACACTGCAAGACTAGTGGAAAAAGCAGGATTTGGTAGGGGAATCCGACCTGGACACGAGGTTTGGTTATTCCGAAGGAACAGAAAAACAGTAAAATAAAGAACCAGAGACATGAGGACTTGGGCAGGGAGGTATTTGTAAAGAGACCAGGAATTCCTCGCTACAAACACCTTTTTTCCTAGCATTATTGCTGTGTGAAAGCCCCCCAACTCTGCAGCCAAGAGGAGAGCACAGACACAATAAATTGAAAGTAGGAGGATTCAATTAGGAGAAGGGCTCCTCACAGAGAAGCCGACGCCTACGCTTTGCTGGGAAACGCTTCGCTGAGCTCAAAAGCCTAAAAATGTAACTTCTGTAGTAGCGGTGAAGTGAAAAGAAATCACCAAACTGGAGACAGCTCCAGGAACGGCCAGGTCAGGTCACAGCTCCTGTCAAATCCCATGGGCAGGAGCTGCAGAGGATGCTCCTCATTTACCGCAGGCTCCTTGCGCTGGTGGAAGGGTTGTCCTTCCTCCAGGTAAGGGACACAGGAGGAGAAGGAACTCGTCTTTTTATTCCGGTTAGCGGCTTAAATTACATCCTTGTTACTTTAACCCATTTTAGCTAATTCAGGTTAATTGAAAGAAGTGGATTTTCAAGTAGCACTGCTCGCAGAATTCACCTACTCTGAGGCACTTTTGAAATGTCCACCTATTCTGGGGGAAAATTATTAACAAACTCACCATTATTAATCATTAATAATGATTAGTAAATTATTAAGAATGGAAATGATTAAAAATTGCTACTCGTGCAATAATAAAAAAAGGATAAAGAAGCTTCTATTTAAAAATAAATGAAGGCAAATATCTCCAACACGCCTAAATTGCTATTCCCCTCATGAGCAGCTTTCCACAACTTATTGAAATTCATCTGGTGACTCTGTGGTAGATGTAGCATTGTAAAAATAATTATAGAAGATGACAAATGAAGTAAATTCCACCCAAAGTGTAGCTATAAAACAAAAAAGTACTGTCTGTTTCACGTCTGATGTGTCAAGGTATTTTTAAGACTAGAAGGTTAAAGGTAAATCCAATAAATATAATGCAGTTTTAGAAGCCATGCAACATCATTCTTAAACACACCACAACCCACAGTGTCTGTGGAGAAAAGTGATTTATGGTGTGGAAGGGACAATCCTGCTCAAAGCCTTTCTAGAAAAAGACTGCCTAAGTTAAAATTTAATGACCTGACTACATAAAAGGGATTTGGAATTTATTAAAGCCCAGATTTGCTGAAATGCAATAGCTGTTTCATTCTGAACTGCTGGACTTCGCGTTTTGAGTCGGAAATTAAGATCCTGCACAGGTTTGGACAAGGGGAGGCCACGCACAGCCACCAAGTCACAGCTCTGGTTAAGGGAAGCAGTGGCTCTGATCACATTATAACATCTCATACAGGTCCCCTGGCTAATCACAGACATGATGCCACTGGAGCACACGAAAAGCAATTACTCCTTCTTCTGTTTGCAGGAGACCTGCAAATTGGAGGTATTTATTACCTCTTCTCCACTTCATTAAATATGGATTATTATAAAAGCGAAACAACATCAGTGTAAATACTGTTTACCCCTGATACAGAACTTGTTTTATGAGCCAGAGGGCATAAATTTAAACCACTAGAATTATGGAAATGAAAATACAAACCACTCAGCAAAAGATTTTTCTATAGGCAAAGGTTAGCATTACTTGTGTTTACTTCACAGACATACCTAAAGGCCGAACCATGGTCAAAACAGAACCAGATCCTGCCGTGCAAAGGGGAGCATCTCTGCTCACAAGTTCTCCTTTAACTAAATAATACAACTTAGCACAGCTTTTATTTCAGAAGAAATGCACTAGATTCCCAACCCATAAGTTACCTGCATCTCTGCCCCATTCATATTTCACTGACCACCCCGCTGGGGAGAAACACCCGTTTTTCCAAGATGCACCAGCAACAACTTGCATCCTGCTGCTCCCAAGTGAAGGAGTTCAGTTCACACTGCTCAACGTGAAATCTTCCTAATGCTTGAATGTATAAACAGTATATTTAAAAGTTAATAAACTACAGAGATACAGATCAAAAGTCACGCTGTGACTGCTCTTGTAAAGTGCCCCACAGGCAAAGCAAAGACGCTGCAGCATAGCTGTTATTTCAGCTGCTGCTAAAGCAGTTATTTAAGATAGGAAAGGTTTGTTTCCACTTTAGAGCTGCTTTGCACTGAAGAAACCCCAGCGGCCTCACAGCCTGAGCATCACCCTCAGATGGTTATGGTGAAACCCACTGATGAGATTTTAGCCTTTACTCGGATGCGTACTGGCCTTTTGAAGCTCATTCTGGAAATTTTTGTGGGTAGCTGAAGCAGTGACAATGATTCTGTTCGGAAAGGAGGAAAGAAAAAGGTCTGGTGGGAGAGCCTGGATGCTCGTACGGTGCAAAGGTGGCTAGCAATGCAAGTTTGTCCTTCCGGCTACTAAAGCAGTTGGGGACAGGAAACTGCTCTGAAATCAAATGGTAACATTTCACTACAGCTACCTGGGAAACTGCAGTTGTGTCCCACAGTCCTATCGCACTAACAGAGGTTTGTTCTGTCTGGGTCATTTAAGAGCATCTAGCAATGTTTTCGTATATGCTGAGTTAATGTATGTTATCTGCTTTTAATATTTAGACAAACTAATTGCAGGGTGGTGGGAAGAGGGGTTTTCATTAGCAGCGCCTGCACTAGGACTCTTCCGTAAATACCATAACGGGAAGAGCAACACCAAGGCATTTCAGTAACGCAGCAGCAAGCAGCTTCTTTTGCCAAGTCTGCAGCTATTAGAGCCGTCTGCTACTTCTCTACTGCTACTTTGCAGCACAATGTTTGAAAAGAGATAAAATTTGCCCTCTATGAGAACTGTTTGAATAAGCAGCGTGCGACCCACTCTGTAGCGTGAGGCCCTTCTGAGTGCACGGAGAAAGCTCTGGTTGCTACTGCAGAAACTCCAGAAAGGGACTAAAAATGTACAGCACGGCATTTGCACGCAAATTTAATACTCACTGACCAAATTTATGCACTAAAAAAAAAATCCCTCCACATTACATTAGAGGAGTTCTATGCCTGAGTCATCCAAAGAGATGCAATACGCACACTTGTAAAGCTAGAGCTGATATTTCAATATTGCACTGTGTCATACTGGGTCTTCAAAGAAATATATCTATATATTTAATAGCAAGCTTGCTATTTCCAAGCTTGCTACCTGTGCTTAAGCATTGCACTGAGGCAGGTGCATGGTCCCCAATTCAGGGGACTGTTAGTTCCAAAACCACATAGGAGTCTCCATCTGGAAAAATGATACGAAGGAAAATGAGCTAAGGTTTTAGTTATATCCCTTAACACGGCCCGAGTTCAGCCAGGACGAGTAGAACAGGAACGTGCAGGGCATGAAATGTGTGTACACTGTCCCAGGCTGAGCAACTTTACTATATGCTCCTTGAGGAGGTTGAATAGCAGCTGCCGGTGCCAGGAAAACTCCAGGTTTGTGAGAACAGAGAAATGCAGCTCGCTCCAGAAGGGAGGCTCCGGGCTCCCGCAGAGCTCTCAGCGTGTCAGCTACTCTCACAACTTCTGCCCAATCCCCCAGTTTGCAGACCTGGAGCCTCATTCGCGTGATGAAAAGCACTTTGAGTGCAGAGACCTGCTTCAAACTGGCATCACTTAGGCCCTACGGCGGAGACGAGCAACAGGCGCTGTCAGTGACAACTACCGCTGTAATTGCTGACAGCACAGAGCTGATCATTTGCCGAGAGCAAAAAACGTGTCACTTTTTCAAGTCACATTTTTTATATAAGCCTTCTAAACTCAATAATTTACTCCTACCTTCCTACCTGCAGCACATTCGTCAGCAGCTCCTGTTCCAGGGGGAGGCCGTCCTTCTAAGAGGAAGCTGTCAGACTGATTAAGACGAATATAAAATTACACTATTAGTACTACCTAAGGGCAGAGTTTTGCTGAATATAAACTGCCAGAGCTGCTCCACTGCACTTGAGACCATAAACTGCCATAATCCTTATCAATAAGGGAGTGTCTCCCTTCGGAAAAATGCTGGGAGCTGGTAGGGGCTATGGGAATAACACACGGTTCTCGCAGGAGGAAGAGGAAAGGAGAGCACTTGCAGAGATGGGAAGCTAAGAGCACTTCTGCCTCTTCCCTTGCTGTGAAAACAGGCTGAATAAGCTCTGTTCTCCCTTGCTGTGACACTAAGGCTGATGAGGGGTATAAGAAGCGAAGAAGTGTCAGGCTGAGGAGGGTAAGAAGCTTAAAATGCCAATGAGCCTCTTGGCTTGCAAAGAGCAGAGAAGGGTTGAAAGGGGCGAGTAAGCGGGACTGGAAGAGCAGACAATTATGGGGAAGGATCCCAATTACCACCGGATAGGGGGACAGGAAGGTTCAAGGCCAAGGTAATCTCATGCTAACACAAAATTCATGCATTATCTCCGGTGTCACGGATCTGGCAGCACATTACGCCAATCTTGGCGCTTCTGCAGCAGAAAGTCAAAAATCAACTTATTCCACTGATCCGTAAGGCCTGCACGGTACAGCACTCCTGCAAGAGGAGGAGCTGGGAAAATAAAACAGTAATTTAAAAGCAAAAAGAAAAAAAAAATCAGAGAATATAGAAGCTTCTAGGAAGTCTGGAGACTTTTAAGCCATTCTGGTAAATTTTAAGTACTGGTAATACTTTGCTGCCCATGGTTTTCCAGCTTCTCCCTCTTAGAAACATGCTCGTGCATATACGGGCTAGTGCATTCTGCACAATACAATACAACCTCATCTATCATGGTCAGCTTGACAAGATATTTCGCTGCAAAACTCTCCTGACAGATAAAAAGAAAGAGCTACTGCAAGCCCTGATGGGCACACCTCCTGAATGCACCTTTAACAACGTTCTGTGTTCTGGGGAAGACAACTGCAGAGCGCGTTGTGACAGCGGGAGATGTTTTGCATTTATGACCAACAAGAAGCTTCATGATGGTTGTGCAGGGAAAACAGGAGCTGGAAACAATGTCCCCACAGCCTCCAGCATCAAACAAGGCACCCACTTATCTCAAAGCCCATCACTAGACCCTATTCAATGTCTTTGGGCAGGACACTCGACCAAAAGAAGAAAGGGGAATTTTTGCTTTTCTGGCAGTCGGTTCAGGTCAATGCATTTGGGAACAGTTTGCCCTCTCTACATATCCACAGATAAGAGATAACAGTCTTCAAGGAAAGAGCTTTAGCTGCAAAATTAACAGCGACATTCATCAAGAACCAACTACAAGCTATTTCAAAAGCCCAATTCTTCTGTGAATTCAATGCCTCCAGCAGGGTTAGATTTCAGATATAAATCTGGCTGTGCATTTGGTGCTTGAAAGAAAGTTGTAAGATACCTTCTCCCCGCACAGAACGTGGATATGGATGGTCATGAGACTGAACACAAGCCGTGTCCTCGCTTTACTGCGGTGAAACCCATTAACACAAATGCTTTTCTCACGAGAACAAAACAAGAATTATATTTCTGCTATTGAAAGAGATGTGCTGTGCACTGTCAGCAAAGGCTCCCTGCGTTTGTCTCTCACCTCCAGACTAATGGACCGACACAAAACCACTTTTCTCTTCACCCTTCTCACCTGCTCCAAGATAAATATTAATTAAAAACTAAAAAACACTCCAGCTTTTCTTCTGCAGATACTTGAAACTAAATGAGTGCTTTAAAGTATTTTCTGCACCAAGTCTTTTGCTCCAAAGATTTGGTTCTTTTGCTTGGTTGTCTCCTCAATCACATTTAAGCAGTTACATAAAATTGGGTTTCTTCTTTGTGAAAAGTTGTTGGTATGGGTAAAAACATGCTGAGAAAGTGGATGTTGATGTTTCAGCATGTGCTAAAGGCAGACGGATGTTACATCCCTGCTCTGAGCATTTTTCAGTAATCATTGCCCATACTACACACCCCTTGGAGCTGCTGTATTTTCATTCAGGCTTTTAACGTTACACCTTTATTTTCTGTGTTAACCAGAAAGTTCAGTGCGTGAAGGAAGCATCTCTGCCCTCACAAAATACCCGCGCAGTTGGAAAGCAGCAGCAAGACACTGTATATTCCATACTCATCCTCCTGGGAGCAGAGCAGGCATTTTCGCAGAAGACTCGTGCCATACGACACAGCATGAAATACAGCCTAAATCCCCAAGTAAATGTAAAATGAACAGAGCCTCTAGCCTGCACATCCTAAAAATAGCTCCTATGTGCATTATGCTATGAATAATTCCTCAGTTTAGGAATACTGAAGTGCCTTTTTAAATTTAGCCTGCACAGGCTGCAGTTTGGACAAGCAGCTCTACTAAGGGCACTGCTCCACCGAAGGGGCAAAGCTGCTGTAATTTTCTCTTAATAGCATCGTTGCAGCGTGCTGTTTTTCAGGGTGTTTTGCTGATACAATATTGTGCACATCCATATTCATCAAGCTCACCAAGGGGGTGTTCTCCATTCATAACTCGGATATCTTTACGTGCACAAATACTACAGGCAGTGGAGAAGGGAATAACTGCACAGAGTTGGTCCTTCCACCAAGGGAACAGGGTTGGAGATGTTCAAAGAAACTCGGAAAGCTCCCAGAATTCAGCCACCTCAAACGGAAGACCCCAAACTTTTACGTTTCAGTCTGCCTACAAAAACATCTTTGCTTGCTGCTTCAGCGAGGGTAAAACCATAACTGGAAATACATACCCCAGATGTAGCCAGTATTATTTTGTGGAAGTGTATTTTGCTACAAAATAAAGCAGTTGTTTTAGTACAAGATTGGAAAAAAAAATAGATCTTTGGAAAACTTCTGATTTAAGAGACAGAAATAAGTCTGTACATGGATTTGAATCACTGAGTTAATTAGGAGCTGGCTTTACTTACAATAATTGTATATTGATCGCAGCAGCTCCTGCAGAGGAAGCTGAAGGGATACCTGAAGCACCAGAAAGCCCCGCTAACACTAATTTTATCTTAAGGAAACTAATCACTCCCCAAAAGACCAAGCCCTTACGAAGAGCTTCAGGTGCTGCTTTCTGAATGCTCATTTTGATGAATTTAACTCACAGCTACTTAGAAAGAGCAGTGGTTTAAAAAGAGGTCATGGGTATGTGCCTTAATTGACAGGTAATTGCCTAACAGTGGGATTGCTTCCTTACAAGTCAGATCAGACAGAGAAAAACCAAGTGCCTGGTACTCAGGTGCCAAGTGGGAGCACCCTGAGCCAGCCTGGAAGAGCACGCGACATTCCAGCTCTTGGGAAGCATTAACACGTCACATTTTTCAGCTTGTGATAAATTAAAGAAAACTGAGCACTTACTTATGTAAGAGATGCACCAAAAAGGACTCCGCTTGTAATGCTGCTTCCCACAGTCTTCGCATAATAACAGCCTGGAAAAGTGATTCTCTCTGTGTTTCTTCGCTTCTCCTGAAAGCCACAATTATTGCAGCATCTCAGCATGCTATGCTCCAGCAATTTGTAAATGAAAATCTGAAAGGCTGCTCATCAAGAGAAGCAAATTAAAACAGACTATCGTTTTGCTGCTACAAACAGAGAGAAAACTGTACATTTACTGCAACAACCACAACTAAAGCAGACCCAAAACTAACTGGTAAAAAACTTCAGCTCCTTTGCAAAGTTATTCATATCCTTTTATAAAACTTTTTCAAGTTTTTTATCACTTTTTCATTTATTTTTTGAAGCTTCAATAGAAAAAAAGTCTCTACATTGTAAACTCTGGTCTTTCTGCAAGATGTTGAATTGCTGCTTTCNGCTGCTACAAACACAGAGAAAACTGTACATTTACTGCAACAACCACAACTAAAGCAGACCCAAAACTAACTGGTAAAAAACTTCAGCTCCTTTGCAAAGTTATTCATATCCTTTTATAAAACTTTTTCAAGTTTTTTATCACTTTTTCATTTATTTTTTGAAGCTTCAATAGAAAAAAAGTCTCTACATTGTAAACTCTGGTCTTTCTGCAAGATGTTGAATTGCTGCTTTCATAGAATCATAGAATCATAGAATGCCTAAGGTTGGAAGGGACCTCTAGAGGTCATCTAGTCCAACCCCCCTGCACACGCAGGGCCACCTAGAGCACGTGGCACAGGGCTGCATCCAAGCGGGTCTTGAAGATCTCCAGAGAAGGAGACTCCACAACCTCTCTGGGCAGCCTGTTCCAGTGCTCTGTCACCCTCACTGTCAAAAAATTTTTCCTTAAGTTCCTGTGGAACTTTTGGTGTTTCAGTTTGTGGCCATTTCCTCTTGTTCTGCCACTGGCCACTACTGAAAAGAGGCCGGCCCCATCCTCCTCACTGCCTCCCTTGAGGTACTTATAGACACTAATTAGATCCCCTCTCAGCCTTCTCTTCTCCAGGCTGAACAGGCCCAGCTCCCTCAGCCTTTCCTCATAGGGCAGATGTTCCAGGCCCCTGACCATCCTCGTGGCCCTGCGCTGGACTCTCTCCAGCAGCTCCACATCCCTCTTGTACTGGGGGGCCCAGAACTGGACACAGTACTCCAGATGTGGCCTCACCAGGGCTGAGTAGAGGGGTAGAATCACCTCCCTCGACCTGCTGGAGACGCTCCTCTTAATGCACCCCAGGATCCCATTGGCCTTCTTGGCCACGAGGGCACACTGCTGCCTCATGGTCAACCTGTCGTCCACCATGACGCCCAGGTCTCTCTCAGCAGAGCTACTCTCCAGTAGATCGGTCCCCAGCCTGTACTGATGTCTAGGGTTGTTTCTCCCCAGGTGTAGGACCGTGCACTTGGCCTGGTTGAATTTCATGAGGTTTCTCACCGCCCAGTTGTTCAGTCTGTCCAGGTCCCTCTGGATGGCAGCACAGCCCTCTGGCGTGTCAGCTGCTCCTCCCAGCTTCGTATCATCTGCAAACTTGCTGAGGGAGCACTCTGTGCCTTCATCCAGGTCATTGATGAACAAATTGAACAGGACTGGACCAAGGACTGACCCCTGGGGGACACCGCTCAACACAGGCCTCCAACTGGACTCCGCACCACTGACTATCACTCTCTGAGCTCTGCCATGTAGCCAGTTGCCAATCCACCTCACCGTCCACTCATCAATCCCACACCTCCAGAGCTTGTCTAGGAGGATGTTGTGAGGGACGGTGTCAAAAGCCTTGGTGAAGTCAAGATAGATGACATCCACCGCTCTCCCCTCATCTATCCAGCTGGTTATCCCATCATAGAAGGCTATCAGGTTAGTCAAGCATGATTTCCCTTTTGTGAATCCATGCTGACTAGTCCCGAGCACCTTCTTGTCCTCTATGTGCCTGGAGACAATGGCCAGCACTAGCTGTTCCATCACTTTTCCGGGGACAGAGGTGAGGCTCACTGGCCTGTAGTTGCCCGGATCCTCCTTCTTGCCTTTTTTGAAGACTGGCGTGACATTGGCCTTCTTCCAGTCCTCCGGCACCTCCCCCGTTCTCCAGGATCTTTCGAAGATGATGGAGAGTGGCTTGGCTACGACATCTGCCAGCTCCCGCAGCACTCTCGGGTGCATGCCATCAGGGCCCATGGATTTGTGGGTATTGAGGTTCCTCAGGAAATCTCTTACCCAATCTTCCTCTACCCTGGGCAAGTTTTCCTCTCTCCCAGCTCCTTCTCTCGTCTCTAGGGCCAGGGACTCTAAAGGGCTGCCCTTGGTAAACACCGAAGCAAAGAAGGCGTTCAGCAACTCTGCTTTTTCTGTGTTGTTCGTAACTAGGGTGCCCATCCCGTTCACTAGGGGACCCACATTTCCCTTAGTCTTCCTTTTCCTGTTTATATATTTGAAAAAGTTTTTCTTGTTATTCTTAACATCCCTCGCCAGCTTACATTCCAAATGCGCCTTAGCTTTCCTCGTCATAACTCTGCATTCCCTGACTACGCTCCTGTATTTCTCCCAGGGGGCCTGTCCTTCTTTCCACATTCTGTATACCGCCTTCTTCTGCTTGAGCATTGCCACAAGCTCCTTGCTCATCCACGCAGGCCTCCTGCCCCCTCTGCCTGATTTTTTACGTACAGGGATGCATTGTTGCTGGACATTGAGGAAATGACGCTTGAATATCAGCCAGCTCTCTTGGGCCCCCTTCCCTTCTAGGGCTCTAGCCCATGGAATTTTTCCGAGGAGGTCTCTGAAGAGGCTAAAGTTGGCCGTCCTGAAGTCCATGGTTGCAAGGCTGCTTACAGCCCTGCCTCCTCCTCGTTGGATCCTGAACTGCACCAACTCATGGTCACTGACCATGCACCAACTCATGGTCACTTTGCCTCTTTAGCTCTAACAGTTAATTGCCGCTGGTGAAGGTCGAGGACCAAGAACTTGATTCCACTCTGTCACTGATTTTCTTTTTCCTACCAAAATTCACTTTCATAATAAAAACACATATAAATTCAAGCAGATGGATAATGTATGGATCAAACAGTATTAATCTGTAAAATCTTTCTCTTCTGAATATCCAAAATCAAAAGAATGCTTCTTGCATGCCTACGATTTTACTGCAAAAGAAAAAGTGCATAAAGAGAAAAGTCTACATTTAATTCCGAGCAGGAAGGTGTACACGGTGTTCAGATGTTGATGGCAGAGAATTCTGTAGAAAGGAAATTAACCAAGCATTGGCTAAAGTATATAGATCAAATGCAGCTCCATCCTGTTCTCACACTGGGAACTGGATGTGTTGTGGGGATGTCTTATATTATTTGCAGTAGGTGCAATCAGCTTCATCCAGGTGTTTATTTTCTACTTGGACAAGTGGCTACCAAGATACTACAAGGATGGACTTTCCCATGCAGCTGGAAGACCAGGTTCTGCCCCTGTTACCCAGGGGACTCACGTAAGCTGCCTAGTTAATGGCTTTCCTATTTGCATATATATGTGTCCACAGATTATCATGTGCCACCGTTAGAGATGTTACCCAGCTACCATGACTAATTCATTCTCCGCAGTTCGCTGCCTCTGCTCTGCAGAGGAGACTGTAGGTTTTCTAATAAAATGTAAATCTTTCCATCACCCATGCTGGAGATTTGGCCTCGGTGTTTAATGTGACTTCACAGAGCACCCTAAAATTAGACAAAACCTCCTTACCATGCAAGGCTCCCCAAAAGAAGGCAAAATCTCCTTCCCTTGCAGGATATCCTCAGTACTATGGGCCATTCATTAAGGTCTTAGGGAGGAGTGAAAGAAGCCAGACTTCTATATTCTCTCTTTTCCTTGGTATTTTAGACTCCAAAAAATCTCATTCCAATTACTTAACCCTTCTGCTTGGATTTCCCAAATTGTTACATGCACACGGATATTCACACTTTTCCAAAGTATGGATATAGCACTTGGTCAATCCCCTTTGCAGACACACATAGCCCAGAATGAAGCCAGGGACTGTTGCCTAAGCCCAGCTCCAGTAACACCCCAAAAAGCTGCTGCTAAAGCTTCTGCTGACCTAGATCTACTCACAACTGAGGAGAAATGTAATGAAAATTTCAAGTGACAGCAGGGTTCCCTTCCCCCTCCTCCCTATATACCAGTCTATATTATGCCTGTATTATTATGACGTGAAGCTGCTATTACTTTTCAGCTTGGTTGAATTCTCTGAAGAAATGCAATAATTACCAAGTACCGCACCCTAGAAACATTGGAAAGGTCTGCTCTGTTTTTCTGAATTTGCCCAATGAATCACAAGAGGAAAATAAGTAACATTTTTTATATCTGAGAACATTTCATCAGTTTTTCTTCTCACTATATGGAGACCATTTGATCATACAAAGATCACGAATCTGGAGCCCTCTTAAGAGCATAGAGTAAAATGCTGATACACACAGCGAGTCTCAAAATCTGCTGCCTGGCCCAAAATCCCAAATGCCACCCTCCTGGCTTGGCACCCAGGACACTAAGGTGTCCTGCGGGTCCCCATGGAGGCTCTGCTGTCCCCTTGCGGTCCCTGCACCCTGCAGACCCATAGTGTGTCCCACTTTCCTCTTACCTAGTCACACAAGAGCCACCAGGAGAACAGGGACAAGCACCAGGGCCTGCGCCTCCGCTTGCAGGTGAATTACGTATTCCATGGCTGCAAAAACAGCCATTTTAGAGCATGCATCAGCCTCTTACCCAATTCCTGCCTAGATTTATATGCAGCATCAGCAAAGCCTATTTCTTAAGTGTATTCCCTTGTAATAAAAGTTAAATCTATCCTCACGCTGTCGAGTTGGGGAAAGTCCACAGGGAGGTTGGGCTGAGCTGGAAGGGTACAAGAACTGCAGATGAAACCTCTAACTCAACCTTACCTGGCTTGTTGGAAGGACTGCGTTGAAAACACGATTCTCCTACTTGTACTGAAATACTAAGATTTTCAAGGGGACTTCAGTTTTGTATCTCCACACTAGGTGCTTTTCAAACAGTACTGAACATTATCTTAAAGTCAAGGCCTGTCTCTTCAACAGGGCACGCAAGTTGGACCCCCAGTGTTAGTTATGTTGTAGTCAACCAGAAAGCACGAAGGAGGGGTTCACAGAACACAAAATTCAAGTCATAACTTTGCTTTGTACTGAACGTTGTCTCTGACGGGCTCCATCCGTGCGTTTAGCCTGAAAGTTTCATTCCCCACTTAAAAGAGCAGCTCATCTGGCCCACTTTATGCATATAAATCACATTAAAAATAGACAATTTCCAGGGTCATTGATTAATCAGTAATTTCCTTCCAAAACCTTGAGTTCTACATGAAAAGAAAGATTATACAGTGTTATGAGGAAAGGAATTGGGAATTTCAGATCCTTTAATGCTCTGCAAAGAGGCAACGAAGAAGCAAATCAAAATGCTAAATGTTTTAAAGAATTTAGATTCTAAAAATACATAGATCAGTGATTAACAGATACTTGGAGTACCCAAGTGTCTAAACGTCACTGAATTTAAAGGTCAATTAGACATACAGCCACTGTGGAAATTGCAGAAAGTAAACAGCAGCACCCCTGGCTGTATAAATATCTAGAACACCCGAACATTTAAAAATTTCGGCATTAATTTATCTTTTCCACAGCCTATAAATTTGCTTTATGTTTACTAGACCCTCTATGGAGCACAGTTACATTCACTTTTAATAATCGTAGCCTCCAATTTAAAAAAAAAAAAAAAGGCAACAGTAAATTTATGGCCCACTCATTTGCTAGTCAACTTGGCTATAGTCAAGAATAATCAAATAATCTTTTTTGAACCATTCCTCAGTTTGTTATGGAGTTGCATGCAAGATGCAGTACAAAAGCCCGTCACAAAACAGGTATAAACATCTTAAAAGATACTAAATTGAGAAGCCAAGTTCAAAAGTTTAGTCACTGAACACTTAACATTCATTAAGAAGAAGCATTTCCAAATGCTCTCATGGAAAAATTATTTTGGCTTCAGTTCAGCAGCGTAAATCTAAGCGTCCCCACAAGAAAACAAAGTTAAGCTAGTATCAAAATCTACTTCATTAGGTCTAACAAGACCAATTTTACAGTCAACTGTCTGAAAAACAAATTCTTACTTTGGATTATTCTTTAAAAAAGCTTTTTTTTAATGTACATATTTTTGTGATCAACATTTCCCATTTTAACCTAGGCCTAATATGGACAGGCAAGGGAGCTGCAGCACTGGCCTTGGGGGGCAGCACTGCCCCACACCGCCCTTTTTCCACCCAGCGTCGCTGTGTTCTCAACAGACAGAAACATGGCATAAAAAGGAAGAAGGTAACAGTAGTTACATTATTCATCCATAAGTCAAGGAACAAACCCAAAATTCTTTAGTGTAATAACACCATCGATATGCACATAATCCCCACCAACATGTCAGCAACATCGAGCGTTTCAGGGGGAAACGCAGATCTGTGCTGATTGCCGGGAAATGGCAGAGACGGCCAGCACCTTAGCTATTGCCCTGGTGCCTTCCTGAGGCTTCTCCAACTAGGATTACATGGTTCCTAGCTTAAAAAGCACAGAAGTTGCACATGAAGGTTGCTGTGCTCTTCCCATCGCATGTACCCATACAAAAAGCCCAAACTGACACACAGACATGGACCTGCAACCATTTATTTTAAATTCCTAGTGGCTCCTAGGGATCTGCTCACATGGCTACACCACAAGGCAGAAGATTTTATCTTCCCTAAGTAAAAAGGATCTGCATCCTACTAGGCCGCTAGGAAACCACTCATTCCCAGGGTGGGAATAAAATCTGGTGCTTGTTAGAGAGTTTTACTACACCAAATAAGCCCCCAAAATGCTTGCTGTTCACTGGAGTCACTCGCATTACAACTAAAAGTCACCAGGTACTTTTCTTATTTTACTGCTTATGGGAGACCTAGTCTTTTAATACTTGGTGTCATTAAACATTTAGCTGCATACTTGCACGGTCCTCAGCCCTGTGATATCTAATTTGTGCCCATCTGTCATGAAATGATTAGGGCCTAATCTAGCGAATTCACGGAGCTTGTATTACACTCTCTCTGAATTACAATGATAAAACCTCAGCAAAATTCCTGGAAGAAGGTGGGTGGCAAGGGGAGAAACACTCAGCGCCCTGACAGAGACCCTCAAAAGGGAGACATGCAGAACTGATTACAGAAGCAGACCTGACTCGGGCAGAATAAATGCACTGAAACTGTCTGGCGCTGACTGCATATTTACTTTTTACCCAGTCCTGAAACACTGCAAATATTTCACTGTGTTTTTATCTCTCCTCAGAGCTCACTAGATGGTATTAGGCTTTATGCAAGGTAACGACAATTCATCACTGGACTAAGTTACTTTGGGGAAAGAGGGAAAGAAAAGTAATACTCAGAGAAATCCACTCCACCTTCTCTAAACATGTAGGTAAAAAGCAGTTTTTAAAAAAGGTAACAACCAAAGCCCATGCCTGAACACAAATAAATAAATAAAAAGCTCTTTTGTTAAGGCAGCCAAGCCTCCTTCGGTGTGGGCTGTTAAAGCTGCCAAGCCTCCTTCGGAGTGGGCTGGCATTCCAGCCAGGCTAACGGAGGCAAAACCTTTCAAAGAAACAATTGCCTTCTATTAAAGCGCCATGCTAAGTAGGCAGATTTGGGCGTTTTGCTGGTTTTTGTTTTGCACACATGATGCACAGCTATGCATTGCTTGCTTTCTGCTCGCTTACTGCACCCCAGGCACAACTGTTTGGGCAGGAATCCACAGAGCATCCAAGCAGG
>VWPW01005406.1:0-282307 GCA_013389825.1 Crypturellus undulatus
AAGCGCGAACTCAAGCGCGAACTCAACTCACCCATGTTTGCCTTTCAGAGAAAGTTGCAGGATGTGTCCACAAAGTTTCGCTTGTTCCAGAAGCCAGCCCATTTTGAACAGCGTCTGCAACAGTGCAAAAGGATTTTAGATGAAGTGAAACTGCAGGTGCCCAAGTTGGAGACGAACTCAAGCGCTATCAGCAATGGAAAAACTTGCAGAGAAAGGTCTAGCCTTTTTGACCTGTTTTAATTATACAGCAGATGAACTTGGCAGGAGGCCAAAGAAGGTGCTTGCCCTTGTTTATCAATAAAGAAACTACCAAGAAAAAAATAAAATCTACTTATGAAGGCTCTTCATCCATCCAAGGCACCCATAATCTTTCCTCAGACTGTCTAAAAAAATTATTAGAAAGTTTGATGAAACATGGAGAACTCATTTAGATTTAATGACTCATTTCCTCCAACCCCTAAAATAAAATTTAAACAAAGTTCTATAGTCAAAATAGACACAGAGCTTAAAACTAGGATTTTTATGTGAAATAGGCATAATTAACACACTGAAGAATATTGTCTTCAGAGAATCCTAGCACTCAGTCTCCTTAAAAAAAAAAAAAAAAAAATCAAGATAGAGGAACTCTTAGGAATCTAAAACACTAATTCAGCACTTGAAAAGCATCACTCTTGATAGAATTAGACCAGTTGCAATACTCAAAATGTATTTACATGTCTCAAAGGTCCTCCAATTTTAAAGGGTGTTACTCCTAGAAAATACATACTATTTTTGAATAGTGATAATATTGGATTTATTTCTAAAACTTGAGATTTGCTGAGTGAGCAAAACAATTGCTCCAAGTAATACCCTGCACCCTTGGGACTACTTAAGATAGGTCAAGGAAGGCAAAAAATGAATTTAGAGTCATGATATGCAACTCCATTCCAGGAGGCTTAGGCTTGTAAAAATGTGTCTAGGAACAAATTCGGGTAAAAGGCTAAATGGATGAAATTGCCAAAAGAATTATTAATTCCTTTCTGAGACCAAGAGATGAAGTCTCAGAAGCACAGAAAGCATTAGCCAGGGATTTGCAAATATGATGCAACAAGCTACTCAAGTGAAATGCAAGTTAGGAAGAGGGAAATTGAGATTAGGCAATAGCTTATGTGAGATAACAGAAATGAAAGGTTTTCTTGGTGGTCTGGGAAGGGAGCATCAGAGGATAGGGAAAAGCAAAGGCTAGGGAGTACCATGACAAAATCGGTTAGAAATACAAAGAAAACAGTTATGTCAAATTGCATGTAACAGCTCCCACAACACAACTTGTGTATGAGCAGAGTAGGAAGAAACTGAAACAATACAGAGTGAACCCCTTTCTAACAAGGGCACCCACCCCATCACACCATGTCCCCAGGGTGCCCAGCAGCAGGACAGCCCTGGCACTTAGCACGACAAGACAGGCAGCCCAGGCACTACCCCAGGCACATGCTGACAGCTCCTCGCAACACTGTGGGTTTCTCCTGGGCTCTGGAGAGACAACGTTTCTCGAAGTCGCTTCCCTCCCACCCCCACATCCCTTTTTATCAATATGGCAGAACCAAACTGATACTTTCAAGCAGACTATTCGTGAACAAGCCCAGAGAAAGTCAGAGGAAATCTGTTCAAGGAGTAAACCACAAGAAATGAGGCCAGCACGCGCACTGACATCTCCCATTCTTCACATTAGAGCATGGACCCATGTCACACTGACATTGCTTCCCAGTACAGCAACTAAACCACTTAGCAAATAATCAAATATCTTTATAGGGTTTGAATGCCAAGGCATAGACAAGTTAAGAAAAATGTACCAGGGCTACATGTTGACTATCTCAGTTAAGTTTTATCTCTCAGAGAAAGTTTCAGACTGATAGAAATTTTTTTCTCATAAGTCATTCTACAACCTGACTTGCAGGTTGTCACCCCAAAACTAATGTGTACAGGTTCCCTAGGAAAAAATCCCTACTAACTAGCAATTATTCAAGTAGAAAGCAGGAAGACAACCACACCAAGGGTTGCGAGTGCATCTGGCAGCTAGAGACAAACCCAACACACAGCATATACTAGAAGGAACATTTAGAGCTCCCAGACAACTGCAAATACTTTCAGACAATAAAAACCTCAAAAAAAGGGGGAGAGGGTAATATTTCTGTTGACTAAAATAAGACAGACTATTCCACCCCATTGAGAGGACAGCATTAGGTTATTTGCAGCAATCAAAAGCCTCTTAAGTAGTTTAGCATGCAGCAAGACCTGCACTTGTCTGCTGAGACCTGTGGAGATCTTAATACTCTGTCGCCATCAGCTCCTGCCATAGCTGACCCTCCACCCATAGCTTTACCACAAAGCTCTTCAGCTCCAAGTATTTGGGCTATTTTGTGTCATTTGCTGATCATGCTTCTAGGCCACCATGGTTAGCCGTATGGACAAACAATAATTGTGTTATTTCTAAGGCACTGAGGTAAACCTGAAGACAGAAAAATGACTTTGGGTTATTTTAAAACTAATCCTCCAAATCCTAGAACTGTGCATTTAGGACACATTTGTAAAACTCAGGGTAGGAGGCAGAAGCTTCCATAAAGCAAAAAGCGGAAAAGTGAAAAAGGTTTACTGGATTAACATAAAAGTTAGTATTTTAATCTCCAAGCAATAAAATAACTATTTATTTTTTCGTTGGGGCAAAAAAAAAGACAAAATGGACTGAAATGTCAGGAAGATTTCATCTTATTTTATTGCCCCCTTATTTTATTGTCTTTTTTTTGCCCCAACGAAAAAATAAATAGTTAAAATACCAGACCCTGAGATCAAGAAGAGAGGCAACTGATAAACACTATGACATACGTGAAATGCCTGACTTGGTCTTACCTCCCTGCTGACAGGACTGTGGTGAGACCCACTTCACTTATGCCAAAGGCCCATTAAGAAATGGAAGGGAAGCAGTACAGAGACAGCATGGTTGTTCACTGTTTTTCTTAGAGTTCTCTAAGTTCTTAGAGAGTCAATTTAAGAGTTAGAGCCCTGATGCAGAAAGCTCAGCAGAACCCTTTATCCACTAGCACAACCCCTGCTTACACAAGGGACACCGGCTTTGCAGGATACAGGATTGCTCCCAAGGCTTCAGGTCTGCAGAACCAGACCACAGAGCTACAAAACACGGAGAACAGGGATGCTCCCAGGTACTGCCTGGGCAAGAGGACAACAGCAGCACTTGGCTGGGGTACAGGCATGACACAGCTTCCCTGCCATCACCCGTCTTTAGTTATAATAGACATAATACACAGGCAACAACTATGTTAAAAAAACACAGCATGCACAAATGGGAGTGAGCTGGAGATGACTTGGGCTTCATCTCAGTACCTAGCCTGCAATTTACCCTCTGAAGCAACACCCTATGTCAAGAAGCCCCAACACAGCCTTGCTTCAGCCCTGTATGTTTTGGCCACAGATGTGCCAAGCACAAGCACTAAAACCATTAGTGTGGGCTGCCAGCCCTCCTACACAATTCCAGTGCCTTACATTTAAAGCAGCTCTGGTTTTGAAGGTATAGCAGGATCCTGCTTCAAAACTGATGACCCCCAGAGCTGTGAGCAGTGGGCAGAGTGAAGCTATCACCACCTCTTAGACACCAACAGTGGCAGCCACAAGAGAACAGTGTCCATATCCCCCAAGGGGAGCAGATAAAAAAAAAATGCACAAAGATAGACCAGAAAACACCTCTCCACTGGGCATGGGCTCAGTAGAAGTGTTTTGAACACTGCCAGGAAGGACAGTGACACAGCAATACACTTGTTTCCCTTACTGGGAGCCTTCCCTTCTCCCTGGAACTTAGGGAGCTGCATAAGGAGGAATACTCCAGGATACAAAAGTAAAACCTGTAGTATTATTAGCACACCAAGACCACAAAATACACAAATAACTATGCACAAAAGGGCTGCAAAAACCCTGATCACAAGTCACACATCAAACACACAGAGGACCGAGAGACCCCAACTACTTCCAAGGAAAAACAGACACATAAAAGCCAGTCACACTGTAACACATCCCTCCTTCATCAAACTTCCCCAAAATTACCTATAGCAGTGACAAAAAGAGGAAGAAAAGAACCACCACCATCCACAAAGATGCTGCTAGGCACAGTTTAGGCCAGGAAGCCTCACGTACCTCCTGCAGGCTTCCTACAGAGACAGTGCTCCCAAGGCTAGAGGAATTCTCAACAGTCAATAAATCCTCATGAAATGAAAGCTGAAAACTCTGCAGATCTTCCACCCTGCTGCAGCTGACATTATCTCCCCAGGCACTTGGGAAGAACCAGCACAGAGCCAGAATCACACAGACTGCCTAGCCAAGGAGGCAGGAACACATCGCAAGGCCCTAGAACTCCCCTACACCAAGGCAGCCCCTTCAGGCAGGCAAACAAGGACTGAGGCACCGCTGCTGCTCGTCCCTAATGAGACCCAGGTGCTGCTCATCCCTAACAAGACTCAGGTGCTGCTCATTCCCTGACAAGACACAGGTGCTGCTCATTCCCTCGCAAGGCACCACAGCTCCAGCTAACCTGCAGCAGGGAGGTGCTGACCTCCACTGCAGGCTGTTTAACAGGCCTGGGTGGGTTTGTCTATCATCTGCTTTATGAGCGTCTGTGAGCCTGGGCTCCTACAGCATCCTGAGCAAGGAGTTCTACATGTGGATCCCGCATTGTGAGAAATGACCTCCTCCTGGGTCCCTCTGAGCGCCCACGTGATAGACACCCTGTGTTCCCCGTGTCTGGTGTGATGGAGGGCAGGAGCGACGGGCAGGGCTCCCGCGAGCGCGTCCGCACACAGCCCCGGCGCGTCCCTGCCACGGAGGCGACAGCCGCCGGGCGCATAATAAAAAATAATAAAATCACAGTGCAGGGCGAGGGAGGTG
The DNA here is from genome assembly GCA_013389825.1 of Crypturellus undulatus. Classification (NCBI taxonomy): domain Eukaryota; kingdom Metazoa; phylum Chordata; class Aves; order Tinamiformes; family Tinamidae; genus Crypturellus; species Crypturellus undulatus. The sequence goes on from VWPW01005406.1 coordinate 4,927, forward strand.
AACAAGGAATGATTGCCTGCTCCTTCTCTTGAGATTAAGGTCAGCCTAGGCAGGCTGTATTATTTTATAGTCACAAGTGATGCATTCAGTACCAAGCACTCTCCCTTCTTTCTGTAGTCACATTTTGGATAAAAAAAATGCTGATCAATTACTTAGGATTTACAGCTACAGGAATAGCCAGTGGCTAGAAAAAGTCTATATGGGGGAAAAAATAAGGATGTAAACCTATTTACTTAGTCACAGAGAAGATTTAGATGTGACAAGCTCAGACTTTAGAATCTACACAAAACCCAGCATGCGCCTGGGAAGGGCTTTCCTTCTAAAAAGAATAAATGGTTTGCAGTCAAAATTCAACATATTCAGAGAGAGAAACAGGGTACAAATTTATATCAGTAAGGGTACATAATACCCAGGATAAGTGAGTAAATTTATTACCACTGAAAATGTTAAATAGATAGAAAATCCTCTTTTAACAGATAGGCATTGCTTCAAGTATTGTTATTGAACCAGAATCAGGAACTAGAGCAGCAAAATTTTATGATCTGTATTATATGAGAGGCCAGCACGGACAATAATCCCTTCTGGCCTTAAAATATATCAGTCTGCGAATCTATTAAAGAAACTTCAGTTCCCAACATGTACATTCACCAGTGACAAATCTCCAGTGGAAAAATGTTGATAGCTGCACAGGTGTTGGAATAAAAAATGGTGAAATCTGTTTTCTAGCCGGGAACAGAAGGTGGATTATGTTGGAGGTATGTTTGATAGTTATGAACACCAGATACAAGGCAGTGTCATTTAAAGACAACTTGAGCAGATGGATGGCAGAGTGTGTGCACTGTGAAGTGATGTTAATTGAATGGCCTGGGATTATGTTTAAAAATCTTAAAATGAATAATTGGAAAACAATTAAAGAAGCAACTACAATCTGCAAACTCCAGGGCTGCCAGCTGGCCTGGAAGGTGGGATTGAAGCTGCATGAAACACAACATTTTTATTTTCCTGATTTTCACAAAAGAAAGCTCAAGATATAATGCACTCTGTATTTCTCCAGGAGAATAAACCACCATTCTTGTTTCAAATAGCTTTTCATATTCTAATAATTTTTACTTTGGCAGGATCTCGAGCTATTCTTATTCAGAACTTCGCTATTTCTACAAGCAGAACATGAGGCTGTGGGAGCAGCATTTCCTTAGGCTTCCCAAGCACAATCCGGCCGGATGGGCTGCAGGGAGGCAGCAGCCGCGTGGGAAGAGCCGCGATGCTGCTGGAGACGCCAGCCCCGCTGCGGCAGCCGTCCCCGCCGCGGTAGACGCTGCCGGTCCCACACGTGGCAGGAACAGGCTGCCCCGCTGCGCACACGGGGCAGACGGACCTGCGCTGCCCGGGCGGCCAAACGCAGCGCGCGGTGGGTCAGGCTGCCCCGGGCTTCTCAGCCAAACAGCGCGGCAACGGTGTTCCCACCTTCTTCGGTTTTTCCCATCCTAACCACTGCACAGTCAGACAGCAAGCATTTTGCACAGCGCTATCTCCTTCCTCCACTTCTCTTTTCCTCCCTCAGTCAGCGCTGGAGAGGAATACTGAGGTTTATTAACAAAATAAGGTCTGTAATTCTGAAAAAGGACCACATCAGCAGCACTCTCAGCATAGAGCAGGGCTCAGTTTTGCAGAGTGCGTCTCCAGCAGCGTTTTGTACCGGCCTCCCCTCTGTGATCTCCTACGTAGTTTCTGGTTCAGTTTACTTAGCCCTGGAACTCCCAGGTGTCATGAAATTCCTGGAAGGATTAGCTGATTTTTCTGGGGCTGAGGCCAGGTCCTTGGTGCAAAATGTGAGAGCAAAGAGCTCTGTGTTACCTCTGGTCCCTATTAACCATAAGACATCTTTTGGTTTGGAGAAGCTCTTGGGGACAGCCCAGGGCTGAAGCAGAGGCTGAAGCTGCTCTGCCCCGGGAGCAGATCTACGTGACAGCCTCTGCAGCCATGGAAACCTTCACTCTGCACAACGTTTTAAAGCACAAGGTGCTCCAGCTCTGACACTATGATTAATACTGTTTTGTATTGAAATACTCAACCCAGAGAGACAGAATGTAAACCAGGTCGCTCATGGTGCGGTTATTGTGCTGCTCCTGCCTCCAGTGCCAGGAAGCAGCCTCCGGGAAGCACTGTGCAGGCCACGGCCCCATTCTGCAAGCTAATTCTGGAGATTGCTATGCTTAAAAACCAAATTAAGCTTATTAACCTTCCACCCTTCCTTGAACTCCTTCCCTTTTAATGCCAATGATTTGCTGTGTAGACTGCAAGCAGTATTTGATTTCTGTATATCTGATTTCAAAGGTAGCACTTACCAGCAGCTACCACATTGCATTTATGTCCCGCTCTCACTCCAGGGAAGCACCGCGGGATTGTGGCTGACCTGCCAGGATTTCCTGCCTAGGGAATAGGAAATTACTGATACCAGGATGCGGCAGCTGCTGGGAAACGATGACTTCTCCAGTGGCTGCTGCTGTGACTTCTTTAACCACTATCTGCTCAAGCCTAGCAAGTGCAAGTCCTGCAGCACCAGCTTGCTTTGAAGCGACCCAGATTAACCCCCTTCCCCAAGCACAGCCCTCTGGGAACTCCCAGAGCCGCCAGCTGCACATATGAGGCCGTGCGCTCTGCTCTGGAGTGCTCCCGTTCCGAGCACTTCTGCATTGGGACAGGCCCTGTTGCCTCCTGGAGGCACTGGATGCCTCCAGTGAAGAAACTGGTGATACACTCAGGTGCACTGAACATGCAGCCAGGTGAGAGTTGCCTGGCGAGGGAAGGGTGCAGCTCCTGGCCAGGCTGCTTGCAGGGCTGCCCATGGGCCACAGTGGAAGCTTTTCTGGAGTCTAGAAGGGTCTCTGGATCTCACTCCTTCCAAGTATCCTCACACACTTGCAGAAAGAGAGTTTAAATTAAAAAAAAAATCTGAATAATTTGAACTGCAATGAATGAATCCCAGTTTGGGTTCAGTTTCAGGAATGCTTCAATTTTTCTAGACTGATTTATTTTAACAGTCCCAGGTTTTGCACTTTCTTTCAGCAGTAGAAATGGGATTGCTATTCTAATAAATCCTTGGCCAGTTGAAATCCTCCTGGTCACNGTTTCAGGAGTGCTTCAACTTTTCTAGATTGATTTATTTTAACAACAGTCCCAGGTTTTGCACTTTTTTTCAGCAGTAGAAATGGGATTGCTATTCTAATAAATCCTTGGCCAGTTGAAATCCTCCTGGTCACTGGCCTCGTGTGAATGCTGCAGAAAGACTTTCTAACACGTATTCAGGTCCTGTTTTGTCTATTTTCCAACATACACTCTTAAAAACATGCTTATTTGAGGACGTGTTAACAGAGGCTCTAGTAAAAATGCCTGATATGAGAAATATCAACATTGCAGTGACTTCGCGGGCTTTAGGACATGCCCTGAGCCTGCACCGTTTAAGCATCTATTTAAAGAACATTCATGACTGCAAACTTGCAGCAGAAACCACGGTGAAAATCATACTCTATCTTCAAATGGCTCAAAAAAAACCCAGCTGCACTGGAGACGGAGTTGCCATTATCCTGCTTTTAAGCTTCTAAAATGCTTAAACGATATGAATTACAAGTGTACAGTATTTCCTGGAATACCTTGAAGGTTAGCCAGCCTCTTAGGTCTCCTTTCTAGTAACACAGAGAGAGCAAAGCACGTTTACTCTTCTGGAAACCTCTGCTGTTCGGGACACCACGAGGGTGTCCAGCAGGACTGAGGGAGGCCGGAAGGGTCTGATGCGGGAGGGTCTCCCACCAGCGCAGGCTGCTCCAGCTGCACAAGCTCCGGGCACTTGCTGGCTGCAGGGAGGATCCCACCCTTCTCCAGGGAGAATCCAAGTCCCTTCTTGCATTAGAGCGTGCGGGGCAGTCCTCAGAGACCGGCCTGGCAACTGCCCCGTGCCTCTGCACCCTTCACGCAATGGAAAGAAAATGGGCCAAGATTTGAATGTTTTTGCAAAGACGCAAACCGTCTCTAGGGACCTCAGGGCTGATGTCCCTGAACACAGAAGGAGTTGGTGCCACGGACATGGGGGGTGCTATTCCAGCAGGCACGAGGAGCCCCATGTGCCAGCGCCCGGCTCGGCACCTACGACACGTCCCCTCTGCACGCTGCCGCGCCACCTCCACACAGGCTCTGCAGGCCGAGCCTCGGAGACCTGCACTTTGAGACCATAAGGGAAAAGACGTTGTATTACATTATCGATGTGTAAATCCGCATGGAAAAGCCTCTCCTTAGGGATCTGAAAGCTATTATGGTAAATTTGTAATACCTAATAATAAAAAAAAACATACTTCTAGAATAAATCAAAAAGAAAAGCACTTTCCTCCTTAGCTCTACTGAGATGAGTTAGAGTTTCATGTAGCTGAATCCAATGGTTTGAAAGTTTGACACTAAATCATGGAGGAAAGACAAAAAGCACCTTGCTATCTTCCCATCCCTAATATGTAATCAGCTGCTTGGGAACAGTAAGTGGCACCTTAAAAGACAAAAATAAGGCACCACTTATCTTTTTAACCTCAAAGGTAGCACAGCAAGCAGCTGCCCAGGCTGCCCATTGCACCCAAAGGGCCGTTCCTCCTGCCTTGGGCCGAGGGCTGGGCTGCAGGGTGGCCCTGACAGTGCTCACACCTCTGCTCTGCACCGCTGCTGCGAGGGCCGAGAGCAAACACAGCCCCCCGCCGGCCCCAAGGGAGGGGACACAGGCTCAGGCAAGGCCCCGCTGCCACCTTGGCACTTTGCATTAGGGTAATGGACGGGGTCGTTGCTCTGCAGCGAGACAAGGCTGAAACTGAGGCTTGGACATACTGTTCCCCTGCCCGAGGTAAAGAAAAGTCACTTTCTGAAGGTACCAGCACTAACTTTTNCCCTGACAGCGCTCACACCTCTGCTCTGCACCGTTGCTGCGAGGGCCGAGCAGCTGCAAGGGACAAGAGCAAACAGCCCCCCGCCAGCCCCAAGCGAGGGGACACAGGCTCGGGCAAGGCCCCGCTGCCACCTTGGCACTTTGCATTAGGGTAATGGACGGGGTCGTTGCTCTGCAGCGAGACAAGGCTGAAACTGAGGCTTGGACATACTGTTCCCCTGCCCGAGGTAAAGAAAAGTCACTTTCTGAAGGTACCAGCACTAACTTTTTAAGAAGTCTCTAAGCTTCTTGGTGCTGTTGAAATATTTCCATGTTCTCTCCCCTACAGTTCTGCTTTTCATCTCCCTTCTCTTTTGATCCCGTCTGTTCTTTTGCCTTTCTCTCTCCTGTTCTTGCTCCTCCTCCTCTTTCCATTTCTATCCTGATTCATTTCTCCCCCTGGATCTTCTTTTTATTGTCAGGGGCTTCCCGGGCTTCTCCAGAAAGGCCCGACTGCGCCGCCGTTGAGAACGCTCCCCACGGCCGCAGGCCGGAGGCGCTGAGAGATGGCCGTGAGGCTGCTGAGGAAGGTGGTGGGAGCGCAACTCCCCTCCAGAAGCAGCAGAGTGAAAAACAAAAGGTCTGAGGAGGTGATAACGCGTAGACAGGGCCTGCTGGGGACCAGCCTCCGCCTGCAGCCGCCTCAGAAGTGTTGGCGCTGTGAGCAATGCTTAGCCTGGGGCTTGCTGCTATCAGAGCTGCAGCAGACAGAGAAAAAGGGAGTTACTGATGCTGAAACACCACGAAATATAGAACACCAGGAGGAGGAAATCTGAGAGACTAATAATGCTGCTGAGATTTTCAAGTAGTTCTTTTCTGCTGAAAATTGGCACAGTCTATGAGGCAATACCTACAAGTAATGAGTCCTCACACAAGGGCTTTAGTGGCTGCTACTGCTTCTCTCCAGGAGCTAGGCAAAAGCCAAACTTCAGCGCTATCGAAAATGCCAATATTTTGATATTTACTCTCTTAAGTCAGGAATAAAGACTGGAGCCATCAATATTGTCCACAGGGTCTCTGGGCAATTTTAAGATTGGAAATTCCGAGCCTGCTCATTTCTTTCCAAGCAACGTTCGGCCCTGCCACTCTTCAGCGCCAGGCGTCACCGCTGTGGGGTCTCTGCCCTGCGTCTGAGCACACAGCCCCGAATGAGACTTTCTGCAGCCCCGAAAGCCACTGGGCAGCTCAGAAAAGGGCTCGCGATGTTGGGAACTATAGAACACAGTTTTAGAGTTGACACTTTGGTCCCTGGAGAAGAAAGGGAAGTACCCAAATTCCCCATCATATTTCCCAGCTTAGGTAGATGCAAATAAATGTATAACTAACACAATACCCTTCTGCCATCTTTAACAGGTGAAGTATGTTGACTCTGGTAAAATTTCATCATTGGGAAAAAAGTAGGAAATTTCCATGACTTTCTTCCTCCTTAACCAAGTTATCTTGGAAGGAAAGTCTTGACCGTCTCTTAACTGTGAATTACTTTTTAGACTGCAAAGTTATTAGGGCTGGAGTCCAAGACGAAAAAATAAACTCTTGTAGGTAGAAAGGAGAATTAAAACACTTCCTTACTTCTCCAGACAAAAAGGACACTTATTTCAGCCTTCTTTTGCTACAGGTTGAGAAACTATAACATCTTTAAAGAAAGCAAAGCATTTCATGCATCATGCTGACCAACTGAAAAAGAAAAGAAAGAATCGTGCAGCCATGACATTAATCATCTTGTTCAATGAACTACTAAGGGATATTTAACTATTATCATGGCAAGTGTGGTGTAAAAAACATACTGGCTGATGTAAAAAATAAACAGTACTGAAGTTTTAGCCTTTGCTAGGTCATTTCTGTTTAGCCAAAACCTTATGGCAATATAATGCCTCAGCATTACAGCACCTTATTTCATTGCAGCCATAAAAGGCTTGTCTTTCTAAGTGTTTTACTTCAAGTAAATAGATAGCTAAATGACTCAAGATATTTAATGTAGTTAGAGAGAGTGTTGTGAACACACTCTACGGCTCGATCCATCTCAGGATGTTTTATGCAAGCTGTCTGCACGCAAAGAGAGGAGAGGCCTTCCAGCCAGGGAACTCATTTGAATGAGCTGTATCAATGCACCGGCAGGCAGAGACAAGGCTTATCACCCCCGCCTTTGTGTAGGGAGAATCTGATACAACCCTCGCGTCAAGAACAGATTTGACCTCATCTGTCTTATACCTTCCTTGAATTTTCTATCCAGGTTGCCCATCTTGAGTTAGCCAGCCCTGAGGAAAGAATCTACTTCTTCTCTGCTAAGCAACATGTTAAATCTAAAACTGTTGTGACTACAATAAAATGTCACCTTATGTCAAGTGGCCAGTACTAGCCCACTGGGAGAGGAGGGGTGGAAGTAAACACAATTTTCAGCCCAGCAGGGACAGCAAAGCTGATATAACTTTTTCTTCCATTTCTCTGCCCGTGACTTTCCGAAATCTCAGATCTGGGGCTTGCAAAACTGAAATATGCAGGACAGACCAAGGAACTGCCATCTGGTAACAGCGGGGCTGGCACTCTGGTAGGTAAAAATCCTTCTACCTTCACCTCGAAGGAAACTTAGTATGAATTCCTGTCAGGCCTGTCATGTTGAACTGATTAAGAAGCTGGAGGGCCTGAGAAGAGCACGGCTGTGTGGTAAGAAGCGCAGCTCCTCCAAGGTGTTAAACCCTAATGAGATTTTGCAGTTGCTCGTGCAGGGCCCTAGCTGAGGTGCGCCTCACTTCTGCGGCGTGACCAAGGCAGCACATGGGAGCAACCTGGAAAGCCAGCGGTTATTGCCCCCTTCCTCGTGACAAGGCGGCTATCAGCAATTTGTGCAGCCAGACACGGCCTTCTCACACGCTACTTGTCATTTAGTGATGCTTCGGACGAGCGAGCACGATTCTGACCACTGGAAACAGCCACGCGTTTGGTGGCGAGTCCTTGCCTCAGCCAGCGTGGCAGCAGCTGCCCACATCCCTCCACATTTAGGAAAGACTGAGTTGGGCTTTTGGAGAGAAAAGCCCCCTCTCCCTCCTCTCATGCCCCCTCAGCCAAGGCCTTGCTTAGGAGTGAACCAGCAGCCCCATTCCTGGGTTTTCATGCCTCTGGGAAGCAAAAAAAATATATATATATATAGATATATATATACACATACACAAATGAGAAGGGAAATGTGCACTTAAAATGGAGATAAAATAACCAGAAAAAGAAAGAATTGCCAGACTCTAGAAGAATAAATTGCAGCAATAATGACCAGAAGGTAAAAATCTGTTCCCTCCAGTGTTCTTCATTTAAAATTTCACTCTTCTGATTAAAACTTTGTAAATAGTAATTATTATCACAAAGATATTCATAAACAGATGTTTTTAAAAATGCAAATGACTTTACAATTCAGAAAATAAGCAGTTCATGTGCCACAGGGAATTTAATCTTTGAAAGCAGAGAGATGCATCAGACCCCATTTCCAACATAAGGCACTAAATCAGCACTGGAAGCAAAGCTTTTTTTCAGCCTCTCCACTTGTTAAAAATGGTAATGGGAAGGAAAAAACTATTATTTACTGAAGAATATTGCTTTTGCATTGTCTTTGTATTCATAGAGATCTATAGAGTATATCTAATTCCAAGTTATTTTATTAGCTCAGTACAACACAGAAGCATTCCTACCTGACAAAAAGTAAAACCAGGTTCCATTAGTACCTACGTATAAGTATCTACAAATAATTTTTTCCTGCTTTAGAAAGGGAATATTTGTTCAAAACAGATGCATTTCTTGTAAGAAGAGCTCTCATAATTGTCATTTGTTTGTGAAATACAACATGAACTGTTGTTTCTCTGAGGGTAATTGGGTGTGGATTCTCCTCTATTTCGTATCATGAGATACAACTAGAAATGATAAAATACTATAGATTCTAAAATGAGTATGGTCACTTAATTTTAAAGCAAAGCAATTACTGTTCTATTACCAGGTATTCTGAATCAATATCTTGTCTTGCAACTTGCACTCACATCCAGAATAAATCTATAATATTACAAGTAATCAGAGGTAAATACCAACAGAGCAGAACAGATACTCAACAGGAGTCCTTGTGTAGGTTATAAACTCAGATAGGCCAGCACTGAACATTTAAGTTGCTTATTGGTTTCAAAATATCTAACTTGCCCCTGGATCTACAGAGCTGATGGATCTTCTGGAAACAATAAATTAAACTGCATCTCATGAAGAGGTCAGTAATTTTTACTTTATTTACTTTATTTATGTTTATTTACAATAGCTAGAGTTAGTCCCTTCGACATCAAAGGAACTAATAAAGCGTGATGGCGGGTTGGCTTTGACCTGAGACACACAGACACACTTTTATATACAGAGTAAAGTCTTTCTGCTAATAGTAAGCCTCGTAGCTCTCTCTACATCTGGTTATCGTGTTCCTGATTTTTCTCCCTCTTTCTTTACTCTCTGTGCTTCTTTGAAAACACAGCATAGCTTGCATTGCTTGCTGATTAGAAGAAACCAGTCTGACACAGAAGAATAATAAAATTCCAGTGTTTTAACAATAACTAAAAGAATTAACATGAATAACAATAATTAAAAAGGAAAACAGTTCACAATTACAATTAATGCAGAGAGAAATGTACACTGGAGAGATACTTTTTCCCCAGCAGAAAGTATTTTTAATGTTACACTTGCTGCACGGCTTGGACTTCCGTGCTGCTAAGCCCTGGACAACCTGTGCATGGGTGGAAAAACCTCTGTGGCCCATGCGTATGCAGAGCAGTACCAGCTGAGAAAACTCCAGCATGCAGATCCTGCTCTTTTTCTTACGTGGCAGAGCCAAGACTAAAGAAACTGTGAATTTTATTTGTTCCCGAACAGCAGCCTTTAGCATTCTTGCCAGCAATGCCTATGCAAGCAGGCCCAAATCAACAAGAAAGCGTACGGATCAGCACGGATTCAGCCTCGAGCTGACCTGTATTTGTAAGGCAGGTGCTGATATTTCACTGTCTCTTTGCACAGGCTGTCTCCATAGAAATTCAAACAAGGGTAAAGCAGAGAGGTCATGACTGGACAGCTTGTGTAAATGCGCCCAAAATAGACAGACTACAGCTGGAAGAGGGAAGAAGCTTATTTAGGTGATACAAGAGCAGTGAGACTGCTCTTAGATATATGTACCACGCAAAAGGCGGGTGCCACAGAAGGAGAAGTGGCAGGTGTATGTGAAGAGCGAGGAAGGGCTGCTCCAGGCTGGTGGACATCCTCACCCTACCTTCGCCCAGAGCAGCAAAGAGCAATGAGACAACAACCACGGTCCTCAGCAAGAACCACCACTCCTGCAGGCACCGGCTTGAGTGCCCGCGAGCCACCGCTGCTAACATCTCTCCCAAGGCACAAATGGGAATCAAGGTGGGCAGTACAATATACATACTCTCTTCTTTCTGCCATTAGCTGCATCCTGTGACACTGCTCTGAGCTATTTCCAAAATCTGTCTGCTCCTACAAGAAGATCCCCTGCTCTTCCAGCCAGAGGAGAACTGGGAGACGGAGGTGGGACGGGTCTCCCCTTCCCCTCTGCAGTAAATCAAGTCTTTGGGCAGAGCCAATGGTCCTACACGCACACTACAGACATTCCTACTCTACATTCAAAATTACACATTACCTACTATGTAATATTCCATACCGACTACTTAAGAAATTAGAAAAGGACATGCACAGAGCTCATGCTGTTATCTCCCACATTTGTTCAAGAACCTTATCACACTATTTATGAGTTTAATCCTGAGGTTTGTCACCAAGCCTGCTGAAAGAATGACTTGCTGAGCACTATTTCTATAGCACTAATCTAGACAGTGTTTGAAGCGTGATTACAGTGTGTACCTAAGTTGTCAATAAGTACTAAATCAGCCTGTCAGCATTTTAAACATATGACATTGTGTTCGGGTCTATGTCTCCTTCCAGAATACCTGATCAAGGAGAATAAACCAATTCCTCTTACCCGAATTCTATGAGAATGCTGGAAAACTATGAGGCGCTCAGCAAAGAGCAACGTCCTCCTGATGGCAGCAGCCTTGTGTTGATGCAGCCACCGATTAACTCACCTCCTCTAGGATGTAGTAGGAAGCAAAAAACGGAGCTAAAAACTGCATTTCTAGGAAGATTCAAATGCCAGCACATGAATATTAGCAGTGCTTCTGTCCATGGGGATTTTATAGAGTGGTTTTGAAGCAATCTGTGCATCAGTAAATGCCACATTTTTCAAAGAGCACAGGAAGTCTGCAAAGCTTTTTGTGCAAAAAGCAAGGTTAAAACTCATTAGAGCTCACATCAGGCATTTGATGGGCTTTACAAGCTGCCTTACTGTCTTGAAGTGAAAAATAACTGCTAGAAATTGGTTTATATTTTTAAGTGTCCTGGATTTTCCTTCTAGCTAGAAAATGAATGCCCCACGGCAGACACGTGGTCCCCTGGTAGTTCTCCTCCTATTGTTTCAAAAGTATGAGTTTAGACAGGGGTTATAAAGATTGCCATTAAACTCCGCTCTCAAGGCTACAATGTAGTGCAAGGGAGAAAGTTAAAACGGGGAGTGCTTGGGCCTTATTTGCCTCCACACTGGAGGAGATGAGAAGGAAGGAAGGTTTAGGCCTTACCCTGCTCAACACGGAGCTTGTGCTGGGACCACATAGAGCTGCTCGCCAGCCAATACCAGTCACACAGAGCAGATCGTTGAGGTGAAGCCTGTCCCTCGCTCTCCGTGACACTGAGCACAGCTGGGGGTCTCCTCGGGACAGCTTTGGGCTTGATAGGGATGCAGGAAGGGGGGATTTTTCGTTGCTGCAACCCTCCCTCCCAGGGCTGCAGAGCCCAGGCTGGCTGATGCTCAAGGCATGTGTGTATGCTCCCAGACTTCTTGTAAGGGATGAGGGGAATGGAGGGAAAATCTATTTATACCAAGCTAAAACATTTGTCAATAGGTGGAGGATTCATTCTTCTTCTTTTTAAAAGAAATATAAAAAATAAATTAATAAAAAAGGAGAATAAACAAGAAAGTGCATACTAAATTAGTAAACCTTGAGCAGCAGTTTATGAATACTAAACAAGTCTAGTGTAAAAACTTGTCTTTAAAATACTAAAAAATTCTGATGCAATATTTTTAAGGTCTTGGATTACTGCTTGTTAAGCCAATTTTACCAATTGATTTGCAAATTGTTTCACAGAGGAGTAAGGAAGCATCCTAGCTGGTCACGCAGCCGCAGCACAGAACAGGCTGGAAGCTTCCCCACCACTTGACGACATTGGCGTAGCCGAACGGGGAGAGTCTGGAAAGCTGAGGTTTATGTGCCATAAAATAAAACTGCACTGGAGGAAATGCTGCTTTTTGCAGGTGTATCAGTTTGGCTTGCTGCCAGAATAAGGCAGGATGGGTAGAACTGGAAGAAAAGAGGAGCCAGCTAAAAGGGAAATAAATTTAGGTGGAGTTTTGTTCCTTGCTATTTTAAAATGCGACTCAATACTCTTTAGCAGGGAATGTTTTTTGTACTAGAGCTACAGACTAACTTATAACTGAAACCATAAAATAAATAGGCTACATACAGAACTCACTGATGTTGTTGCCACAATGCTTGTTTACCTAAGTATGCTATTGCTATAAAAGATATACTGTAAAATAGGTGTGCGAGTGTGGGGGGCGGGAATCCCCAAAACAAAGCTGGGGTTTCCCAGCCCAGTGCAGTGTGGTTCTTTTTATTTTGATTCTGAATTCAAATAATTTGTTTAGCTGGTGAAGGATGTAATCAGATTGGGACACACTGCCACATGATAACTCTATCCCCCACTGATCACTACCAAATAAATAAGCACAGGTCTGATTGACTGCCCTTATTTATGTAATTAATGCAAAACACAGGATTAGCAACACATTTTAGTAGATTTTATGATAGGATAGATCAGGATAGAAGTACATAGGATAGAAGTAGATAGGACAGAAGTAAAACTCTATGCGAACATTTGGTGATCAGGGTAGTTTTGGAGAAAATCTAGTTAGAGAATCCTTTTAGCATTTCGCCTCATGCTGGTTGCTTAATGAACCAGGTTAAAGCCAGCAAAAATGGCCCTGGACCACTGATTCATTAACCAGATGGTCTCAAACGAAGCTCTCCTCTGCAGGAGCCGCAGAGCAGCGTGGCCAGGCCCGAGCGCAGTGCTCATGGACGTGGTGTACCACAAAGGCTGCGTTTCTCACACCCCCACGCTGCCAAAATTCTTCTTACCTGACTTTCTCCTAGTAATCCCTTATTTAATTGCTCTTTCTGTTACACAGAAGCCGTAGATTAGCTCACAAATAAAGAAAAGTTTTGCACTGCATAAAATATTCTGAGATTAAAGTCTGTGACCTAAAATTCCCAGTATACACAGGCCCAGATTAATTTTTTTTTTTAATTTTATAAGCTGTCAAGAGAACTGCAAAAGCAGAACATACAGAATAATGTTTGAGAGAAGAGGAAGAAGAAGAAAAAAAGAAAATAAAAAGAAAACAAGAAAAGCCAAAACATTAATAAAACATTTCCAGTTCTACTTTGTAATTTCTGGTATTTTTTATCTGATTTAGCAGATGAAAAGTTCCTTGAATTTTAATTTGGAAGTCTGACTCTAATCTGTGCTGCATTCACTGATGTCAACACACAAACATTTTTGGTACAGTTTACTTTACATTGTAGTTTGTATAAATCCATGCAAAACTAAATCTGTTTCAAGGGAACTCTGGATGTGATCTAAATAATTGAGCAATAGAATCTTGTTAAATATTTAGAAAATACATACTGGCACTTTGATATTTTGCAGTAGTGTCCCATCAAAATTTATGGTAAGAAAGATTCTATTAAGCTTCAGAGACACTAAGCACTAAATAATCCCCAGGGGAAAAGAGAGGAGGGATTTTAAGCCTCTTGCTGCATCTAGGATCCTTCCAGAATTCACATAAACAACACTACACTGCAAGATGCATTCAAAGCACTTGACACTATGGTTGGGTGCAATGAAAAGCATTTTATCTTAAATTATGTTAACTTACACATCTATTCAGACTTCCGGAGTCTGTGGAAGCTATGCAGCAGCAAATATATAGTAGCCACTGTTATTCAGTCTGAATTTTGCCATTGCTTTTTCCATCCCAATTTGAATGGAAATGAAGAGCTGCAAGACTCAGATGCATCCACTAAAACATCAGGCATTGCCTAACCTGAAGCAGGTCCTGTACTGCATGAATATGTGAGAAAAAACAAGCAAACAGAGTAGGGGAGCTGAAGAAAGAGGAAACTTTTCCCGAAATGGGAGGTTCGGTCCTCTTCTCTGGTTCAGAATGATCAGTACAGAGGTACCTAGCACGCTACTGTCTCACAACCCTGCACAAATGCTGCTGCATTTAGCACAGCATCACACAAACACCACAGAAATATTATACTTAACCACCTGACATACTCTGCTGGGAGCTCTCTGAGTCCTCGGTAAAGATAACGGGCTGAAACAGATGCAACTCCCCCTTTTATCTTGCATTCATAATAAAATAACATAAAAGAGAAGTAAAATAACTTGAGGATCATAGCAGTCTATTATGTCCCATTCTAGAGAGGTGAGTGTCTGTTGCATGAACCATCATTACTGTCACTGGGCACATCAAAACTGGGGCACTTCTGGCCTATGTAGATAAATCTAGCACTTCTCAGCACTCTCTGGACTTGCATTAGGCACACAGAAACTGTCAGACACCTAAAAAGAGCTTTGCAGGAGGAAGGCATATTATCACCATCACCAAAAATCTACTAAAGAGTAATCAGATGGACAGGGTTCCTAACACAACCAAGAATGTTGAAATCACTTCTTAAAACTTTATGGTCGTAGATTCCTTCCTGTTTGGCTAGCAGGAGCACTGGCTCATTTTTTAAATTACTTCTGCAATTCATTTGCCAGCAAATACCATGTGAGAGATGCTGCTTCAAGATGACAAGCGCCTCAAGATGCCAGAAGATGCATTTTGCAACTCTGCCGAGCGGGATCAAACAAGAGGTTGCCAAGTCGTATTAAACAGGTTTGGGAGGGTCACTCTTGGACTTTCCAGTTCTGACATTTGGTCTCTAATTGCTCAATATTTTTCTCCTCGTGTGCACTCTGCTACCATTGTAACTTTAGGAAACGTGTCTTTTTGTGACTGCAGCTACTTTACTTCATTATTTCTCATTCTACAGCTGTTCCAGGCAAGCTGCCTGGACCAGTTCTCTCACTGCGTCTAGGTCCGCCCAGCAAGACCCCAAGCGTCACGAGGTTATTCATAATTTTGTAAAACAGGGTCAATTCAATGACAGAATTAGAGGGATGATTTAGATTCCCCCACTTTTACAGACTTTTCCCTGCTGTGCATTTCATGTCTATTTGGTACATCTTGACTCCTAGGTCATCCTCAAATATCCTGAATCAGCGTGTTTTAAAGTAGCTCAGAGAAACAAAAGCAAATTTAATGTGAAAAGCTAAGAACGTAAAGCAGATGAAGCATTATCATGCATAAACCACAGGACAGTGCTTGTGTTCCCAAATGAGTGACAGTGGCAGCATTTCCAGCGCTCCAGTGACACTTGTTTCACGGTGATGCATCCGTGCCCCCGAACCGGAGCTCTGGGGCTCCAGCATCTGCGGCAGCCGGGGAGCTGACAGCTCCTTTCACAAAGGGCTCAAAATTAAATTCAAGAAAACACGTCTCGAGCAGGAGGTGCACAGAAGGAATGAGGGCTGCATGCAGCAGCCTTGTGTACACACATTAGGATAGTCGGCTGCTCAAATGCACGCAGATACGCTCTCCACCACCAAGAGTGATGCTCCTCCAGATGTTGCCATGAGTGGGCTGCTCGTTCGCATAACCTTGAAATTCGTTTTCGGAGAATGTTAATCAATTATAACTCAATCATGAAACTGCTGGAGGAACATAAAAACACAAACAACAGAAGCTCAGGGGCTTTTTTTCCCGTTCCACTTCAGCACATGTGCTGAAGGGCTTTTTGTTCTATTTTCTCATCCCTAAGCAAATATCTACAAGATTTGAGGATTTATTTGGTGGTGGCATAAGAATGACACAAAATCTCTTTCAATAATTTGTGAGTGATGCTGCAGAATTTACTGAGTTATACAATTTAGAAGGCACCACAGGACAGTCAGCAGAGCAGGGCTCATGTAACCTGGGCTCCTCAGCATGCAGCAGTCAGGGAACTCACCTCCTGTGCTACTGCTGTATGGAGATCAGTTGAAACAACCCACCCAAAAATGTTTTGGCATTTACTCTGATATCTTCAGCAAAAAAATAATAATAATAATAATAATTCGAAATCTTGCAGAGGGTTCAATACTTTCTGCTGAAGGCAATGTAAAAATATTGAAACTCTTCTGATTTAATTTTTGCTCTCTTTCTTATTTAGTACATCAAAAATAATAGAAGGACAAATGTAAAGATAATATTTTAGTTTTTATCAAGTTTGATTAGATTTAAATCTAACTCTTCATCTCCTTCAAAGTTGCTGAACCATTTTATTCATTAAGAAACAGTCTGAACATTTTTGAAGGGATTTGAAGATTTAATTTTTCCTTCTGACTCAAAAAATATGGAAGTGGAACACAGCTGTGTGTTAGGAAGTAATCATCATTTCCTCCAAAAATTACCTTTTTATTGAACGTTGTTCTTGCTGTTTTTCTTAGGAGCTTTTTATGCTAAGATTTGACCAGCGGAAAACATCGATTGTGATAATATTTACAGCTGGTCATCACATCGGCCTCAACTCCGGCGGTTAAATTCAGATTTTAGCAAGAAGCTACTTTAATGCAATTTTGGCACCCCTAGCTTAATACTGCCTAGGAAGCTTTATAATGCTCTACAAGTACCTAGTGGGTGGCAGGAAATTTATGTTCATTAATGTTCTGCCTGATGCACTCATAATGCTCTTCTTAGAAATATGAAAAGGATGAAAATAACTTATTATCAAAGATAATGTGACACATGTACAAAACTCAGGAAAGGAGGTAATATTATCTGAATAGAAAATAAATAGATTTTAATTATTTAAAGGTATCCGTTTTCTGAGGAAACATAGGGCATGCTCATTCTTCCTCCCGTGCAAAAGTAAATTCAAACACTAGATTTCAACCAAAACGCTTTAAAACATTTTTAAAGGAATTTTGAAAAAAACAGTCTGGTCACATGCAATTTTGCTACTGAGCAGCTGCTGCAAAAGGCATCCTTGTCACCCCGGGGTTACCAGTTACTAGTGAGCCTACAAAATACTCGAGCTTCCCCTCAGCACAGCTTGATGGACTGAGAAATGCTTGGGTTTTTTTTTTTTAATGAAAAGCCCATCTCCTCCCTTTGTTTCACTGATTCTATAGACCAGGGTTATGTCCAGGTATTCGCCCTTCCAAGCGGTGCCCAGGGCAGTGATCAGGAGCCGTGGCAGCACGCAGTGCCTCAGCAGACCCTCTGCCACGCTGACAGTCCTCTAGAAACACGGTTCACACGGAGCAGAAATCATCTCCGTGCCCATCCTTTTTTGGGAAAGGTCCCGGGAGCCCCTTCCCACCCTTCTCTACCCAATTCACCACTAAGGCCCCCGGCCCAGGATGGGCTGCAGCACCTGGACAAGCCGAAGCGGCTGCTCTTCTGCTGGGTACCTCCTGCGGTAACCAGAGTGCTGGGCTTGGCCCTGAGCTCTCCCCTCTGACAGAAGCTCCAAACAGCACCTCGCTCTTCCAGGCTTACTCAGTGCCTGCTAAATGGCTAACGCAGTGCAATTAATCTTGGAATTAGAAGCCAGGTGAGTGTTGGCATTTGTGGAACCAGATTATTAATAATACAGTCTTTTCATTATTACTCCGGTGCGTTCCTCCCTCTATCCAGAAACATTTTTGACTTTCAAAATATACTTGGTTGAGATCAAGCTATTTCCCTCCCAAATAAGTTTCAAGTAACCCTGTAAATTGCCTGCTCTAGTCAATAAAATTTCTTAAATTTAATCAAGCTGAATACATCTAGAAGAGCCCGCAGACCCTCCGTACTCGCCTGGTTCCTTCTCCCTGTGAGCAGTAAGCCCTGGCACACTGCACAGTGACTTGCTCGTACCTGCAGGAACCTCACGCTTCCCATCCTACTTGTCAAATGCTTTGGTGCCCTGAAGTAAATATATTGCCAAAATACTGGAAATGTACCACCAACTGGACAAACAGCATTGAATTAAGAGGAAAACACAAACCCAAAGCCCAGCACCCTTGTGAGGGAAGGGCCATCTCAGCACAGCCCCAGCAGCAGCCCCAGACCTGGCTCGGCCTCGGGCATTAGTGTGGACCAAGGCTCCCTCAGGTCTCCCCAAGGGGAACACAGGGCACACAGTGTTCCTGGTGCCTCCTGGCCATGACGAGGGCAGGTGGAACCGTGCCAAGCTGCAGCCCGCTGCTCCCCACACCGCGCGCCCCACACAGCCCCATCCTCTGCCCCGGCACTGAGCGAGCGAGAGCAGCACCGGGGTTAGCGCCCGACCGACCAACACACGGAGGAACCTAACCCCAAACACAGCTCAGTTCAGCACCACTGCCCAGAACACGGCTGTCATTGCTGCATGTTGCCTCTCCTGCCAAATGCTACAGGTAAGTTGTTAACAGTCGAGAAAGACAACTGCACACAACTTGCCTCCAAAGCTCTCAGCATGGAGATTTTCCCTTCTGTATTGTTTAAATATAGATGAGTGGCTTTTCAAAAATGGTAGAATTATTCAGTTCTCTGTTATTGATAAAATACTCACAAAGGCCGCAGATGCAGCACTTTATAAGATGATAAATATTCCCAATGGGAAAATCCATTGACAAAAAACTACTCTGACCTTTTATCCAGTGCAAAATGACTTCCCAGGCAGTACAGCCCCATTTGGTTTTTTTTTTTTTTTTTTTTTTTTTGGTCTTCTATGAACTTCAAGGATACCTTTTATTAGTCATTGCAGGAAAAAAAAAAACACCTCAGCAACATTACTAGGAAAAATCCGCAAGAGACTTGGGATAATTCCGTTAGCAGAAGAGAAAGCAAAGCTCTTTGCACAGGCAGCCACTGCAACCCGGACATCCTTCGCGGGGCTGCTTCACTATCAACTGCCCCAGTGATGCTGCTGCTGCATTCCCGGCTGTAGAGCTGGGCTGCACAACCCACCCCAACTGCTCAGCTGCAACGTGTACACAGTTACGTGTCACTGCAGAGAAGAAGAAAAAAGACAGCAATATTAAGAAAACTTTGTTATTTTTAAAGCAAACTCAGAGCTTTCAAGGCTCTAAAAGTGGATTTTCAGCTGCTTGAGTTTGACAGTAGCGAAGTCCTTCCAGCTGAGTGCTGACAGTGCTTGTTTATGGCATGTTTACACCATGCCACCAGGTGTACTGTATATACTTTATAATTTATAATAAAAACTCAGAAGTGCTTGTGAGTGCTTTAAAACGTTAACGACATCTTTTGTATAAGACAAGTGCCTCTAGTAATCTTAAATCTAATTTCACAGGCTCTGTATGGACAAGAAAAACATTAGTCTTACTAGTTACAAAGCAGATAAAGTTACTTAGATTAGTTTTCCTATATAAAACAAACGCACACTGTTTTGGGCCAGCATCTCAGAATGATATTTCCTATTGTGAAACCTGGAAATATCATTAATAAAGACCTAATCCAAAGCCCAGAACGAGCAATGTCTGATGAATCAAGCTCAGTGACAGGGAGTCATTCACAAAGGATGATCCTCATATTAAAGGAGGGCAGACCCTGCCAGAAGTGGTTATCAAGGAGCACAAGCAAAATCCTGGCCAGGTGATGGGGCTATCCAACACCATGACACAAATTTACACCTCACAAGACTCCTAAGCAAGAATTCTTGACTCTGTTTTCCAGGCACTGGCTGCTTTGCTGCCTCTTTGTTGTCAGGACTATGATCAGCCATCACACTCTGCTAACCACTGTCATAGGGACCCAATGGACTTGCTGGGACCTTTCCATGAAAGGTTAAAATCAATACATTGCTCAAGTAGTGGGCAAAGCCCAAGGACCTTTTTCCAAGATTGTGTGTGTAAAGGTGCAACCCCTGCAGCTCTCCCAGGCAGGGAATGAGGATTAAGCTCCGGTTCCCTCCTCTCCTTCCTGAAGGGCAGCAAGGGTGCGTGTTTTTCCTGAACCAGAAAGTTACATCCAGGAGGATATAACATCACAGTTTACAAACACCAAGGCGAGGAGAAGCCAGAAGTTCCCGCAGGGGCACGAGACTGCAAGACAGGGCTGCTTTGGATGCAGTAGATTTGCTTACTGCATTACAGTAGAAACATCTTTTAATACAGACCCTTTGGGCCCTAGCTTTATCTGTTTAACAGAATTAGGTGCTCTGTCTTACTGAGCAACCGCATACAAATTACAAAGACCTAATAGTCATTCTTTCTGACTCACTGGGAAGGGTCATACGGCTGATTTATTCATTCTTAGCTACATATTACATAGGTCTTCACCCTAAATACTGGTGCCACGCAGTTCTTTGTGAAATAAACACATTCTTTAAGAGGGCTCATAATCTCATAGTAAAGCCTTTACTCAGACACGTCCATCACTTGTTTTTCTTTGCTGACTGTGACAGGTCAATGCACTTGAGCAAAGGCTACACACATGAATAGAAGAATACAGAGCCAGACCCTACTTCAAGCTTTCATATTTTATTTATGTGGATTTGAGGTTATTTGCTTTTTAATATATACCTTTATAGCTAGTCTATTTATAAACCTTTTTGTTTAGGGGATGGTGTACCATCCTCTTATTGCAGGAACAGCTTCTGGAGTACTGGGATTGCTGTCACCAAAAGTGATGGATTATTTGTGTTATTTGGGTCCATCACGTGTGAATTCCCTCCCTGCCACTGTACAGACTCACTTGGAAGACATTTGTGGCTTCTTCAAGCTTCCCTTTTAATTCTCCACTCCAAGAACTTCAGCACAAAGCATCTGCAGGAAACCTGGAAGTAAACTTATAAATTGAACCTTAGGGATATCTCAGCCCTGGGACAGCACTCTGTACCCACTGGATTGGGGAAGGAGAGTGAACAAAGCCAGTGGCTATAGCAGAAAAGTTTCTTTAATCTCTCGAGTTCATTCCACATGGCTATAATGAGCTCTTCTGGACCGAGTGTGGAAAATACCAGGAGATGGAAAGAGTACATCTGTCAGTAAGGAAAGTTTTGGGGCATGGCATAGGAAGGAGCTATGGGAGAGCTCCCCAGTCCCAAATACATGCCCAGGGCAGGATGAGAGCTGCTCACTGCCTGACCTGCAGCACCAACATACGCTCACAGAGGGTTCAGTACAGACTGATCCATGCCCTACGCTAAGGTGAGAAGTAGAGCAGCTCTGTGCAGATTTCTACCAGTCACTTGCATACCACTGTGGCTGCTTTGCTCTGCTGCCTTTCTGCACCAGCAAACCTGGGCTTTGGAGACTATCCGAGGCTACAAATCCCCTTTTAGTATTTGTAAAGCCAGAGTGATAAAATGATCCAACAGCAACACAGGAGGGTCACAGAAATCCAAACTTAGTGGAATTGTTTAGGACATAGGACAACATCCTGCCTTACTCAGGTAGTCACTGAGTGCAGATGCAACAGGCAGCACACAGAGATGACACCATTTAGACATAATAAACATATTCCTATCATGGAAAAGAATACTGTGGGACTTATTTTGCCTTTCCATTGGAGTCTAAAATGAGTGTAAGATTCAGCCTAGAGTGAAACTTCCAGCTTCAACAAGCAGGAGGGACACACGGAGCAGCACAACAGGCAGCCTGCAGCGAGACAGGCTGCACGTGGGCCACCTCTCCAAGGGGAGCCAAGGCAAGATCTCCAGGACAGGAGATCTCCTCCAGGATGGCAAGAGCAGTGCAGAAAGAGCTACTCCTCGAGCAGAACTTCTTGTCCCATCTGTTGAGCTCTGGGCGAGTATTTACATGTCACCTGCAGCAGCCCTTGGCAGGCAGCACAGGACTAGCTCCCTCCCAAGCACCGCTGGGGAGGCTGAAGGGGAGCCAGGAGAGGAACAAGCAAACCAAAATTGCTCTTAGCTAACAGGCAGTTTCAATAGCCACGCATAAAGCATGACACTAAGACACTTAATAAGACTAAAGAAGTTTACATAGCTTCATGTTTTAGGCTATTTTCAGTTTCCTGTGTAACAGATTTCTGCATCCAGTCTCACAAACCCCGATGTTCTCTGCTTCCTGCTATATCTGAAATAAAGAAGGGCTGAGTCAAATTCTTCCAAATTTAGGAAAGAACCCAGCTGAAGCTGTACAATGACTAACCTACTCTTAATCCTACATCTCTTCCAGATTTTAGAGAAGGCAGTGCTACCTCCACAGACACACCTGAACACCAGTCCACCCCCGCTGCCGACACACCAAAAAGAAGTTACCACTTTTCCAAACCCTTCAAACAAAAAGACTGCGGACTGATTTGGATAAGCTGGAAGCATCTGAGCTGAACAGAGAGAGGAAGCAGGGCGTGCTGACACTGCTCTGCAAATTACTGCTAGGTTCATCTTTAGCACTACCTGCTGAAGATGATCCTACTGCCAAGAGCCACCCGGCTGCATGCAAATACTCCCCCCGTCCTCGCAGCATAACTACGAAGCCAAACAGCACTTGGAGCAACAGCCAAGGAAGCAGCCATAATAGGCACTATCCTAACAAGTTAAATTATAATTGGAAGCTACGGTACAACAGTCTTAGATGAGGGATCAGTGCTTTCTAAAATGGCCAGGGAAAAGAAATACATCTATCTCCATATACTTTATTGAAGTTTGATTCAAAGAGCAATGTTGGTGATTTAACATAAACGTTACACATTTTTATAATCCTTATCAAATGCTCAGTCACTAGATCAGCATAAAGCACAGCTTATTAAAATGGATAAGAGGGGGATTATGTGATTCACGTTGTCAAGAAGAAAATGTATTTAAAATACAGATATTCTTTAATCTGTTGCTCCGAAGGCGCTGCACACATTGCCAGTAGAACAATGTGTGTGCATCCAACTTTTAATCAGACAGCTCCTAACAAAGAGTAAAATAATTCTTCCTAGCACACCAGATAAGCTTGTAACAATATAATCCTGATTGCATGTCAAACTTTGATGATTTTGGTTTGGTGACTGACATTAAGTATTTAACTACTCTTTGCAAGTTGTAATAACAAGGCTAAGATTTCAAAGAATCTGAATGCTTGTTATAAAATTTTGCATATCTACATTTGTGCATATCTAGTATTTTCTAACAAAGAGTTTCACATGCTGATCCGAGATTTTGCATGCGAATTGAAGCTTATCTGAGCGCTCATGAGTCAAGTCCATTTTACAGTTTTTGTCCAAAATGGATCCCAAATAAGGATGTCGCTGAAGGCAGAAGCAGCATACTAACAGATCTGCATGAAGCTTTTGACAAAGTGTTATTTGTAAATAATCCATAGTTGTTCTCTGACCACAACTTAACACTATCGGTGAGGTTTAATAAAAGACAGTATCACAACCTTAAAAACACTAGTCAAATGTTGGATTTAAAACTGTGTTACCTGAAAAAATACAGGCAGAGTGATTGCTTCATTATGGAACATTCTTACCAGCATGAGAATTAGAGTGCTGTGTCAAACACAGGTAGGTGCCTGAAGAGCCAACACCAGCGCCATATGCTCAGTGAGGGAGGCAAATGCACCATGATCACCACAAGGATCTTAAGTCAAACTCTGCACATTAACTACCTTAAAAAACAATTCTAGGGGAAGGAACTATCTTCCTGGCATAAGTTCTTCCTCCAGCAAGGAGGATCCACATCACCTTAGGAGCTCATGATGAAATCTCGTGGCAGTCACATGTACGTGTCACATGCACAGAATTAAATCCTGCACTTCAAAGAAGCTCGTAGTAAGTTGTCCGGGTTCTCATAGCAGACTTTCAAAGACTTTGTTTGCTAAAAATTCTCTTTTTAACTTTACCACAAAGTCAGAAACTATGAACTGGTGGTCACCTGTCAAATGCCAAGAGGAAGAATGTATCCAAGAATTCAAAGCACCTTTCTTTTGCAAAATGCACATACGCTGTGGGTGACACTAGGAGCATCAGACTTAATCTGGCTGTTATTTTGTAAGCTAACTACTTCTGCAGTCCAAAATTTAAAAAAAAAAAAAAAAAAAGCACTTGTGAAAGAATTAAAGTCAACCTACCAACCAAAAGCTAACTCGGAGCCTAGCCAAAGGAGCCATTTCCATTTCATTTAATGCTAAGGGAGGAGTTTTGAAGCATCCTTGAACAAAAGGTTGCATCTTCAAAATTGGTTTGGAGGGAAGGCTCTACCAAAACTAGAAGTGAAAATAGTAGGAAGCTGAAGTTGCCACAGTAAAGAAAATATAAGAACCTGAGAACATCTATGTATAAAGAGAGTACTGCTACTCTTCTAGGCCAAGCAGTTCACACTGGGGCCAAAAATGAGGTGGTATCTTCATCAGTTGCTATTACACATAAGTCACCAGGGAGCTCTGTTGTAACTGGAAGTAAATTAGAAGACAGAGCTTTCAATTTCCAGCATTCAGGCAGGAATTAAAAAACAAATACAGTAATAATGAGTCCTGACAAAGTGTTATATTCCTTAGAATAAGGTTATTGTAACATCATAAACAGGTTTACATTTTTCATTAAATCCAGAGAAAAAGAAATAGCACAGCACAAATAATGAACTAGCATCAAGAACATTGAGCACATCAGTGGAAGTGCATAAACTGATCGGACACAGAAGCACCATGCTGGTGCTCTACACGAGCCTGGGGGCAAGTAAACAGTAAAACTACCCAACTGCTCCAAGAGATCTTCACCTTTCACGGCATATTTATATACACTTCCAGGGAATCCATATACTCAGAAAGAAAGGCCCAACAGAAATAGGAGTAAATGGGGATTAGAAGGCTCATCAGAAGGGGACTAGAGTGGCTGATTCTTTTGAGTGACAAAGAAGCTACACTAGTTAGGATGTACTGGGACCTTTCCAGTATTGTGGCACTAATGGAACATATGGCCAAATACAAATCCCCATCTCAGTTTTTTTAAGCACACTGCAGCGTAAACTTTAATTAGTGCCTATTTTCTTCCTTTAGCATTGAGGCCGGTTCTCAAGTACATTTTCTTTCTTCCCTCTTTCAAGGAAGATGAAGATACACTTCTACAACTCAAATCATTAGATAGGTTGGAAAACCAAGTGAAACAACTATTTTCTGTGGCCTCTGCTGTAATTTAGCACCCTTGCCTTGGAACATGTCGTAACATTCCCTCTTTGCACGCTGCTCACCTGGAATTAAGAGCTTCACGCAAGAAGGACAGATGCGACGGCAGCCAGTCAATATGGGGACTGCTGAGCCAGCAAAGCCTCTAGTCAGTTACATCAATTTTACTATTTAATTTTTTTAAAATTAATTCTCCATGTGAAACATTAGACAATATTTTTACTTACACTGATAAAATAAATTATCGCAGGGCTATTTTATTCTTAAATATTGATTTTAAAAATGGAATATATGAATTCCTTGATAAAAAGACTAGAACATCAATCATGCAATTTACTCTGACATTGAGTGAGATAAGAGTATTCGGAGGATGAAAAAGTGGGTTTGTCTGAAGGTGGTAACTTGTTGATTATGGCTATATCATGCACCACAGTGTTTGCATCAAGTAGTGGGCAACCTACCCCAAGTCAGTGCTGCTTTCACTGTCATCCAAAAATGATGGTCACCACTTATGAAAAGGCTACATAAGGGGATAAGCCAGAATAGGTTAGTATATCAATGCAATTACTTAGTGCTAACAAAAAAACATGGCAGGCATTTTAAATCATTGGAAAATACATATGATGGTAAAGGTCAAGAGTTTCAAATATTTCAAAGGAATTTTAATAACAACTTGAACAAAAAGGAAGATCCAAAATAGAGAATTACATGAATCTAGAATTTCCAACAAGTGCAATTCTTTTGAACAAATAGCACATCTTCCTTGGAAGAGTAGATCTTCTCTAACCATGTTATAATTTTGATTTTGTATCTTTTATTCATTTCAAGAGTCAGTATTAGCCACATAATTATTGCTGTAATTCATTCCTTATGTTGCTACGGATTAAACGCTAACTTGTCTGTAGTAATTATGCAATAGGCTGTAACTAACTGAAATATGAATACTGCCAGTTTGTCCCACTGTGCTTCAGATCTGCTACATAATTGTTAATGTTCACAACAGTGCAGTAATTGAATTACAGAACATTAGCCACATGATTATTATGTTCATAAACTGCTATCAGATAGAAGACTATGAAATAAAACTCAAAGTTATGAAGTTCTTACCAAGCTATGCCTACCTTATTCCTTAGTTGGGCTTGTTTAATTCCTGTCACATTGCTAACCTTTTCACACACCTTCTACTGAAGCTACTCCACAGTACACGCCTTCACTTAATGCAACCCACATACTTCCTCCTGGTTGGTAAATATGCCAGATTTCCAAGTCCACAAAAAATGAGATATTTATTTTGAATGAGGCTATCTTCTCAAGTGACATTGAGTAGATCCCTATATAATTTTCAAACTAAGTTCTTCGCCCAGAATCTAGCAAGAGTCATCTGACCTAACTTCAGTTGTCAATTAGCTGGACACCTAGTCTCAAAAAAACAGGCAGTTCCCATCAGCATCACTGAGGAGAACAAGGCATATCTCATGAATATTCCCATTATATTCCAGAAAGAAAGGTGTTTAAGATCATCAGGGAGGATCCTGTTTGGAAGCATTTCTACTGCACAAACTTTGACTGAATCCCTGTCTTTCTAACAACCAAACCATGGGCAAGATTAATCTCAGAGCACATAAGCTCTATTTCTTCAGAGACCTTCAGGGAAATCTGTGTATTTGTGAAATTAATAGTCAAATGCTCATTGCCTTCACCAGGTCAGACATTCAAATTTGGACTCCCTAATTGGGGTATATACAAAAGTCCCAGCCAGCATCATTTTTGTCCTGTAGTATCAATATACAACAAAGGAAAAAGAAATTCCTTTTCATACAACAAGAATACAATAAGAAATTGTTGTATTTGCTGCAGTTCCAAGGTGAAAGGCCCTCAGCTTTGACTAACAGCAGCACAGTGTCACCTGACGCTTATTTTGTTAAATTCGGAATTTCCATAGAAAGAAATAGCATCACTGACATTAACATCTTCAATGCAAAATAATTCTCACCAGTCATTTGCTGCCATGTGGCAGAACGTGGCTGGGAACACTGCAAACCAGATTCCAGAATATTTTTTACAATGATTTATCCAAACCTCCTACACTACCCAAAAGAAGTTTGAAATCTAGACCTGCACAGGTGAAGGCCCTTGGACTCAAGGCTATAGCAGGGAAACGGTGCTTCACCCATCAGGGCTTTCTACAACTGGCCTCTCCAACTGATTTCTCCACCTCAACACGGCTCTCACGGGCTTTTTTAATGTGCAAAGCTGCAGATCATTTGTGGTGAAGAGAGCCCTAACAGATTACTCATTGTTAATTAAATAACCTGATTCTGTCCACTGAATCTAATGCATTAAAGTATTTAATGTTTGTTTGGTAAACTGCTTTACTAAATGCTCCTTTGACTTTTATTGGTAATAAACATTAAGCATTTATGGCCTGTGAAAGCAGTTTCGCATCTAGCTTATGCCGTTACTATTTACAGTTTGTTAATGAAATACCATTAGCTTGCTCTAAACTGCAAGTTGCTTTTGTTCAACTCTAACTTTTAGTATATAGCATACAGAATAACTCAATAACATAACCTATATATGCACCATTGGTACTTGTTACAGAAAACTAATACTATCGGATCAAAACATTTTTTCAAATTTATAAGGCTCCAAAGAGCATTTTTTCTTCCATTTCTGCTTTTACTATGCACACATTTACTTGCAACTGTTCAATCCAGCTCTGTGTCACCCCTAATGGAACACACAACTATTCCCAGGAAAACAGCATTTGGGATGTTAGTGCAGAAAGCCAACTCAGTTTAAATTTAATCCTTATACTTGTGATAAAGGCTTTGTGTAGTGACAGCTATCTGACATCAGTAACCAAAACATGCATATTTTTGAATAAGTAATGGTATTTTCTCATGGAGGAATATATCTGTGCAGCTCTTTCAATATACTACACCACAGTAAAACTCTAGAAATGCTCTTGAAATTTGAGAGCAGTTGCCTGTGCGCATAAGTGCTACACAGAACAAGAGCTGCATTTTATCTGCAGGGGTGTAAAACACAGGCTGCTGCCAATTTAGCAGTCTCCTATCTATCGTGCAGTTAGCAGACAGCTGAAGTGAGGCTGACCCATTGCAGGGAGAGGAAAGGGGGCATTATAGCTCTTGCAGGGGGAAAAGAAAACAATCGTTCTGCTTGGTGAGACAGTCACTCTGGTTTTGTGTTTGCTGGAAAGCAGTGCCGAGAGCCCGACATATTTCACAAGCATTCTCACTGAATATCACGTATATTTACCCCTATCACTTACCTGCTTGGCCGATGTTCATGAGGAAAATCACACTGCTTGGACATTCATGTGTTCACTTTATAAGACAGGTTCAGAAAGCAAAGAGAAAGGCTGACTGGCTTGTTCTGATGCATTCAACTCCCATTAAAAAAATAAGTTACTGCAACACTGTCAATCTGTCTACCAAATAGTTGGGGGCTCATTACTCTCCTCAGGAAATGCCTAATATGTGCTAGATAGTCTCACGTAACAAATGCAGTGACACCAGCTGCAGCTGCTGTGTGCTTCCGATGACAACGCACCTATGCGAGCAGTGAGCAACAGAGAGTTCAGAAGAGGTGATGCCTGAGCCCTGGCTACAGACTGAGGTTCAGCTTAGGGCAGCACAGGACTAAGGAGGCACTGCAGGGAGCAGATGCCCAGACACGGCCCGCGGGAACTCTGGTTTCCAGCGGGCAGTACCAGTGCTGGAAGCTAAGAGCGGCTCAAAGAAGCTGATAGCCACGGGGATGAGCGAGCCGGGGCAGCCCTGCCATGCTGCCAAACCAAGGGAGCTCTCACAGAGCCCTGGGCTATGCCATTCCATGGGCACAGGGCCGCTGCAGCCAGCTCCGGGCCAAACTGCCCCTGCACGCAGAGGATGCCGAGGCGTCGGAGAGGGAGACGAGGAGCCTGCTGACATTTTAAGGTCTCCAGATTTGCATCACGCCTTTGGGTACCGCACAAGGGTGAGCTATAGGATCTTCTCCTTGACTGATTTATTGAGCGGGGATTTTTTGCTTGGAGTCCTTTTTATTTAATATTGATTGCCGTAGAGTGCTCTAAGGTAACAGCATGAAAGTGTGATTAACTTACTGGTAGGGTACATTTTATCTTTGAAAAAAAGTTTATGTGTGAAGGTTTTAATCACCATCTATAGCTCCATCATGAAAATGTGTTAAGTGAAACACCAAGAAAGTTTGATTTTAGAATCAAATCACACAATCACAATGGAGGGGGGCAGAAATAATCCCTCCTTCTCCCTCCCCCCGCAGAATCCAGACCGGAATAAACTCAGAGGTGGCTAAAAGAAGCTAATCTATTCTTAACCTTGCCTCGTAAGTGACAGCAAAATTAAATGGAAGCAATCATGAATCATAGGAAGATCAGAGCTGGGTAACTAATTGGGCTATTTTCTATGCTGTCAGAATCCTCTCCAGCAATTTTGCTCAATTATAACTGAAAATCAGCATGTTATTTCCTCCTCAAAACTATCCATTGCTTGAGGACTAACTAGGGGTCCCGCAACGTTTCCTGATGAGTTGCTGGAGGGCAGCTCCCACTGCTCCATAATGACGGGAAGCTCCGAGTCCCGTGTCAGGGCACAAATCTATTTTAATAGGTATGACAAAGAAAACAAGAGCCTTACCTACTTAACTACTAAGACAGGCAAAATGAGAAACTTATAGAGAATAAACCTTATTTTTAAGTGATAGCCTTTCCTAGCTTTAGAACAATCTACTTACTCTGAAAAATATTTAAGGTCTCAGACTAAGCAACTATATCACAGGTATTCCCTTTAAATATTTATCATTTCATTTATTAAACATACATAATCAATTGCCGCAAGTATTTCTCATAAGCATCAATATTTCCGTCCCACCCTTCAGCCATTCTGATGGTCGCCAAAGCAAAACTGATCCCATCTTGTCATGCCACAGCCTCGGTCCCAGAGACAATCCTCTGATCACGACTGAAAGAAAGTTTCACCACCAGGAAATAAAGACTTCGCCTGCAATTTAGTCTTTCCAGGCTCTGGCTTCTGATGTTGAAGCTTTCAACTCACACTCATGAACTCAGCTGTTACATTTGAAATATTTTTATCTGTCAATTGCCAAGGAGATCCATGGAGCAGAACTCACGTGAGCTCTGACAGTCTGCAGTTCTTCCTCTTCATTTTAACCGTGTCATGTATGATCTTACCTCTCACCAGAGCACAAGAGCTATGCTGAGCAAGGAGAACTAACAAACTGCAGCTCAAGCCTTTTATATCGTAAAGCACTGCGGTCACGTTTAAGCTTCATCACGCAAGCCATCATGCCAAATTTAATGAAGCTACTCCTGCACCTATAGTTAAAAAAATAAATTCTCCCAGAGGAGCAAGAGCTTCTGCCGATGCACATGCCAAACGTGAAGGGTTCCCTCTGGGCTGGGCCTACCCTGAGCAGCCCCGCGCAGGGCCGCCTCCTCCTCCCGCGCACCCGTGCAGCAGTCGGGCCGTGGGCAAGCCCGGCCCGTGCGCAGCTCCGTCCTCCGCTTGGCCTCACTCCACTGGCTCCCACACCGCCCTTGTCCCCTCTCATGTCTCTGACGAGCACTGGGCTGTCATCACAACCTGTCACCGTCCCCAGCACGGACCTACTCGCCAGACTCAGTGCTGGGGTTCACACCCCTGGTGGCATCATCACTGCCCCATCCGCGCGTGGTCACTCCTGGCTCTCAGATCACCTCCCTTCAGAGGGCTGCCCCGCTCACCGCTCCCTCACAAAAATGCCCAAATGATCCTCCCCTAAAATGCTATTCTATACTTGCTGTCAAGTCAAGGATACGCTATCCATACGCTTAATGACAGCTATATACGATGGTGATTCAATTAAAATAAAATCTATAAATGGCATCACCTTGCATTAAACTTTGGACTTAAGGTGAACATGAAGTAGACTTGACATTCATATTATTCAGGTCAGACAAATTTAACACTAGGCGGCCCAGGCCCATCTCTCCCTGAGGAGAGGCCATTCTTCCTTAATGAATGCGTGAGCTCGCTTTACATTTTCCCAAAGCTAAAAGAGGCTCAGTTCGAGCTTGGCTAATATCCAAGCTCAGGCTGCACCGAGACACGAGATGACTGTGAATACACTAGTCAAAAACATGTATTAAGAAGAGGGACAGAGCATCACCCTTTAAAAGAAAAAGGTTTCATTCAACCTCCCTATCCTGGTTTTATACCCATGCAGTGTCATAGCCATTAGTAAAAATACTTCTAATCACCACTGCTATGATGAGAAGAAAAAAAAAAAAAAAAAAAAAAAAAAAGAAAACAAAAAAAAAGAGATCAAGACTAACTTGCACACATCCAAATCATATCATAATGCAGAAAGCTTAACAAGTAAGCTTAACACTTGCAAATAGTCTCGTTACATTCATGGATAAATATGGTAAGTTCTAAAAATAAGATCTAAATTTAGGAAGAACCAAGTCAGATTAAAGAAAAAAATGGAGGGGGTGGGGGATTCAGAATCTGCAATAAGCCAAACTGCTCAGTGATTTTTTTGTTTTCCGTGAGGTGCACTAAAGCATGTTTCTTTTTGTTGCTCATGGCATCTGGGTTTAAGGATTATGTTCAGAGTTTTTCCAGATGTCTTCAGTCGAAGAAACAAAACAGCCTAAAGCCCAGTGGCAAATAAATCAACAGCACTCAGTCTCATACCCATACACAGCCTACTTCAGTCGGTTTGGATCTGAGCATACTTTGGATTAAACAATTTCTGTTTGCTTTGGTTTCTAGCACTTCAGTCATCAAGGTGATTGGGATCCCAGGAAGACAAAAACAGAGTGGGACTTGAATACTTTTCTGATACAGACTTGTTACACTACTTTATAAGCAAAACCTTTGCATTGGTTGGAGAGTTTGCAATGCTCTGTGCACATCTCCTGGGGCTTTCTGTTGGGCTGATGCTCTCCTGCACCTAAACTTGCTCTATCGAGTAAATGCAGCTTTGCTAAAGCAGAGAGGAAGAAAGAACACTTGACATTAAGGACTGCTAGGAAACAACTCCCAGACCCTCCTGGTGTCCTCCACTCACAGGAAGGACACAGCCTGCAGCGTCTGTCTGCACTCCCTCTCCTTCCAGCTTCCCCGCAAGACAGCATGGAGCCTACCTTCAACAGGCCAGGCACTTCCATTCNACAAGACAGCATGGAGCCTCCCTTCACCTTCAACAGGCCAGGCACTTCCATTCTGTTAGATGTTCTTACTGATTTCATTTAATGATTTATATATTGCCTATGCTTAGCGATTAGATAGTATTCTACTGAAGTCAAAAACAAAAATTACAAAGCCAACCCACAATGGGTCACATAAAACAACCACAATAGTCTCCAAGGAGGTATTAATGGCCCAGTTGTGGGAGCAAAGTAACCAGAGAAAAATAATAAAACGAAACTGAAACCAATTAGGGGTGCTTCACATTATAGATTGAAACTGAAGGCCCTAGGAGACTGAGTGAACTTCAAGTGCCAAGCGAGTTAGTTCAATAAGACAGACTGACAACTTTGGAATAAGTGGTTTGGGTTTTGTTGTTGGTGGGGTTTTTTTGTTTGCTTTGGGGGGAGGGAGGGAAATGTGAATTTTGTTTTCTTTTTATAGACATTGAGATGTAAAGTTCCAGCTGGGAAGGCAGTAAAGGTACAAGACACGGAATTGGTGCAAGCGGCTCAAACTACAACAGTCTGAACAAACCCTTTTCATAGCATTTGAAAATGTGAGTCCCGAGAGAAGACAACATGTTCTAGGAGGTACAGGAAAACAACGCTTTCATAGTATCAGAAAAGATACTGCGGTTCAGTACACAGCCCAAAAGCTGCAAAAGGATTTATCTGGGCTGCTTTGCAGTTCACCATGAGCCCTATTACATATGGCATTAGCATTCCACTAACAAGAGGAGAAATAATTCTTTGGGAACCACCAACTGTTTCACCATTATCAGTTAATAGGTCTTCTTTATTTCCCATCTGGACAGTGTCCATACCCTAAGCTGCTTCCAAACATATCACCACTGTTTCTTAAACAGAAATTCTTAAGTATAATAATTGCATCAAAGGGAGAAAGTTTAAAATATGAAGTATTTTATGTATTGTAGCAGGTGAGTCAGGAGAAGTCACCTAATCTAATAGTTGTGCTAAAATAAAGATTATAAACAAGCCAGAATGTCCAATAGTGAACCAGCTCAACATAACAAAAAAACCTAGTACACTGGAAGGCAGACTGAAGACCTTTAAAGTCCCATAGGACAAAGATCTCTGAAGGTTTCTCCTACAATGGATCCACCCTGGTCTCTTCCAGCAAAGGCAGCACTGCACCATTCAGCTAGGAGAGGCCCGCAGAGCGCAGGGAAAACTGCTCCCATCCCCATGGCAATACCTGAGCCCCAACCTCTGCCCAGCCGGCAGCACCTGGAGCTGTGATGGACGTGGGATCCTGGGCTGGGAAACTGCCCCGGTTCCCCCGAATGGCAGCAGCACCCACAGAAGGTGTCCCTGGTCGGGGGTGTCGCATTAGCACCAAAGGGGTAGAGCACGCGGGAGACCCCCAGGCCTCTGATGCTCTCACACAAACTCAGGCCATGGAGGGAGAGAATAGGCTGCCAGGAGAGAACGGGACTACGGTGAATTTAGGCACGATGCTTTCAGAAGAGTGCTACTTATCTGGATAAACTCCCTGTTCGCTGGTCTATCATGCCACTTCAAGATGAGAGGCTAAAACGTAGAAATTCTCTGAGAACTATTCCCCTGGCATTTTAAGACTATTTAAGCAAAAAGTCAGATTACATAGCATCACTCAAAAGACTGCCATTCTGACAATGTTTTCATTTATGGTAATGAAAGAAAGACTACTGCTTTACTTGTCTTGCTGCAAGAATTATTGCAACTGTTTACAAGAAAATAAGTGTAAAGATTTATATGATTATATCCTATTCGTATGTGCTTCTGAAAACACAATGTGACCGTTAGAGATGCATTTCTATCCAATAACATCTAAAAAAATGCAGAGGAGAAAGAAAATAACCTGACAAACATGCCTTCAAGGCTCAGATCTGCACCAGGGCTGTGCTGAGGCAGGGCAGCGTTCAGCAGGCCGCATCGCGCGCCGAGCGTCGGCTGCAGCAAGTGCTAACGTCGGCTACTGCACCAGCAACCAGACAACCACGGAGAGGGATTGCAGGCTCAGCCATCCCATTATTAATGGTTTCCAATGCCATCTGCTTCTTATTCTCCCCAACTCCTTAATTTATCAAAATTGATCAAGGAAAAGAATTGAGTCTTTCAGATTTATCTAACCGTTAATCCAATACAGGTTAACATGCCCACACTAGAGCAAAGATACATAATCACAGTGCATATTCCAAATAGTGACAGAAGAGGAAATTTTAGGATTTTAAACATGGAGAAGATGATTTAAAAATCTTTTATCATGAGGCAATCGCAAGCCAGGCCCTTAAGCAGTTTTGCTGTGCAAAGAGACACGTCCAGGAAGCAGCTGTTGATGAACCTATCGGTATAACACAGGTCTGAAGACAGCAAGGGAGATGTATCAGCCACAAGCCTAATGGTTACCAGCAATAACATTAATCCCTGGAAGGAATCTGCCATACCCTTGGATATATTTTTCCTCAGAAGTATCTAAAGAATTTAATTATAAAGCTGATTTTGAGTAGCGCTTTAAAACTGGAAATTAGTCTAATGTTTAAATTAAGCAGAAGATTGAAATAGCTAATTGTTATAGCCCATGATTAAACAGCAGAGCTGCAAGTGCTGACAATAAAAAAAAGTTTGTGTTGCTAATCACACTTTGTCAGGAGATGGGAGAGTGATGGCAGAGATGTTGCTAACGCCCGGGGTTAGGAGGAGCTGGGGGTCAGACTCCTGCAAAGGGCAGCCGGTCTCGGGGCAGGGTGCTGGGTAAAGCCCGTTATAAAGTGCAGCGGCGAAGGGAGAGGAGAAACCTCCACAGCCTCCTCGCTATTTTAAAACAAGCTGAACTAACACAAAGAGAACAAGTTCATCGGTGAGCTGCCTCAGACCAAAGCCTTCATTTGCCTTTCACGCAAGGAACTGGGGGTTCAGATCCTGGCGATCCTGAGGTGTCGTGGAGCAAAAATCCGTCTGCACAAGGAAAGGACAGAGAAAGCAGGAACTTTCTATCACATACTTGCCTTTGCAAGGCAGCTTCAGGCACAGAGCTCAGAAAAACCTGTTTGAAATTCATGCCTCCCAGATACTGTCTCTTGAATGGCTTGTGCCTTGCAGGAAGCTGGAACAATAGGGGGAATCAAAGACAGCAAAAAAGTCAGAAAAATCACCCTGGTGGGGGGCAGAGAACAGGAGCTGAGAAGCAAGTACCAGAAATAGCCAGGAATGGAGATGTTTTCTGTTAGGAAAAAAAAAAAAAAATCCTAGGACTTTGCTGGTGGGAAAAAAAAAACAAAAAGAAAACCAGAGCACTTTGCCCCTCTGAAATGTCACTGAAGTATTTTAAATCTAAGATCTACTCTGTAAAGCCAAGCTGAACTTTATTACATTCACAAACATAACACAGTCTAAAGCAAACAAACTGCTGATTTATCACAGAAACAGAAAGCAAGATCTCTTTATCCATGAAATTTTCAAAAAAACTTCAATTTCTGGTGGGAAACAGTTTTGCCAAATAACAAGCACGCGTCCAGAAAGCCCAACCACCCCATCACGTCCAGCAAAACCACTCTCTGATCACTTCTAGATCCCAAAAAAAAAAGCAGACTTCTTTCCTGATGGGATCCTCAAGCTCCCCAGGACTCTGATGCTGCCCCTGCTGCTCAAACCTTGTATCGCTGCAAACCCTGTAGCTGCATGAGCCTTAGGTTTCCAGCTACTTTCTCCTCCTCTATTCTACATATGAAGCTTAATAAACAACTGGCTATTCTACCAGCAGTAGTCACTAAGAAGTCTTATTTGTGGAGTATACTAAATAGCAGCAATGACATTTTCACTGCATTAAACATAACTAGTAGGAAAATTAAAATTGCAACATGAAACAGTATAGCTTAGGTGAGGAAAAAAATATAGTATCTAAATGAATGAATATGAAAGGATGGAGATTGATACGTTTACCAGATCAGCCTAATATCTATGTACAAATAATAGCATATCAGGAAGAAGCGTTCAGTTAAAAGGCTGCATAAAACAGACGTGCTGAAGTTGCAATTATAGGATGACAAGGCTGTAGCAGCAGTGTTCACATTTCAGAGGAACCAGCTCCTCACACAGCCCTTAGTGCTACAAGGTGTGTGCCGGTCCGCTGTGCCCATGCAGCCACGCTGTTCCAGAACAGTTCCTGGACACAACAGTTACCACCTCAGGATCCCCTTAGTCACAGAAAGCAAAAGGCTGGAGGTCAGGTATTTGAAAATAAAGCCATCTTTTTTTTCCATAATCATAACCCTTTCATATTCACTAAATAGTTAACACCAGGAGGAACAATTATACAGAATTACAGGCCAAAATATTGTTATATTTAACAACAGGAATATATTTTGTGAAAGTGCATACTTGTCTAGTTCAAAGCTAACAGAAGTCTTCAAGACCTTTTCATACGTGGCCTAAGCATTATTCTACAGAGCTCCTTAAAACAATCTTAAAGACGAAAAGTCTTTGCTTGCTTCAGTGAGTCTGTACCACCTTTCTTGCTTTCTTGGGAGCTGCACAGAGGCCCCACTTCTCTACTCAGTTTAACCAATTTCCTGATAACTTAAGTTCTTGCTGCCCACTCAGTTCCACAGCCTCTGAAGTACCTTCCATTAATAACGAAGGCTCTCCGGAGTACTGGGAAGCGCGAGGTCTGTCTCCGAGGCCAGGGAAAACAAAGGACTCCATCGACTGCCGGGGAGCTGTGCCGAGTTACACATCCCTCCTGCCCTGCGAGCTCGATTAATTTGTCCAGGTTGACAGGAGGAGTTCATTAGACGAGCTCTGCTGATTCACGATGGGGAAATCTAAGAGGTGGCTGCCCTTGTCTGCTCGTCTGACTCCACCCCGTAATTAGTGGCAGTTTAAATTAATGTGCCCCAGGCTGAGCTGTACATGGTTCTTCTGCCAAACCTGCAATGCAGGTGGCAGCCCTGGAAGGGACAGGGCAGGGGCTGAAGCCCTTGATCCCCCACATCATCCTCATGTTACTTGGCAGGGCTCATTTATCAGACCCTTCAATAGTATAAGCAAAGGTCTTTGATGGATTATTATTTTGCCAAAGAATTTGAGATACAATGTGCAACGGAGGCAAAGAAATTACACACAAGTCTTTGTGCACCTTTAGACACTCCCTGTCTATTGTCAAGGTCACGAGATGAATAAAGTGACAGGCATAATGACAGAGGTACAGGAGTCGCGCCCTGTTCAAGTTACATATCCTTTCATAAAGGAGAGAAAACAAAGTTCAGAAATACAGTATGTGAATATTTGGATAAAACAGAAACTTCAAAATACTGCCTGTGTCTTTAGTTTTATTTAAGCATTAAAAAGTAAACAAATAAAAACCCACAGAGCTGTTGGAAAAGGAGGGTCAAAGCAGAGGTTGTAATGCAGCAACAAGCCATTCCACCCAGTACCTTTTACTTGCTACCATAACCTCAAAGTCTATTCTTTCTGATTATTTATCATCACAAACATAGCTTTAACCAGTATTTGCACTGTTCGCAAATCAAAGTGTTCTCCAAAACTCCAAGAATATCCATTTGAACTGAGAAACACGAGGTAGGCAGGTACCTCAGTGCAAAGCAAGGCAGCTCATCCAAACCCTGGCACAGCCCGTGCAATCCTGCCACCACGGAACCGTCTGCGCAGCCGCGACGGGAGAGCAGCCGCTTCCACCAGCCTTCCTGAGAGGGGAACATGTCCCCAGCCTGCTCACCAGAGTCACCTCTGAACAGCTTTGGGAAAGCTGCTCTGCCTCTGTAGCCATTGCTTATTTTTCACGCAACCCTTTAAACCATGGTTAGCAATCACACAAAAAAAAAAAAAAAAAAAAAAAAAAAATCACTAACCTCAATCTTCATTTCCTAGGAAACATCCAAGAACTTTTCCCCCGCAACTCCAAGACCAAGGAAAGAAATCCCTTACAGACCACTCCTCTCCACCACTCCTCAACCACATGGAGTGGTCGAGTATTTATGCCTTGCAGATGAACCTCATTTAATTACCTGTCTGCACCTGCTCACAGCCATCTACCTTCTCTCGTGCTGGCCACCACATCTCCAGTCAAATAAACTTTCTCATTTGGGAAAACAGGAGCCTGCAGGAGCCAACAGCCTTCCTATTGCTTCATATTTTATTTATTAACAAAGATAAGGAAGCCTGGAGCTGAGTGTTACCCAACAAAATCCAAAATGTCCACAGAGAGAGCGAGCAAGAAAGAAAGGCTTTGAGCTAATGCCAATGGAGAAAACACAAATGAACAGAAATGATTCTAACCTTTGGGAACCAGACGACTTTGAAAATGCTTATGCAAAGTATGGGGAGAATAGGAAACAGAGTGCATTCACCTAACAGCTACTATTTATTCCAACCTGGGTAATGTGTTTTTTAGTGTGTTTTAATTTACTGACTCATTAAAGGCATAGGAGGATGAAAAGCCCAGCAAAATCCACAGAAATCTTTCCATATCCTGCAGCAATCTTGGGTGAGACCTTTGGAAGTTAAGCTCACGCTCAGCCAAATAGATCACCATGTACATAGTCTTCTCCTAAGTACTCCAAGTAATTCCTATTAATTCCACTTTAATAACATGCTGGCAGTAAAGGTGCTGATACTAATTGCTGAGCATTTCTTCACTAAAATCAATCCTTAACACTGACCACAATAAATGAGTTAGACTTTTATATAAAATTTGTACTTAAAATAGCTATGAATCTTCCTAATGTGTCATTTGACATTTGTTATTACTGGGATGTGGACTAGCTTTGAATATTTTATGAAATATTTATGGCAGAAGGGGATATGGGATTCATAAGAGCAAGACACATACAATATGCTAAAGATTAGTGACAATTACCATAAGGGTAAAATTAGTATAATCAACCATCACTTTCTTGTGAAAAAAATACAGACTTAATTGGTGGCAGGTGGATATTTCTTCCGTTTTCAAACTGCACTTTGTTAGGACTGATTTGCATATTTTTCTTCACTTTTGTAGCATTAAATAAATTTTATTTAAATGTGAACTTCAGCTAATTAACTCCTAGTAAACAGAGGAATGTTAGATTCTCTTTAAAGAAGTGATTTGTAAAATCCCTTTTCATCTCCAATAATTTGTCAGAAGAAGAGAATAATAATTGTCAGAGAGGAGAATAAAATGATGTGCACTGCATCCAGCCACGTATTGCTGACTGAGAGCAGGTAAAAATCCTATTACAGGATGTCCATGATTAGAAAAGTGATGTTTCTAACTTGTAATTCTCCTCAGGGAGAATTGGAGATACCATTTTAGGGAGAGAGAACTGCTGTGCTCGAGATGCCCAGTGCACCTTGGAGAGATGCTGGAGAGAGCACACGTGCATAGAGGGATCCACTGCTCCTTGGTTTTGAACACAGATTCAAAGCTATTCCATACCACATTTTCCTTGTCCATTAACACAGAGCATCTCATGCAAATCTTTTCCATCCCTGATTTTCCTTCCCCTGACACCTCCAGGGCACAGGGATTATGACTTAAACACAGCAGGGTAGTCCACATAAGAAAACGGCCCATCCTAGGACATTCATTGTTTTCATGTACAAGCAGATCTAAACATCTCTCTCTTGTGAAAAATTATATATATGTATGTACATAACACAATTCCTTTGGAGATTCAGTGTTCTGAGAGGGTCTTTTTCCTCCAAGTGTATGCACACAATTTCCATTAGCATTTAAAGGAACTCTAAGCAAGAAGGACAGATCTCTGAGCCTGTTCCTTTGGCTGCAGAAATGTTAATGTTTTTATGTATTATCACCATCTGCTCCAATCCTGTTAAATTTAGGTGTGCTATTTATAAATATGAATACATTTGAATTAGTATATGTTTTGCCTATTGCTTAGGAACTATTCAATTGCTTCAAACTGCAGTTCTAGAAAGCACAGCTGTCCTTGCTTTCATTAGCAAAGGGTATTTTTCCCTTACTTTTTGAATTATAATATTGATCTTTCCCCGGTGTTGCTGATTAGTATAGTATATTGTACAACGACGCAATTAGTTTGAATTCTGGAAAAGAGAGTTTATAATGGCTATGCTGGCACATCCTTAGCTACACTGTCACGAGCCATGATGCTGCACTGAATGCACTGAGCCACCCTGACCCCTAGAGAATTGAAAGTCCAAATGGCTTGAAATATAATTTCAACAACACTGTTATGTGGTGATACTCTGCTTGGATTCAAAATAAAGTCTATGAAATTCAAATGAGCCATTGGAACAGATAACTACAGCTGGAAATGTCTCACAAATCAATCATCCAAGGTGTGAACAGAATTTCCAGGTTGGCTTCCTACATACTTTATTTTTTGCAGGTTTCTTTGAAGTTAAAATCTCTTTCTATTTGTAACTTCCTTGCCCTTGAGTCTTTCTTCTTTTCTAAATATTCACTCATTCCCCCAAATCCCTTTACTCCGTTCAGTTTTCCAGCCCTGCTTCCCTCAGTGTTTTTCAGAAGTGCATAGTACTGAGGCCCATCTAGACGCACGTTACACTGTTAGCTTTGTCTCCACACTTGTCTCCTGTTGGCAGTCGAGTAGCTGCAGGTTTTTTGAATTTTGCATAACTACTGGGTAGAAGCCAAAAAAATAAAACCCTAGAGGAGGTCATGGAGATGGTGGGAGCTGCTTGCACCGGCCTGGCGTCTGCCCAGCATGGGGTAACCATCCCATGGAAAGGCAGCCACAGCAGGGCAGCTCCTTGCTCAGTCTCACACTCACATGGAAAGAGTTTCCT
Source organism: Crypturellus undulatus (assembly GCA_013389825.1). Lineage (NCBI taxonomy): Eukaryota > Metazoa > Chordata > Aves > Tinamiformes > Tinamidae > Crypturellus > Crypturellus undulatus. Next base: position 46,266 of record VWPW01005406.1, read on the forward strand.
TGTGTGCTTGGGCCTTTGGAAGAGTCAATTCTGCAAACCTTAGAGTCACTGTAGTATTTTAATATTTCTAGTGCAGTTGTATTCCAGCTAATAAGCACTACTTGGGGGAAACAAAAAAACATAAAAGCAACTTAGTGCATTTTGGACACTTGCTGAGGCTTTTTGTTGTTTTCAAATACAAAAATAATCCAATCCAGGAAGCCTCAGAGGAATTTTGGCTTCACTTATACTCATAAATTAGAACAAATAAACTTGGCTTTTTGATTTCATCAAATTGAAATAACTCATCAGCAGTTGTTTCCTTCTGAATGATGAAACATTGTACGGAAATAACTTCGGTGTTGCTATTTAGGGGAAACACACCATTGGAGAACCAGGCAGAATACACATTATCAGTCTCATTTCTGCTCCAAGACTAGTATATCCCAGCAGGTACCCCCTTCACCTCCCAGGCATTTTTTGCACAAAATACAAGCCTTAAATGACAACTCTCCAGCATTCCTGCTAATGACCTTCCAGTCCTCCCTGCCTTTAACATATTAAAGGAAAAAGGTGATAAAACAACAGCCCATTTCATTCAGTCCTTTCCTTCGCTGTTCTAAAAGCAGCAGGACATACCTCACAGCTCTTCTGGCAGGGCTATCCAGCCAGCTGACACGGCCAGCACGGCTCATTCAGCACGGGATGAAGCGCAGACAGAGGGAGGCCAAGCACAGCCCTTCCAGCGTTGCTTCCTGGCGGCGACTCCTGAAAACTCAGGTGCGGATCCTGGTGGTCGCAGGCTGCTCATTGAACCGGTTGCTGGAAATGAGAGGGTTAAAAGTGCAGCTATTTGCAGCTATATTTCAACTTGGAAAAAGCTAGATTTTTGGCGATACTCATTAAAAGATGAATTCAGCCAGTGTCCTTGAGACAGTTAATGAGATATGCTAATTTAAAATAAATAGGTCTGGTATGAATTCTTGATAAGAAAACATCTGTTTGGATCAGTTGCTTGCTTTCAAGGGAGGTAACTATGTCTGGAGACGGCGAGAGGCGATAAGGACTCCACAGCCATCTTGAAAGCAACAGTTTAAAGGGACTAATTGTTTTTCAAGCTGGCCCGGGAAGACGGAAGCACCTAGGAACACGCCGCTCCAGCTATCAGATGCAATAATGTTTGCTCCCATCCCAAAGTTCCTTGAGCTGTACAGTCACCCAGCGACACCGGCTATGCACACTACAGGATATTCTTTAAATTTAGAGATGTTACGTATTCAAAGATTATGGATACTGCCCTTTCAATCTGAAACTTCAACTTTCATCATCTGAAGTTTTAATTTAAGCCTATGCACCACATACTATTATGTGTTTTTAACTATATAGAATAACCCCATTCAATGACAAAGCCCACAAGGAATATATAATTCACTGTACTTAATAACATGAAATAATATGAACAGAATGAATAATATGAAATAACATGAACACAAGATTTAAATTCCCGCCCCAAACCTTTGCATTCCAGTTGTCCAGGGTTGGACAAAAAGAGGTGGCTGAGGGATCATTTGCAGAGCTAAGATCGGTGTTTGTCGCCCTGCCTCCGGCTGAGGGCAAATTCAGTGGGATCCAGGCATGGCTGGAAGATGCTACTGCGTTTTGACATTCCCTCACCTCCGGCTACTCTCTTCTAGAGCCAGAACATCAATAACACGGTAGAAAGGAAATGCAAGTGGTCTGATCTCTCTGCTTTACATATTCGGATCTCTGAGATAGGGATACCCCTAAAAAGGAAGTGACAGGGTATTCGGGAACCGCTGATTGAAGGAACAGTACCTGTCCAAGGGGGTTAGCGCCAGCGAATGCCAACTCATTCATGTAATCAGAACATCCTTGCAGACACTCAGATTCTTCAACTTAAAGTCTAATAATTGTAGACAATTCTTAATTTCAGTTTTTTTCTCTAACATAATCTAAAACAGGTCACTTGACATGAAATACCCATTGCTCCTAGTCCATTTTGTAACAATTACATTCTACACATTTTCCCTAAAACATGCTGCTAGTATCTCTGCCCAGAGATTTTTATTATATAATAATAACACAATTTTTTACTACTGGTCAGCCACATCATGTTACCTGATTATATTTTTCTCTCATTTTCCCTAGATACTTTGTTCAGTGCTGCTGCATATGCAGGCAGTAGCACGCTGAGTCACTTAGCAAGTGAATCAGACACTTTTACAGGCGACAATTTTATGTTTGTGCTGGGAGCTTGCAGCTCCCAGTAACCTAAGCCTCAAATCCACTTTACTCATACCTTTAATGCAGGGTTTGACCCTTCAGTTTATTTGTGACAATAAACTAAGAATTTTACAACAAATAGCACGCACAGAGGTACACTTGGTTAGTTGTAATTATGAAAGATGATTGCCTTCTCAGTTATTGCTCACTTCTGCAGATGGCAACTGGATTTCATGAATAAATGATCTAGTCCAGTACAGCAAGTTCTATTACCTTGAATATTTTGTTCAAATGGTGTAAATACCAATATAAGATACATGGAGCTAAGTAGAAATATACCAAATACTCTATACAATTAATGAGATCTGGCTGTACTCAACATCTAAAATGAGAATGTTTGAAAAGATTGCATTTGCACTTGGTTTAGAAGAGGATTTCAAACCACAGCCAACTTTGGTATTAACAGGTAGTAACAGAGCTGTCATTAAGCTTCTTGCCTTTATTCAGAAAACCGGAGTCCTATCTCCAGTTGCACATCCTATCTCCAGGTGTAAATCAGTAGAAGTTTACCAGCTTCATTATATACATAAGTTATACAAGAAACTTTGAAACTCCATCCCTACAAACAAATTTGACTCTTTATTATTACATGCTCAAAAGATTTGAGAAAAAAACAATAAAAATAAAATAAAACTTTATGAGGATTTATTGAAAGTCATCTAAATCTGAACTTCATTGCATAAGGGCAAAAAGAATCAGCTAATGTTACAGCTGCTGGATAACTAAACAGAGAAGGAAAATGCAGAATGCATTACTCTTTACATTGCATATGTAGCTTTTTATGTCTTTAATGAGATGGACTAACAGTCAATCATTAATATGTTTATCTATTTACCAGCTGGTCTACTTTTATAACCTCAAGATTCACTTTGAGCCATGTCCTTGTCCTCATTCCTCCTAACTCCTACATGTTGATTCAAAGTTCCCCTTGCACTTTGAAACGCGTTGCACGAGTGCAAATGAAGCACACCACAAACCGTGGCTTTTCCAAGGCTTGCGCCTTCCCTATCCGCGTTACGAACGCGCCTCTCCCCATCGTGAAGCAGCTGATTCAAGAGCGCATCAGAACCGGCTGGGCGGCTCCATGGGGAGCGAGGTGAGGAGCAGCTGCCCGGCAGCCTTCGAGAGACCTGGAGCGCGCGGGGCTCCTGATACGACCACCAGTGAACATTAACAGTGTTGCTGGTGCACGGGGGCCATCCGCCGAGCACCAGCGGGCTCTGCTGTCCAACACACTCTCTGCTCACACGGGTGGGCTGGCGGCGCTGCAGGAGAGCGGGGCAGGTGACCCGGCAGCCGGCGGAAAACCTGCGGCCGAGCAACCAACTTCACCACAACCACCCGAATTATACGCTTAACCGTAAGGACACGGGTGCGTCCTATTTCCTTCCCAAACAGCTAAGGATTTACACGTCAGGCTGGATACTCTGCACGATAACCACAGAGACCCTGGAAGCCAAATCACAACTCTCAGCACTATTTCTAAGTGACTAACCTGCAGCCACCAACCCTTAGAGATACCTGTGACACACGGATATTTGGCAAATCACGTTAGTGCCTCTGATGTCCTAACACACGGACATATTTATGTGCATTTTTATGTCTTTTTGTGATGCATCTTGGGGATATGATTTTTCCTTTTTGCAATAATCAGTCAAACAGAGACCTGGTACCTTTCCACAGACAGAAGTAATACATTGACATGGCTTGACTGCAATATATCACATTTTAAATTACCCTCCAGCCTGCCGTACGAATCATATTAACTGTTCCTAAACACACAAAAAAGGCAGTACAATAAAATTCAAAGAATGATATATCTCTATGGTTCTTCCATATTTCATACAGAAGAGATTGGATAAAGGTCTGAGGCTTAGTACCAAATGTTTACAAATGCCAGAACAATTAAAAAAACAAAATATAATATTCTAAATTAAGAAGTCATTTCTCCCCGACATTGCATTTGGGAGCTCTAACCACAACCTGCATAGAAATTAATTTGCAGTAACTATAAATTGCTGTTTAATTTGGGGGCGTGCAGAGATTAATTGAAAAAGGGGGTTAAAAGTCGACAAGCTCGAGTCACGTGTAGTATCTTGAGTTTCCATGGCAAGGCTGTGATGCTCCAAGGACCCAATGCAGCATCTTCACATTCTAGCAATTAAGCGCGTGGAGGCAGCAAGGCCTGATTTTACTCGCACTGTCCATGCCCGCAAAAGACAACTGCACCAAGCGATGCGCGAGTTCATTTCTGTAATGAGCCAGGAGAGGTGCTGCAGATTTCAGCTCCTTTCTCGGACACTTTTCTATCTGAAAGAAGGTGCATATTTCCTCATCTAAACATTACTTCTTCTCCAATTGCCTGGGTCATTTCTATTCTGATCATTTCAGCAGCTGTATATGGAGCACGAGAGATCATTCCCCAGGCATTCTGCCTAAAACATGCCCATTTAAATAGAGAAAACGGTGTATTGTGTATTTGAAATTTTTATTATAGTCTGTCTGCACCTAAATACGTTGTTTTTTTGTTATTTTCTCTACAAAGGGCCACAATGAAATGTATTTTATAGCTCAAACCCTAATTTAGCTGAGCGTTTTTTGAAATGTGATCAAAAATCATGAGTATTAGTTTCCATTTTGGGTAGATAGCAGATAAGCTGCTGGGAGATCTCAAAGGTTGTGGGACACATGGAATCTCAGGCTAAAAAATTTTTACTACACTGAAGCTATCAGAATCTCTCATCTCTCTGCATATGGGTTATATATGTGTGTATATATATATGTGTGTATCTTCTGATTACAGGACAGCAGATACATTTACATGTACAATACACATAGTCGAAGGAAAACACTCTGCTGCTGGAATGGGAAAGGTAGTATAACATGTCAGATGCGCTAAAACATTTTTCTTCAGGGCTCTCCAGCTCATCCAGCATTTTTTCTTAGGCAAAAACTTGCTCTTTCGCATGCTCAGTGCATTTCCAATGTATTTGCTGAAAGTGCATATAAAAAGCTGTTTGCCTTATTATAATCACACTCAGCTACAGAAAATCACTTTATTAAGGAACAGATTTCCCAGTGTTTCATGGGAGCATCTTGATGCAAAACCACCTCGCACACACGCCTTTCATCACAGAGCTGAAGGAAAACTGCAAAAAGCTGGCAGGACATCTCCTGTGTGGGCATCATGACTGGAGTTTTTCAAAGTTTGAGTTAACAAACCACAATCCGTCAGCACAAAAAAAGAAAAGGATTGTGTCTTGAACCTGCCAGATGGACTATGAAGACAGCTCAGGAGAACTTGCCAAAAATCAGTGTCTGTCTGTGTGAGTGCGTGTGTGTGTGCACACATAAATCCTTTATAATTTGAAGGAACCTCTACAAATTCCTCCACTTTGAGAACCTTCAAAGCAAATGTACTTTCATTTGCCATTGACAGAAAAAGATACCATCATATATATCGATATATGTATTAGTTTTATGCAGCTCCTTTTACAGACTCTTTCCCATAAAAGCAATGCATTTTTCTTTTTCTAAATTATATAGTGCTGATCCCAATTTTGACATATGTATTTCCATTTGTAACTGTCTGATGAAAGGTATGATGAATGCCTCTGAGTTGATACATTAGCTGCAAGCTTTTCACTCAACTATTTACTACCTGTTTGTAATTGCTCAGTCAGACATATGATATTACTTACATTTTAACTGCAGGAATAAAACTTTTTAGAATAGCAGAATGCTAAACAACAATCTCATTCTCACACAAAGAAATGTTCATATATGAAAGATTAATAAAGTCATTACACAAGTATTAATGAAAAGGGAATGAAATACTCCAAGTTCTTCTATAATACATACAAACTTAAGCCTCGGTTGGCACTAATCTACATATATCCAGTAACTGCAAGGAAGATACAGCAGTTTATGCAAGCAAAGGATCTGAACTTTGCTTCTTGTGTCTCCACTGTATTCTCCCACCACCATAGCCTTTTTATCTTGCATAAATATGTGTTAATTAACTTTAATTAAACACAACTGCATCAAGCATCATAGTTATTCTATTCACATATAGTTATTCTACTCACTTTGTTGTTACAAAGACCCAGCTTCTTGGCACTAGTGCACATAAATGGCAAGGTAATATTGCCACGTCTGATACCAGAACCTTTTTGGAGTGTTTAGGAAATTAAGTCTTGTCCTGAAGCTGAGCAAAAGTCAAAAACCTCAAAATGCTTCAAAAATGGAGTTATATCTAAATACATACATGACACAATACCAAAATAGGACACGTAAGAAGGTGAAAGACTTTTTCCAATGGATAAGGTTTTGACCAGCAGCAGTAAGTTTTCTCTAATCCAATCTAATTTGGCATAAACAAATATGCTATTTTGTTTTTCTTTTTTTTTTTTTTTCTTACAGGTGCAAACACTGTAAGATAAACCTTTGGCTACTAAAATCCCTGTGCTTCCGAGGCTGGGTTGGCAGGAGGCAGTGCTAAGGCATCTTTTGACCCTTTGTACTCCCCAGCTACATTGGATCAGCTTGGTCTTCCTGGTAGGGAGCAGTCTCTGGTCCAAGCTAATGTGCTTTTACAGCACAAATCACCTCACAGTTGAGTAATTGGTAACCCAATAACTGAAGTAAATAATAGAGTGTTTCAAGCTGCCTCTCTTTACTCAGGATTACCTGTTGGGAAGAAAACCCTGACTGTTGGGTTAGAGCAGTTTTGAATATGTAGAAAAGAGCCTTAGCAGGAACTTTGGCCTGTAATTAGGCATATGAGAGCCTCCTAATGACTTCCATTGCTTTTTATATTAAGTGCAATGATCCTATGCTACAAAAAGGGTTACACTGCAAACCTGCACAGTGCTAGCTCAGTTTATATCTGTTCTCATGCTCTCAGATGTGGATTAGCCAGAAGCAGGGATGTTTCTGCAGAGCACAGCTTCAGCAGAACCAGCAAGTGAATTAATCACCGCAGCAACATAATGTAACTTGGCACAACTGTATTACAGTGTTGCAGTCTTGTGCTATGGTTAAAGCCTGTCAGCAATTTCATTATCAACTACTATTTTTAGCTGGTTGTAACTTCTGTAAAAATAATAAAAGCATTTATAGTGGAAGCTTAATCTGAAAGCACTTTTTTTTCCAGACAGAAAATGTAAAGATATATATTTTGTGCTTTTTTGGCAGCTGAGATACTTTCTTCATCTTCATTAAAAATCTGCTGACTTGCATTTCTTTATTTCCTTTATGTTATTTACTCGTATTCTCAAATAAATTCTAAATAGAGCTAAAATTTATTGCAAAACTTTCACAGTGACCCAGTAGTATTAATATAATATAGAGCTATACGTGGCCTCTGTAAAGCTGAAAAGTCACACAGTGCATTATTGACTGTGCTATAATGACACTAAGCTGACGGATACTGCTGAGGACTTTCCCCTGGCGGTGCAGGGGAGGCGTGCAAGGCGGCAGCTTAGCTTCAGAGAGTAAAGTTTTGTTGCATCGATAAATACAAAGGATCTGATTCCCTCTCTAGGGAATGCTATGTAAATCCAGGTTAATTCTCTGAAGAGCTTTTAGGCTTTTAGTATCTGAACTGATTAAGAGTCCCACTTTCCATTTGTTTTTAAACAAAGTAATTATCCATTATCTGCTATGCAGTGAATTCTGTGATTAATTGCAACTATGGAAATCCAAAACAACTTAATGGATCTTGGTAGACTTCTCTTGCCTCACACTCATGTAGCTGAGCAGTGTTTGGCTTCTCCACCTTGAAGATGTAAAAGATACTTTTCATGTGACAATTCAGACTACCAAAACTAAAGCAAATTCACGACTTGTGCAGCCAGACAGAATTCATCCATATATTGTTTTCTAAACAAAGGCTTGCTCTTAAAGGTGGCAATTACAGGTAATTGCATCTCTAATAGTGATATGTAGCTCAATTATAAAGCACTTCCCTAAGAAATACATGTAAGAGCTTACTTATTTATTTGCTTACAGATTATTCATTTATTTTGAGACTTCTAAACCTGCCCAAGTTGACTTTATAATGGCCTGTTCTAATGCAATACTCATGGGAATGTTTATTAACAGTTACCTAATTACAAAGCATCCCAAAAATTATTATAAATGTAAGAAATTAGGATAATTACATTAAAAGCTAAATACTAAGTTTATGTCCCAGTATGCAAAATCTGTTCAAAAAAAGGAAGTTCAACAACTCACAATATCACAACATTTAGGGGGATTTTAGGGGAATATTTGTTACCAGAGCAACTTCCAAGCCTAGGTCAACTCCTCCAGTGAGCTGCATTAACTGGAGCATCTCAGAGTAAGAAACACCTTGAGGAGGAGAGTTTTCGGCAGCAATAAACCCCGCAGCAGCCTGCAGCAGCAACAGCCCTGGCCGGCTCCTGGCCTGCAGCCCCGAGGCGTTAATTCCCTTTTAGCGCAGCTTTTCTGCTTATTAATCTCCCTGACAGTACCTTACAAGCAATGCTAAGTTTACCTTGAGTTTATTCCTCAGATTTTTTGCAACCGTGTTTATTGCTACAAGTTTCCCGGCCTTCGGGCAGGAAACCAGACCTGCTCCAAGCCGCTTGGAGCACAACATTAATTTTGAGGACCCCGTTGCCCCACAGTCGCACCAGGCACAGGGCAGCAAACTAACCACAACTAAACACCTCTTGTGGAAAAAAGCATCTCCCTATAGAAACCCCTGTCTAAAACTTCCATGGGGAAACACATTTCTCCAGATTCAGTTCTCCCCAAACCGCCACACAGCGAGGTAGCCAAATCGCTCCCTTCCTCCCAGTTCTCTTCCCGGTCGCGTTCACAACGTTACAGGCCCTGCTGCTTACCTCAGTCCCCAGCTCCCCAGGCCCGAGCGCCCTCGTCTGGCCAGCGCTCTCCATGGGCAGGAGTCACTCTGCAGCGCTGGTCGCCCTCGTGGCCTTCTTGCTGTCACCTCAGCATGGCTGGAGGCTCTAGGCCAGAACCCGGTGGCCACATCCCCACACTGTTTCCATCAGTGCTTCAGCACGGAGGGAAAAACCCTCCTGGTTTCTGCGCGCAGAGACACATGATAAAATTGGGCCCAGCACGGGGGAAACCAAAGTCCTCCCCACCGGGAGCGAACCTCCGGCTTCCTCGGAGCGCACCCGCCACACGCCCGCTGCCCGGGAGACGGGCGGGCGACACCCATTCCGTCACAATCCACAGGCCCTTTCATCCTCACACAGTCCACATATAGCGACTGATCACACAGCTCAGGAAGGTCTGAACCACAAATAACTGCTGGGCGAGCAGCAGGGCAGGAAACACAGACGCGGAGGCCTGTTTAAACCCTTTCCAGTCAAACAAGAGGTTCCCAGGTTTGGGAATTGGGCTCAGGCACTCGCATGGACGGTGGATGCGGTCAGCATCTTGGTGCCACGCAAGGGGCTCATGACCCCAGTCAAACTCCCCCATTCTGCCAGCTCTATTTTTTACCTCACTTTTCCGATAACAACCGCATCAGTTGAGAACTGGGTCTTTTTCCCCGGTCTTCTCCAGTAATCAGAAATTCTCACTCACTCTTTCATTATTTTTCCCCTGGAGATGGAGAAGGTTTCCCGCTCCCACGTAAGCTCTGAGCAATCTCTGGTGAGTTCCCTTTGGCAGGTGTTAAAATACCACGCAGGCGGCTGAACATTCCTATCGATTAGCTAATACACAGGCAGAGTTTTTTAGAGCTGATTGTTTTTCACTAAGCATTTTAGAAGGAAGTGGAGAAAATGTGCTACATTATCAATTTCTTTCTAATCTATTTTCATGTACTATACTCTGTGTTCATCTAGTTTAACTACTAAGCTGTCAAAGGCCAGAAAATAGTGCAGAATGTACTTACGCACTTAGTCAGAAGATTGAATCTCTCTCTTTATTGCCACTGTTTATTCATAACATAATTAGGCAGAAATAACAGTTTCTATAGAACTTACAAATTCCTGGGACAGTCCTAACCCACTGACAGATATTTTTCAGCTGTCTGGGCTGTCAGGAGCAGCTCTTCAAAATAGAAAGCCTTCAAGTTTGCAGTTGTCCCTTTCCCTCACCGCTGCTGTTAAATAGTATTAATGAATACGTTTGTCTGGTGATCCAAATATATTATTTGCTGTGTTTTATGATAGTCCTTTACTGAACCTGCTCAGCGTACCAAGCAAGCAAGTTAAGATGCTTTGAGAAGGCAAAACAGAGACGGATTTGTCTCAAAAGCTTCAGCAGTGCCTGAACTTCACAGGTGACACAACAACTCAAAAAGGCTTTTACGAAAGTGAGGCCCATCTTGATTTAAAAATATGAGATTGGAAAAATATGAGTGCTGGAGAAAACACTTGCTTCGGGCTTCAAAAAGAAAGAATAAAATGGTTCAGTGCCAAATAAAGTCCACAGCTTGCCTCCCAGTTTGGATTCAGAGCTACTGACTCCAAAATCTAAGATACTTGGATGAGTTTTGCCCATAACCAGGATAAATTCCTCTAAAGACTAAAAATTCTACAGTTTGAAGGCCACTCAGATGCGGGCATAACATTTCCACAGCTACCTCCTGGAGAAAAAAAAAAAAAAAGCTGCATATCTATTTCTAAGAAAACACATAATTTCTTCTCTTACATGTCAGCACTTGCCTTTAATTTAACAGCAAATTCTTATTTGAATTGTTAACATAAAATGTACATATATTGCATAGTATGAAAAAGACAACAAGTTATCACTAGACTCTGTCTACATTTTTTATGGCTTCCAGACTACTCATGCCTGGGTCAAAGGCACCAGTGTCTTGCCCAAAACGCTCTGAGGTCACCGAAAAGCCTAATTTTACTTGCAATGTCTCCCCAGTAAGTCTGTCATGAGATACATGGTGGGTAATGTCATTTTTTTCAACTCCCTGGAGTGCGGAGGCCACCTCTGACCAGCAGAGATGAAGGCTTTTCCTTCCATGGGAAGGCAAAAGTCTAACGGTGAATTTTCAGCTGCTTCCGCACTGTTCATTACTAACACAGACTGCAGCTAGGTCTCAAATCTGTGAAACAACTGTTCTCTTACCCTAATGACTAATAAATCCAAAAGCTTTTACTATCTTTCCTTTATTTTGCTTTAATATTATTGAGTTCCTCTTATACTTTAGTATGCCTCCTAACTCAAATTAGTGGTTCAACTCGTTTGTGTAATGAAGTGAACAGTTCTTAAATGTGAAGATTAGTAATTAATTTTTAGCTCAGGAACATTAAAGAATAAATTAGTAACATTTTTGTTTTGTTTTGTTTTTCTTTTTTTAGCTCACGGTGTGATTTCAACCACCTTCAAATTTGTTTTTGAATATTTGGGTTTTGCTCTTTTTTAGGACTGAGTGAAACGCAATGCTTCAATTAGCTTATACAAACCATAGAGAATATTGTCCTCACTAATGAAGGGAACAGAGGTAGGAGAGTTATGCTAATGACACCGCAACAGCACGCTACCTATTTTTTTTTTTTCATTTTGTTTTATGCGGATCTAATAAAGGGGCAGTAAGAGTCATTAAATGAGCTACCACCATGATTGCTAAATAATTAGGAGCTCTTAAGAGCTAAGGGAGGACTTAGTAAAGACTCCTGGCTGGACTGGTGCTTCACTTGTGTGTGACAGCAAGAAGGAAAACTCTGCTCTTACTTAGGCAGTTTAAGCCTTAAGAAATGTTACTCAAGTTAAACTCCTAGAGATTTACATTGTTGTAACAGATCTTAAGGTCTCTTTTTCCTTTTCCTATCCACTGTCAAATGGGCAGTCAGTCTCAGCATGAACTCGCCTCCTAGACTTTCAAGTTCTATTAGCAGAAGATTATGAAAGGCTTAAAAAGAGAAGTCAACAATCTATATGGATAAAAAAAAGATAATTCAATGGGTGTTTGCACCACTTCATTTAAAAAAAAAAGGCAAAACAAACAATACACTAGAAAAAAACAATGCTAGAACACAAAGACCTTTCCAGTTTTTAAAGCATAAAAAAGTGTCAAAGAAAAGGGATGAGATGACAACGTCAGAAGTCGGCCTTTGGTTGTATTTCCTTATATAATTCAGTGCATCTAGCTGTTCCAGTTAAGCATTAAAAGGGCGTACTACTTCTCAAAAATCCTTCACTTATTTTTACATTAGTTGAAGTTTGATGCTCTTAACAAAATTTGTGGTAATTTTGTTAATATTAAGCTTTACTGCATTACCCTGCAGTTCTTTTGTCAAGTATGAGGAACCATTTGCACAATTTCATGTAGAATTTTCAAAAATAGAATATAAATGTTTCCCACTTGAAAATAAAAGGAAACAGTATAATCAAGAAAAGATGTTAAGCCTGCTCAGGATGTAACAAGGCGCTATTCTAAGCCCCATCTGCAAATCAATAATTCTGCAGTGTAGCCTGCTGTCTACATAGGTGCCCAGCAGGGATCCTGCAGGCCAGAGAATAGCTGGAGCTGCAAGGAGGAGCACAGCTTCCAAACCCATCGCCAGTTCAGGACAAACCTTCTAGCACTTTTGTATTTCCCAAGCCACCTTTGAGGAAGCACCTGGGTCACCTGCTTTGCTCTGGAGCAGTAGGGACACACCATCTGGAGCACACTGGGATGTTTTTGCTTACATCACATTTCAAATGTGCATCTTGAGCCACAATGTGGTCACTGAAGACACCACTGAAGATGCTTCTGCAGGGCCTCCCCACTGCCCAGGAAAGGCTGGAGACACCGTTCAGTGGTCTCTCCGCAGCGCATGGACCTCAAGTAACCCTCTCTCCTGTCTGCTGCTCTCCAGGCTGTCCCTTCCCTGCCCAAGCCTGCCCACAGAGCATCCCTGGGAGACCTCTACACACAGCCAAGAGGACCCTGGCCCACAGCTTAAAAAACCTGCATCAGAGCCCAACCAGACTATTTCCCTTGTAGTCCCATCGTGAGGAACAGGAGATGCTGAACAGTAACTCATACTTTCCTGAACTGATGACTATGCAGATCTTTTACAGTAGACAAATCTTTATCTTAATGATCAACAATTAGGTTGACGTTTAATTCTTGTTTTTCAAAAACATACCCATTTCAAAATGATCATCATGAGATAGTCCACATTTCTGCTTTTTCATATGAGGAAAATGACTGCAATGATTTTAATTTAATGAATTGAAATGCACAAACACCTGCCTTTATGCTAATGATCCTGGCATTTGGGAATAGTGCTGAAAGTCTGCAGGTTATTAGACATGCCCTGCAAAACAGTGCCTGCAACTTGCATCTTGGGTTTGTAATTCTCTGAAGGTATCCCCCTTTCTCAAGCAGGTCTAATTATGATAGTGATGATAAATACCCTGCCATTGTTTTCACATTTGCTTCTTGAGAGAGGAACTGGGAAATGGGTCTGAGCTACTTAAATACATTGGTAGGACTGCACGTGTGTACAAGAAACACTTCAATACATCTGCTAGAAACCTTCCAATAGGTAATTTAAACATGAAATCACAGATAGAATATTTTGGAAGTCCCTTCCATGTTCTCTGTATTTTTAGAAAGAAGATTTTATTCATAAGAAAGTGTGACAATGTTTACTTCTATCTTATATTCTACCTGTTTGTCTCCAAAGAGATTTGTCCTGGGTCAGATCACCATAAACCTTTACCATGTAGATGACAACTCCCTGCTTTACAACACTGCAGATCAAGATTAACTGAGCTTAGACAAGGAAGAAAAAAATAAAAGCTTATTTGTTTTTCTATCAAGATAGTTTCTTTGTTCTTGGCCATCAATGCCCCATTTTGTTTGTTTGCTTTTGTTTTTCATTGTGGTTCTTTCATACTTTATCTGAATGATCCTTTTTATTTCAGACTGTACAGATGCCGCAGAGAAATCATTTCTGCTGGAGATAAGTTGTCCTAAACCCTTGGCTACTGCTCACCAAGAGGTGTTATTGTCTCGTAACGGGCCATGATCAGAAATCCAGTTTTGACTAGACTGTCCTGATATTTCACCATTTTTAAAAAAGACAGGTTATTACCCATAGCCAGGGCTTCCTGCTCCCTGCACTATTTTCTTGATGTTCATTCTGTATTTCTGTACATTCCCTCTGAGCATTGGACTGGAAAATAAAACTGAAGCTATTATTCCTCTCTATAAAAATAAAAATCTCACATGCTGAGCACTCATCGTACTTTCATAACTCTCCTTTGGTTTTCCTGCGTTATGCAATTGGGTGCAAGAGACCAGCTCAATTATCTGTTGGACATGGGCACTAATGAGGCCCAGTGCACTCTGAGCTAATTGGAAGGAGAAGGCCCATGTTTTAATGATTGTAGTCTTAATATAGCTAATAACCAGGATGGCAGCAGAGTTGGTTGGTGCCACTCTTTCGATGCTTCCCATTTTGCCCATTCTGGCAGGTAAATTCTTCCTTATTGCTACTTGGGGCTGACTGTACTGCTAATGAATGCGAATCCTCTAGGTTAGAGGTTTATGAAAATGTCACGCCGCTGTATGCAAGGTCTGAGGGATTAGTAAACAGGTTAATAGGCAACTGAATCCGTTGTGATGCTCCAAATTGTCTTGGTCACACAGAGCTCTTAGAATAATTGTTGCTCTGTCCTCTTTGATTTTTCTTGCAACTCTTGGAGCAACACAATTAGTAGCAATATGAACATTAATTGACCGAATCACTGAATCAGAAAGGCATCCCCTGGGGAATGATGTTACGAGTGACAATCCTAAAGGAAAACTCTGACATGGTTAGTTTGTGCTTCCACAGGCAGGTAAGCAAACAAATGAAAATTGGGCTGTGTCACCAAGTGGAGCAGTCTCGTTAACAAGTCCCAGAGAAATATTTTCTAGGACCATCAGCATGCACATTTTATGTGGCAAGCAAGCTGCCAGCCTGGGATACTGATGGTTCGCATGCACCATCAGGATGAGTTTACACCCCGCGAGGCTATGCACCATTCCCAGCTGGGCTTTGGTAGCTGCAGAAACACAGGCTGCAACTATTCTGCTCCAGAGGAAAATGCTTGTTCCTCCTCTGAAGCACAGTGGCTATGTTTATGGACTTAAAAAAAAAGTGTTATTAATCCTCACAGTTTTTACAGGTTAGAATTCTGGCACAATCTTCTATAACTAAATCTGAAGAGAAAGAGAAAATGGGCCCTGAGTAGAAAAGGGCACTCTGCACCCTGCATTTCCTGTGCATGACAGTTCCCACTTACTCTTCTCCGTCTGCAGCATTTCCAAGGAAGAGGGAAGCCCGCTGCACATCTCTGTCAAGGACAACCCGTGCTCCTTCCCAGGGGCGCTGCAGAATCAGCCCCTCGCATTAACAGGCAGTATCTGTTCAGCCTCAGCCTCTTGTGCAAGGAAAAGCACTCGAGATGTTTTTATAGGATTTCTGTGAAAGTATCACAGGATTACATCACTGTGGCATCAACACAGTATGCTAATTTAAAGATAATTCTCTTTCTCATCCACCCATAGGGAAGCGGGGAGATCAAGCTCGGAAACACTCTTATGCTTGGAAAAGCACTTTGCTTTCGCCCAGAGTACACATTTATCTGGCTGCTTTCTTGACACACACAAGCAGTTCTTAGATAAGATGGCTGCACACTGGAGTTCAGGGACTCAGAAGTACACTAAAGCACTGGGAGCAAAATCTGGTGTTCAAGGCTAGTTCTGAGCCCCATTTTTCTGTTACTTACTATCAACCCTAGATTTCAGTTGTGTTTAACTATTATCACCTCACCTTTTCTAGAAGCAGCCTGCGATATTTTCAATGCCCACTTTATAAATGAACTGAACTGAAGAGGGGGTTTTACTGAGAAATCCCGGGCTCTTGGTCTGAGGATGGCACCCACATCAAACAGCACTTTGCGCTTTCCTCCCACCACACGCAGCACCTGCCCTGCAAAATGTGCCTCCTTTAGGGCACCACCATCTAATGTGTCAGATGCTAGAGAGAGATGCTAAACTGCAGCCTCTCTGAAGCACCTGGCTTTAGTAACATAATGCAGAGATAAAATAACTCCACAATTCAATTCTATTTGGAGTGCAAGGCACTGTCTACCTAACTCCCATCCTGACCTCTTTCTATCTTCAGAAAGTTCTCATCGTCAACCTTTAACAAAACAGATTTTCAGGACCACCTTGAAAAAAAAAGAATGTTTAAAAATACGCATTATATAGATGTATAATTGTGGGATATATAAATCAACATAAAAGGAGACTCTCGTGTGAAAGATACATCATCAAAGCAAACCAGAGCAGCAGGAGAGCTCAGCAGGAGTCAAGGTTGTGAGGAGCTCAGGGCTGTCTGGGATCCCATGTGGATGTGGATGCGGATACAGACACGGCCTCGGAGCAAGGGGAAGGGGCAGCCCAATGGCACCCAGTGACCCTGCGAGCGCTTCATCCATGACCCACCTCCCTTCGGTTGGGTTTCACACAGTCAGCTTTAGGCATCTACTTTCGGTGGCTAATTTAAGAGCCTGGATACATTTCACTGGGTGTGAACAACAATTTGTAATTAAGCACCATTTTCTATGCTATATTAAACTCTTTCAGTCAAAAATGTCTCTCATAAAATCAGAAAAGAAGTCCCCAGGGCTATCATTATCCATCTGCTTTCCCAGCTACTTCAGGCAACTATAAGGAATTTTAAATAAATTAATACAAAATGCAGTCTTGTCTCCTGCCCTTCACAACATGCACTGGACTATTTTTCATGTCGCCTTCTTGAAGCACATCAGTATCACAAATATTAGTCGGCAAAGTGTTTCCAAGCAAGGGTGAAAGCAAGTACCGGGTATCCCAGATGGCCCTTGGCAATGCAAATGGGGAGCTGCTGCCTTGGTGTCCATTGCTGAGAGAAGTTAAGTGTCACCAGAGGTTTTAGGGAGCTCAAGAAATTACCTAAAAAATTATAGCGTCTGTTCATGTAATACCCAGGCAAGTCCCTGCAGGAGGCCACCCAGGCGGCTACCTGAAGCTACCGCAGCGCCAGGCCACGCGGGCACCTGCGCGCGGGCTGCAGCGGGAGCCTGGCAGGACCAAACTCAGCGGCCTGAAGCAACGGGAACTGGGTCGCCAACATCCAAGCGCAAAACTTCTAAGCTTGGAAATGTCTTTGCTTGTTAAGTGCCAAGCACAGCGGAGTCCAGACACAAAATTCTATTCTTTAGACAATAAAGATGACAGCATCCACAATCCCCAAAGTTTCTTTCAGCTTTCAGCACTTTCCATACATATATATTTCAAAAGCAAAAAGGAACTGTGCCTCATTTCCTCTCATGCTTTATGGCTACACACACTCTTATGTGCCAGCAGCAGCCGCTTCTCAACACCTTATTAGAGCAGGCTTTCCACGATCCTGCTTAAGGCGCTGGGCAATCATTGATCTTTGCTTTTTGATACTTAGCTATTACACTAAACTAAAATAAATACAGATCGTTAGTTTCATGACTACTTAGTATACCAAAAATAAGATCTGAACAGTACTCACTTAAGGTTATTATACAGAAAATTTAATCATTTTATCCTTTATGTCCAGACTTAACCAGAAATATGTTATAAATAGACACTTACATGCTGCTGTCAACTGAGGTTAATCAGAAATCATGAAAGATAGATAAGCCGCTACCTTATGACTAAGAATGTAAAAGCTTCCCAGATATTTGCGAGATAACTGCATCCTCACCTCTCCTACCCGCCTCTGCACTGCACAGCGCTCAGGGGCTGCGCGATGACATCCCTGGGCACAGAAATTGCTCAACTTTCCTTGCTCAACTTTCCTGCCTTAACTGCAGTCTGTAAAAGGGTTGAAGTTGCTGCCACCTATGGACAAGTGTTCAGCACAAAATGTACATTTGTTACTGGGAAAAAAGGGGAAAATTTGACATTAAGTATATACTTCTGTGCAAATATTTTGGGTACAGACCCCACCATTCTTAAAGATAATCATAAGCCGGGACTACCAAACCACCTTCAACATTTATGTCACAACCCAGAACACGCTGAAAACATCAGGCACCTCCCAGTGGTCCTTGCACTGTCAGGGCTAATGGGAAACAAAAACCAAATTTCACTAACATGTTGGTTACTCTGCACAGCACATTTAATCCATAATGAAAATGCATTACTGCATTTTAACTCTCTCAAATAACCAAGTATGGATGAACCTTTGATTTAGACTTAAGTACGCACAAATCTTGTTGTCCAAGGACAATGTAACATTTTCTGATCGACTCACTGCACTTTTACATAGATTATTCAGAAGTATTTTACCAGCTCTCAGGAAGAGAGACCTTCAACTAGAGCTCTCCAATAACAAACAGTCATTTTCTTTTTTCCTTACATACGGTACTTGCAACACAAGTGCACGTATACATAAATACAGTCATTTGCAGCATGAAATTGATACAACTTATAGTATTATTGCAAGCTAGTACTGCAATAAACATCATTGTAAAGGCTATTTCAGGTATTTCTGTAATACATAAAGTGATTAATAAACACATACCCCATTGGAATGTTGTAGGATTATGTACAATGTCTAAAATCTGAGATTTTCTATTTTTTAAGCTTTTATTTTCCTTTCCAATGCCTATTAGGGAGCCAAAATTGCTCGTAACTGCTGATCTTGACACTTGACTTCCCACAGCTGATAGAGACCTAATTCTCCATCCAAGTTTTGGGGATCTAGGGCCATACTAGTACACACAACTCTAAAATAAGGTATCTTAAATAGGGCACCTGATATCCAAAACTTCACAAACTAGAAGCCATGTTTAAAACAGAAAGACTTAACTTCTTTTGTCCTAGAAGAGAAAATGAGCAGACAGAGCACCAAGCACAGGCTGTTAAGTTTCTCAGCTCCAAAGAAAGGAATAGATCTTAAATAATAATAATAATTGAGAGAGATGAAATGATTACTTTAAACAAGTGAGGTGGACAAAACTTCTTTGTCTCAAATTTAAAGGTTCAAGAAATCACAGTTCTTCCAAGCTCTTTGAAGAGCCCTGAAGAGGAAAAGAAATCATTTCATCTTCCAGTCTGTGTGAAATGGAGATGTGCCTGGCTATGAATAGCTTCCCTTTCACCCTAGTGCTGGGAATCCGTCTAGCCTGTGGCTTGTTCTGGAGAAGCAGCAAGGCAAGAGCATCACAACAACGTTCTCCTAAGGAGACTGCTTTGCTGCCCGTGCTGCTGACAATAAACCCACGC
Organism: Crypturellus undulatus; assembly: GCA_013389825.1. Lineage (NCBI taxonomy): Eukaryota > Metazoa > Chordata > Aves > Tinamiformes > Tinamidae > Crypturellus > Crypturellus undulatus. The sequence continues at coordinate 65,806 of VWPW01005406.1, forward strand.
TGCCAGCCAGCGGGCAGCATAAGTGAGGAGCCAGGGATGCCAGGAGATAGGGAAAAAGCAAGGAAGACTGGGTGAATGAGCAAGCCCGGCCTCAAAAGCTAGGAGCGATCTATTCCCTCAATATGTCTTCAATATCTCTGTGTATAAAATGGATGGGTTTTTTTTCTTTTTATAATAACTACTTTTGGGGTTTTTTGCCTGTTATTAGCTGCTCCCCCGAGGAGCTGGATTGGTCCCCAGGCTGCTCGCCGTGCCGAGCTGCTCCGGACGCCTGCCCTCCTCGCAGGGGCCAGGCCCACCCCGGGGGTCAGCCAGGAAGCAGGACTCGCCACGGGTTTCCTGTACGAGTGCCTTGATTTGGGAAGCAACAGATACACGAACCGTCACCAGTGCACACAGCAACCGATGCCACAACCGATGCCGCGCGTGTGCCCAGAACAGCTCCAGCAGCTTCAGCTGGAAGAATCCACACTGCCTGTGGATCCTGTATACATACTCAGCCCCTTTAAATCATGCATTTTCCTACTGGCAATCATCTTCTACCACATCCTTACGATGCACTTTTTAGGCAGTTAATTGCTTTATCCACACACTAAGCATACATACAAATTTGAGTCATTAGCAGCACCACATGTTCAGTTTGTGCAAAATATTGTTAAATGCTGTATTCAAACATTGCCCAGGATGCACCTCCGCTTCAATGCAGCACCAAGGGTGTCTGCTTTCAACAGGCAGCCAAACTCATTTGCAGGACTCGGGCATCCACCTCGTTCATCCAAGCTTTAACCAAGTGTCAGGCACATTCTCAAGCTCTTCCTTGTTTTAGGTGCGCACATATAGCATCCAGAATTTATTTTGAGGGACCCCAATAAAATGTATTAAAATAAATAAAATAAACTATGATTTTCTTTATAAAATTATTTTTGTTATCAAAACATGACTGGCAAATCCTAGTCTAATCTAAGACCTTTATCTAAAATCTAAAATCTAATCTAAGACCTTTGCTGTCAAAATCCAATAAACACGGTCTTAGCAAAGTTCTTTAATGCCTGTTATTTTGTGTGCAGGTTTTTCTGCAGTGACGTATCTAGTAAATTTGGGTAGGCTTTGAAGTAGTGAAGTTTTGAACACCCATCAGCTCAGAACTGTTGATGATCTGCTTGATACAAACATTGATTTGTTCACCATGGGAACCAACAGCAGAACGTGTTACTGAACTTCCTATCTCTGAAGGCAAGATACAGAAAATTTTGCAGATTGAGGGACTTCAATCCTTCATTCTTTATCCACACTAGGCTCCTGTTGATTTAAAAGGCAATTTCATCTCTTTAGAGAACAGAAAATGAGTATGTAATTGTAGAATACATCATTTAACTACAAATTGGCTAGCACTAGTCAAAGATAGTCAAAACAAACCTAAAAAAAATAAATGAAATGAAAAAAGAAAACTAGATTTTTTTGTAGATTTTCTACCACTTGCTTATTTCATAATAGGTAAGTGTAGTTTTTCGCTTGTTTTACATTTCCTTGGTATGAAATAAACATTAACATGAGTGAAAGTACCTGGAGTTATGGAAGGAGAGAGATTACAACGGAAAGCAAACCCAGCCTACGGCCGAACTCTGCACGTCTTGTCTCTTTTACAGCAAGCAGAGCACCGAGGAGCTGCGATCTCTCCCAGGGAAGTTCATGCCGCAAACTCCCTAGGGGGTGACCCCCAGACGAACCAGGAGGTGGAGGCAAAGTTAGAGCTGAGCATTTTAAAACTCCTTCCTCTTCCTCCACGTCTTGGATGACCAAGAGCACATGCAGTGTGTAAAAGCACGCGGCCTCCTGACATCGCGCTCCACAGAGGGTGCATTCGCAAGGAAAGCAAGGCTGGAGCAGGTACCCCCCAGCCCCTACGGCAGGGCCTTCCGTGGCCAGGTTAAAGCATATTGGTGAAGAGAGAGTGGTCAGAAGAGCTGCAGGCTGCGGGGGCGTGCCACAAGTATCACTTTAGCTATTGCACAGACGAGCAAGAGGTCTTCTGCTCTCACGGCTGCCCTCACAAAGTGAGAAAAATGCTGTACGAAAACTGAATGAGACTAGAAACGGTTACATAAACGGGGGGAAAAAAAGTTTCAGTTATATGATTTATCAACACAACTACAGAGTAGTCAAATATTGCAACTGTAAAGCAAGTCATTGAAAATTGTCCATTTTTCTCAAATGTCCAGCAGCTGAAGCCATGTGCCCGGGGGGAATCTCAGGCTTCAGCGTATGAAACAACAAAGAGCATTTTTATTCCTCACGACTGCACAGATCTGTGGCAAATGTGGAACAAGTTGGACTTGGAACTATTAGGGAACGAAAGAAACAAAACAAATTAAAATCTAACACTGATTTAAAAGCAATCACCTGATTTCTGCAAGTCTGGCTCCGCATGGTGCTACCAACACCATGAGCAAGCTGTGATATGGGCAGGATGAGACTTGTTCAAATTGCATCTAAAATTTCACACACAGATAATGAAACAATCAAATCACGGCCTCCAGAATAGCTCTGTAAATGGTACCTTTTGCCAGCACATTTTCATGTCAGTTCATGTCAGTGAGGAGCACCTTGACTCAGAGCCATCTGCATCTCTGTGCACCCTGTTTGGCAAGCTGGAGCAACCGTTTCAGAGCTAACGTGCCCCAAAGTGGGTGAATTTACTAACTTAGCCTTTTTTTCTCTCTCTCCTTTCTTAGAGTATAATTGCATTTAATTGTGCATTTTGAGCAAATACACATAATCATATCATTACAGCATGCAATTACCTAATTGTGATGTATAATTAAATAGAACAAGAAATTGTGCAGAACTTTAATAAATTTGTTAAAAAGGAGTTAATCTTTTCTGCAGCTGACAGAAGACTTCTTCACCTATAATGATGATAATCAATTTAACATTTTCTGCCCTAATTAGTGGGCGCTCTGCAGACACGTCCAGAAAATAAGTACATGAAAGCAAGAAACTGGCTGAGGACATCTGTAACTTGTTCCATATACTTGCTATATGGAGAGACAAGAGCAGATTTCACAACATGCTCTACTGATACTGGCAGTGACTTCAGGAGGAGCTGGTTCCCATCCAGTTGTTAGGAGCTCTATACTCCTTAAACATCCTGAAGGCAACAAAACCCCAAAATTCCTGGAAATAAATTGAATCCACATGTTCTGGAGCCACTCTCTATAAACAGTATGTTTCATTTAGCAAATATTTTGGGAAGCGAGATCAACATGGCTTGAGCACTGAGAAGTGATTTAGAAGATTGTTGTAAGCAGAATAGAGATGCACCCATAACATTTGACAGAGCAAATATGTGACAGAGCAACATTTGACAAATACAAAGCACTTTTCAAGTCACGGAAAACAGGTTTTGTTCCTCCCTACATTACAGAAATAAACTGCAACTGAAAAATAGCCTCAAATAAAGAAATTAATTTTGTAGTGAGTAGTTAATTTAAAGAGCAAAATCAGCACGTTGCAGACACACTCTGACGTTATCTTAACAAAAATTGACACCCTCCCAAGCGAGCATGTAATGTAAGTTGTTGGCAAGCTGTCTGCACACCAGAATGAAGACAGACAGACAAGAATCTAGGGTGACAGTAAGAATGTTACAATCACCCAAAACACAGCCTGAAACGCACGCTCGCCTTGCAGTTGCCAGTTATCAAAACTTGACACCTTCTCTGTCACACCAGCATCCTGGAAAAAAATTAGCACTTCAAACACCTCCTCCCACACAATCAAGCACAAACTTCCATCCCCAACGAGTCTTAATCAAATGAAGTGTCCTTATTTTTTTTTCTTTTTGGTCTGTGAATAATACCTCAAACTAAGCTGTCCTTGAAGGAAAGAAAATGAATATATTATATGAAAAATCTAGGGATGGCCACACAGCAACGTGGCGCTGTGATCTGTCCATCTCCTTCCAACCCACCCAGACCAACTACTTACAGAGCCGCACTCATATAAAAACGGGGTTCCGAAAGACTTGGCAAAAAACATTTCCTATGAATATTCATCTTAAAAAGATAACACAAAAATATACACATATTCAGAGAAGAGACACTGTAGCTGGGCTTTGGCAGAGAGAGGTTCAAACAAATGGAAAGATATTTTTGTAGGTGCCGGGCCAACAAGTCTTACGCTTAACAGAAACACCTTCAAAGACCAGAATTAATCCAGATTTGTTAGGTTTAATAAAGAACAGAATCCAGCTCATGGATTTAATGCACCAGATTTACTACTATGTTCTGGCCATGCAAAAAGCTATAAATTGGATTTAGAAAGCACAAGCAAGTCAATAAATGCCAGAAACCAGACAAGATACCAGTAAATCCACATCAGAACATTAAAAATCATGGCAAAGTACCATAAACAAAAGGTAGCCACCTTGACTTTGCACATTCATATAATTTTTGTCCATATTTGCACCTGTCTGAAACAGGTATAAACAGCATTAACACAAACACCCACCTAACATGGACTTTTCAGGAGGGGAGATGCTACACAACAGCAATGGGGCCTATTCCCACTCATTCCCTATTCCCACTCATTCCTCAGCCTGGTTTGTACTGGCAGACTTAAAACAGCTCTATAGTAGCACACATCTTTTTACAGAATTTATTTGATTTCCCCATTGCAAAGGCAGGAGCTAATAGAAGATGCTGCCCTGGGGAGAATGTTGCCTGATGTTCTTGTCTGATCTTCCTCCACAGAGCCATTTGTGATCCATGACCACTAGAGCATTAATTCAACAGAGATAAATATTTTGGTCATCTAGTATATGGAATTTAACAGGAAAGCATTAAGCTTGTTGTAAAAAAAACAAATGCAGTGCTTAAAAATTCACAGCTATCACTGCATTAGCTCTCATGCACCCAGGTTTGGTCCCAGGCAGATGCTTTTTAAGGCATACAAGTCCAGAAGCTCATTGAGATTTCTGTCGTGATAAGACACCAGGACAGTGTCAGCGCATCCAACTGCTCAATTTTTCTTGCTCCATAAGCACCCAGGTACGAGGTCCACCAGCAAACTCTAGCTACTTGTTTTTTTCCTCTTTTGAGGTACACATTTCATTGCAATTCGTTGCAATACACACACCCCCAAGGCAAGGCAATGAGGAAACACATTAAAATTTCCCCCCCCCTTTTCTTCCTCCTTTTTCTCTCTCAGCAGGCTGAGGAAAATGGCAGTTCCTGCATAAGTTGCAACCTCCTCAGTTTCAAGGCAAATTTCAAATTTCACAGCTGCTCTTGGTGTGCCTTCCTAAATGTATGAGGAATTTGGCCTTCTTGTGGGTGTGCATAAATCAAATCTACATTTACAAAACTAACCTACTGACTGTATCCCTCAACTATATGTTTCATAAGATAAAATCTTTGTTCTTATCAGGGAGAAGCAAAACAGACGCTGTTTTTCAGGAGGATTTCTAAAGGCAATCTGGGTTTAGATAGTTATATAAACCTCGGGATTTAGGTAGCATGTGTATTACTAGATCCAGACAAAAATAATCTCTATTTTTCTTGTCCCGTGTTCAGATAATCCTCCAGAAGGTTCACGATGCTGTTCTCAATGCTCATTTCTGCCTCATTCTCTTCAGACCAGCTTCCTTCAGCCTGGATTTGTCCCACAGTTAAGAATTACTTCTTTAAGAATGCGATTCTCCAAGTCATCAAAAGAGAACTGTAAGAAAAAGCACTGCTCACTGCTGAACAAAATTTCAAATATATTGCAAAATGATAAATATAAAATGGGAGGAGTGCAATTCCCACGCAAACAACCAGAAATATTTTAAATGTTCACCTTCCCTCAGACCCTCTGCAAGGTGCCCAGCTTAGGGGACACAACGGTGAGACATGTCGATACAGGGAATAAACCAGACAGGGAGACAATCGTCTTTAAATGAAAATTTCATAACTGAAGATTATTTAGATATTCAAGACATGGGACAGAATCAAATGATACTGTGAGCTAATGAGCAGATCATTTACAAATCCCAGACCCCACTTTTCTCCAGTGACTGTCTAAGCAAATCCGGATACCAGCACCATTTTCCTTCTCTGTGCTTCCACCCTTTATCTAACTTGGCCTTCCATGGGTTCACTGAAGCAGTGTTTTGTAATAGTGTCAAATTAGTAGAAAACCTGAGGTATAGCAATTTGACAATGATATAGCTGTCATGATGGTTCTACTTTTTGCTTGTACCTACTCAGGCATAATTAGAATCAAATATCTCCCTCTCAGCGTTTCTCTTGGGCTCATCCAGCTCTGAAAGCTCTCAGGCCATTAAGGCATATCAATTAGTAATGATTTTTTTCAGCCCCCAGCAGCCACCGAAGCATACATTAAAGGTGATATCTGCAGTCAAAAATTTAATGTGCACCATTTGAGACTATCCACTTTGATGAAGAGAATGTTATCAGGGAAACTCATTTGCTTAAAGTTTTATATCATGGCTATTAAAAATATTTCATTTACTGAACAAATGTCCACTGAACACCCCTGTATCTGCTAAGCAATATTAATGATGCACAGGTTTAGAAAACACAAGAATCATTAAAGGTATAAATGAGGCGGTGCGGCTGCTCACAAGAGTTAACATTATCACTTCTCAGGCCACTTCTACCTTCATTTTTAACTACATCACCATGACCTAAGGAAAGTTTCTTCCATTTTTTAGTGCATCTACCCGGAGCAGCACCCCAAGCAGCAGCAGCAGGAGCAGAGGGCCAGCACGTTCTTTGCAGCGAGGCTGGGGCTGTTGTCAGGAGCGTCTGGAAAAGCAAGACCCCCACGGCTGCGGGGACACTGACCCCCTGTCCAAGACACCTCCAAAATCAGGGCCTGCAAGACCAGCTCGCGGAGCAAAGCGGATGCGAGGGCCACGCAGACAAGCAGCAAGTGCTGGGCAGCACCGGCCTGGACACATTCCGGCAGAGGAAGCCTGAGCGGGTGAGTTCTCCTTCCCAAACGCATTAGGAATGTGTTCACGCGCTCCTTGTTTAAATTCCGTACAGGCCACCTGAGATGTCGCAGAAAACGCTGGGCTGAGACCAGGTCAGCTAATCTTGGCGCTAATTTAACCTTCAGATGACGTTTTCTGATGGACACATGCAAACATCATCTAACCCAAGGTCACCACAATCAGCAGAAAGGCAGAAACAAGGGAAAACGCTGGGGAGGCCTCGTGGTTAAGCTGGCAACCTGCATGGAAGCTCGTCTCTCCAGCAGCGCTGCCCTACAGATCCTGCTCGGGGGCCACCTTCTCGTCCTGCCGAGGGTCCTGTGCCCCTCACCCTGGTGTGGGTTACACAGCGTTAGTGCTATGGGAGTTAACAGCAACGGGAAACAACCCAGACAGCTCAAGCAGCAGCGCTCCTCCTTTGGACCAAAGCTTAGCTAGAAACTAGGAGTTCATCCAGTCTCTGAAGAGTTCATCCAGGGAATTCAACTCCAGGACAACCCACTGCCACCTTTCTACCCCTATCTATTTATTTGTAAATACACAACACACTGCCCCGCACGGAAAACATCATAAACCGATGAAATGCCAGGAGCAGATCAAAATCATATTTAATACTGGCAGTCAGCAAGCATGAGCCTCTGAAGATACAGATGCAATTGAATTTGTCACTCCTTTGAGTGACAGAGGCTCTGACTCCTCCTAAAGTGACGTGACCTGTAACAATTTTTGGAATAAAAACATAAGATTCATTTTCAAGATTTTATGCCTGTAAAATTGTTTCCACTTCAATGTACTTGACATTACTCATAAATCTCTGGTCATACAAAGGTGAAGCAGGATGGAAATGCCATATACAATATTCACTTTCACCCTCAGCTGCTAAGGAACTTCTTGCTGCATAGCTGACCCATAATTACTCAAAACATCCATCTGATCTTTTAATTAGATGTAAAATCACCCAACACATCTGACACCAGGGTTCTCGGCAGGGCTTTGCGGGCCGGTCCTCAGCTGGTGAGCGCAATGTTTGCATGAAGGCCTGGTCTGGACACCCGTCACGTACCTGGTACAGCTCTTCCAAATGAAGCCTCATGTCTTTTTCCTGTTTATTTACCCATAATATAAACAGTAGCTCTCATACAACTAAAATAAATGTTTTCACATCAGTACACAGATTTCTGTGCATTTTTCTCCCCACAAAGAAATCTTAAGCAGTCAAGATCAACATGAGAGACCCCCTCGGCATCAGAGACCCCCTCACTTCTCGCTCCCTCTTCTCCCACTGCTTCCCCACCGTGAGCAGGGCCAGGACAAGTCACAGAGCAGACACGTCACCTGCCTCGCTTCTCTGGATACAGCGTATTTAAACTCCACATGTGTATCCATGCCAGGGATTGCTGCCATAAGATGCTGAACAAAAGCACATGCATAAAACAGATTTACAGCGCGCATTTTTACAGGCCAGGATTTTTTACAAGTTTTAGGTAAAAATAATAGGAGACTCGAACAAATGCTTTTATGCTTTGCTGCGTTCCTTATGATTTGATATTAAAACTCCCTTCTGGTAATGAAAAAATATTTCCAAAAAAGAGAAATGAGTGTACGTCAGCGAAGTACCAAATAATCTCTCTAGCCTTATCTGCACACATATGCATGCAGGAAATATCTGCCACCCAGGCAACAGTCTGCGCGTCCCCATTCCCGCTTGCAGCTATCAGTCAGTTTTGACCTTTGGTTCAGACCTAAAATCTCCCAACCCATTCACTCTATCTTAACAAAAGCAGCTTTTTCAGGGAAGGAGATGATAATGTATCTGCAAAGGGCTGACTCTTTGTACAGTTGGAGGGGGAAGTGCCAGGTGAACAAATTGCTCCTGTTCAAACCCATCAGTTCAAAACAAGAACCTGGAAAACTTGACAAGAATACTCAAAGGCTGCGGTGCTCCAGCAGCTGCAAAGGGGAAAGCTTTCTCCAGGAGGGGAAAGGTGCCCTCCAGCTTTCCCTAAGAAAGACAGAGGAACACACAGAGCCATTTGAAATATTATACTTCAAACCCCATTAAACTAAGCTCTCAGTGCACAGTACGATTAATGCAGGTCCCTGTGTCTACCCTCACGTGACTGTGGCCAGTACCAGCAGAAGGTGGCCAAGCAACAGGCAGCCTCTGAATCCCTGAGCTTTGGTGGCCGTGATTGGACGACACGTCTGTTACACTGAGATACCTTAAAACTGTCCAAAGTACAAGAAATTACTTCTGCCATTTCACAGTCCCAAATTCTGATGTCCTTCCACTGTTGCTCCTTCCCTTTGCTGTTTTGGACCTGGACCAGTCCACAGCCCAGTTTGATACTGAACATGACAAACACACATTTGGGAAACAAATCCTGAACTGCTTCCGCAGGGGAAAGCAAAGGGAAAAGGATCAAACAGATCCATGCTCCTGCTATGCTCAAGGATGTGATTCCTCAGTCCCAGGGAACATCACTCTGAAGCTGGATTCTCCGCAGAAGCTACTCCTTCAAATACTAATCTGGTCTAAAATTAGGGCTTTATATATATATGTATATATATAAAAACAATGACCATTACCCCCAGTTTTCTGATTTGAGCAGAAAAGAGTAAGAAAAGATAACTCTCCAGGCAACCAAGGTCTCTTTGGATGTTTAACTCCCGAGCAAGCAGCAGCCCAAATCCTCCCCCAAACACTGGGGTCAGAAGTCCCATCTTCATCTAAAAATGCTTTGGAAAATTGTCTAAGTGCATAATCTAGTACTTTGAAGGAACAAAGGTATAAGCCTCAGTACTTCACAACTGCTTGTATAGGAGAAATACCAGAGATTCTTGAAATTACATGTTTTTCATTAAGTAAAAAAATTGTTCTGCTTTTAAATTGTTTTTGATTAAGCGTAGTTCTGCTTGGAGGTACTCAATAATACACTCAATGTTCAAAACAACCGCGGAATGGCACTTTGTAAATGGCAGCAGACACTGGACCTTATTTTGTTTCTTTGTGTCACAAGAAAAATTAATCAAGTTACATTAGAAAATGGGTCACAACAGGATTTGCAATAAACACCATATACAATATCATCCATCTGTACAGTACACAGCTGACACACACATACAGTTTTCTGGTTTATGCCTTACTTCTATGATTCTAAATTGATTTACAGCCCCATGCGAGACTCATAAAAGAGCCCTAGGCGACTCTATTCTGCTCACAGACTATTTGCAACACCGTGAATTTCTCAATTTTCCCATTTAAAAACATTTTCCCTTTTCCTTCCTTTCAATAACAGATTTCTGGAGGGGGTATGACGAGAGAGACAAGGACAGATTTAATGGTTACGTAACTGGAGATACTTCCGAGTGCTCCACCTTCTCCGAGAGCAAATCTCCTGTTACTCGACTGGGGGGGATGGCAGCTCCCCAGGCACCTGAGCCCACTAAATGCCGGCGCCTGTGAGCAGCACCAGCTGCCCGACCACGCGAGCGCGACCCAGCTATCACTGCCGGGAAACAGCCCCTTAACTCGAAGGCCACTTCAATTAGCAGAAACTTCTGCTTTTATTAAGCTAAAGGGTCTATAAAGCCAGAGGACTGGTGCACGTGCTCAGAGGAAAGGCCTCAAAAAATGAGGCAAGGTTGGTCTATAAAGGAGTTTGTTTATTAAGCCCCTCTGCGCATAACACGCTTTGATTTTGATGGATAATTATACATCTTCCATTTTGGAAATTCAGTATAGAGAAACAGCGCAGGAGGTCCCACAGTGGCAAAGGAAATTAGAGACAGAATAAGAAGTAGAATTTGTTATTCTGATCCTTAGTGCAACGCTCTTTCTAATAAGCCACAGTGTTCCCCTTTGCTACCATTTTATTTTACCTTTCTAATGGGAAAATTGCTACAGAGAACATTTACTGCCAGGGAATGGGCATCTGGAGACCAAATACCAAGTTTCACAATCTCTCGTGCTGTTCAGCTCCGCTGCACTTCACTGGGGCTGCACGGCCAGGCCGCGGAGCCGAACGCGGCCCCACATCTGTTCGCTCCTCTCGCTGCCCTTCACTAATTTGCCATCTCACTAAGGGGGTATCAAGCTCAGCAGCTCCTCAGTACGCTGGTTGGACTGATGAGCACAAGAGGTACCTATTTCCCTCTACGTCTGCTTGACAGTTTAAACGTGGGTCTTTTGTACCTGTCCTCCAAAGGGAGCCGGGTTTATTTCAGGGGCTGCTACAGATGAGAGCAATTCCTGCAAAGACACACGCAGGAGTGATTAATGCTGCCACTAACGCTCCATTTTTGCCCGTGAGGATCCACCTTTGCAAGATTCTGAGCTTACCCTGACAAGTGCCCTTTGCGGGCTGCCCTCCGACACCGGGGCTCTGCAGCGAAGCCATCCTTATGGGTGACCGTCACCGTCCCCAGCTGCAGCCCACGGGACCGCCGGCCACCCGATGTGTGACTGCTTGGTTAGGTCTCTGGCTGGACTGGCAGCCTCTAAAATACTCTGCTTCCTTTTTAATTACCGAACTCCTCCTGGTTTCCGGCAGAACAACCCTTCGGTAGAGAATGAAGCAACAAATCAGATGCAGTGGCCCATTTTTCTTTTGCGGTTAGTCATGTGAGAACCATGACAATAGCTAAGATGAAAAGCCTTTTTCCCCCCGAGTCATAAATTTTGAAGAAAAAACTGCAATATTTCAATATTGTGGGTCTTGGGAACAAAATTACCGTTAATCATAGAATCATGGAATAATTTATGTCAGAAGGAACCTGAGGAGGTTATCTGGTCCAGCTCCCCTCCAAAAACAGGACCAACTTATATCAGAGCCTTGTCAAGCCTTACCCAAGGCCTTGACACATTCCTGGCAAAACAACTGGTATATTTTGTACATTTTTTTCCTTTCAAATGACTTTTTTTCTAGAGAACACTCAATAACAAATTGAAAGGTGGACGCACAGAGCTTCAGAGCAGCTAGCACAATGTCTATTTAAGCACAATATCAATATGTAGCTTAGGTCTTTTATCAGTCTCAGTAAAACCAATGCAAATATTCCACAAGATTCAGTGTTCAAACATTCCCCCAGAAGATTTGGAGCTGGAAAGGAAAGGAAGGTGCGAGTTGTCACTGCCTCCTCGGCTCCCCGGACGCTGCTGCTCACGGGTGCAGACCGGCTCGGCAGAGGCGGCTGCCCCATCCCTGGGCACATCCCTCTCCTGCCGCCTGGCAGGGGCCCTGGCATGGCAAGGCTGCCACCAAGCCGCTCACCCGGTGATGGCTGTTATGTAACGAAGAGTGATTTATTTTTAACACGTAGCTGCATGTTCATTACATAACAATCTACATCTCCAATGATTTTTGCTGTATTCACCACAAAAGTTAGCCTGAGAAGGAGACATGCACATCATATCCCTGCCCATGCACTTAAAAGGGAGCCAGGGAAAGGGAACTGTAAGATACAGGCGGCGTGAGACGGCCCGTGCCCAGCACACGTGCAGCCCGTGCGTGATGAGGAGCGGGGCTGCCGCCTGGGGAGCTACCGCCCGCCCCAAGGACACGGCTCCCTCGCGGGAGCAAACAGCCCCGAAACCACCTGTTCGTTTCTCTGCTCTTCCTTTATACGTGTGTGATGCTGCTGTTCCATTTCTCTGCCTTGCAGATTCACCAAATTTAAACTTCCTCAGGCAGGAATCGTCCCGAAGGATGCGCACATCCGAGGCAGACGTGCCCCCCAGGGCACAGGAAAAGGATCGACCCCGGCTAATCACCAAAAGCTGCCGCGGCGGCTCCTCGGATCCCCGCAGCGGACACCCTCCGCGGCTGCTCTTTACTCCTGAGCTTTGCTTTAATCCCTCCTCCTTTCTCTTGTTTCATTTTCAGTCAGTTCAGGATCCCAGTGTTTTTGCCAACTTATTTTTAATGGGTTTGTTTGCATCCAGGAAGCCTTGTCAAATAATCATTACAGAGCTGCTTCCAGGGGCCCCCCATGGCTGCTTCCACTTGTTTCTGTGTGCTTTCTATCCCCTCTGTTAGCAGGGAAGATATTTTTCCTCCCTGGGAAAGCATCAAATTAAAAAGGTGCCCGTTTGACCCTGTCCTGCCTCTGCTGCTGAAGGAGCAGCCGCCCTGCCCAACGGATGCTCCCTTTACACCAGTGCTTCCTCTTGGGAAATTCCCATTTATACATTAACCAGCAACAGGGTGTTTGTAAAGCCCATCTCCAGTAATAAAGCCAAGTCAGTCAGCTACAAAATAAGCATAAACTGGCTGCCCTCCATCCGCCAAATGGGAAAAAAAGTTGCTTTTAAATAAGGCCTTTTAGCCATTTTTATCCCCAAATGTCCTCTACTGCCCACAGCTCCCTCGGTGGCTGCTGCAGCACGCTCAGGACACAAACCTTGCATTCCACCTGCCCCTGTGCAGGGCACAAAAAGCTGCTTCTTTTGCTCTTTCCCGCCCTAAAGCACAGCACTGCATCGGATTTGCTTTTCTCACCTACTTTCCCAGTATTTCTCTCTAGTTTCCTGCCTATAAATGAAATTCTGCATTGCCTCCTATACATCTCCAGGGCCAGAAACTCCAGGGGGGCCCAAGATCCTGCAGACTGGGGCAGGACACAGGAGAGTTTGGCCAAAGCATCAGAGGAGCTCGGCACGCACCGGCTGCCACTGCGGCGGCGGCCCTGGCGCGCCCAGGGTATTGAGAGCTGCTTTGATGTTTCCCTTTCAGCTGCTGGATGCACAGAGGCTCCCTGCGGCACCTTTGCACAGCACACGACACTCCAGCCCCACGCGCTGCCGCTGGCACTGGCACGTTGCCGTGGGGAGAGATTTTTAGTTCCCTTCTGATGTAAAGGACAGCCAAGCTCCACGCGCGCTATCAACCATCTCTGGCTCACCTGGCCATGCTGCTCCTTGAAGCAGGGCGCTCTCATCCAGGTGCTTCTGAAACTGCTGTGAGATTTGCTGTCCTGGTTTCAAACAAACATTAAGGGCAACCACCAGATTCATGTCCATAACACAAAACCTCCACAAGTTTCAAGAGGAAACCCAGGAACCTGAGAGCACAGACTTCTCTGGTAACCTGTCCCCTTTGGGGAGGGCAGCCAGAGCTTCCACCACTGGGAGTTTGGACGTGTCTTCCCGACCCAAGGTCCATCTTTGCATTGGTCACGTCTGCTACAGTGCTGAGTCTCAACAGATTTTGTAAATCAACAGATTTTTTTTTCTTTTTTTTTTAAAGCCTACTTTACCAAAAATATACCTAAGAGTACGTAACTGGGTGGATTTGGTGTGCTGCTTTCCAAGGGACTCAGAATCTTCCTTGTGCCCAAAGTGGGCAAAACTAAATTGAATCGGAAGCTGCTCTGCCGCCAAGAGACCTGCAGCACCTGGGACCAGCTCGCGCTGCGGGACGCATCGAAACCATGGAAACACCTTTCTGTGCTTGTTACTCCCAAGCAGGTCATATTACTGCAGGTGCAAACTGCGTTTATAGTCACACAAGTTTGCACTGAATTAGAGATTGACCCTGATTTTTAATATTCGAAACCCTGATGCATCCTATCTCTCTGCATTAAGGAAGGTTGAGGTTCATTTTGCAGCCCTGGACAGTCTACACTGCTTGTTGTTTACACTGAATTTCATGCTTTTCCAGCCCAGCTGAGATGCAGGTAATTATGCTCAATGCAAAAGGCATGTAATCTACTCCAGTGGCATGTTTCAAGGTATCATTTACAGCTAATGACAGTACATCAAACTGCACAGAACAGTATTTTTGACAAACGTCACCTCTTTTGGGGTTGGCAAGTCATTTGTGAATCAATCCTGATTACTATGAATTTATTTGTTGTTTGTAAGTGTTCCTCAATTAGTTTCAATGAATAATTTTCAACCTGCTAGTTGTAAACAATTGATAGCAATGAATATTTGCTACTCATTACTGACGCTGTTTGACTGGTCACCAGGGGTAGATATTACTGTTTCTGCATTTTTATGGGACAACCAAGGTTTTAAACAGGAGAATAACAAATCCTAACAGTGTAACAAATACAGAATCCAAGTGACACTTATCAGGAGAAAAACACTTCCGCCAAAATTTTAGACTCACAGAGATGGTGGGAGACCAAGAATTACCAAGTCATAATTAGCATGGCCTCCCAAATCACTGTGAACAAAATCATTCTTGCTCATGGAAGCATTCTCAAGTCACTGCTTTTAAGTATTGTTTAAAAAAAAAATTCCTGTGCCTCACATCACACAATATTCTTTTAAGTGTGGCAGCTGTTGTTTCAAATGCAAAGAAAATTTATGTGGAAAGCAAAATTTGGAAATAGTTCAGAGCACTTAGGAATACACTAATGAGCCTTTGCAAAAATAGCTCTTCTTGACTGGTTATTACAAGGGCTTCACAGGAGGATTGCCATCTTGTATAATTTAACAACGGTGCCATTAAACCTTGTGAAGGAAGCAAATGAAAATGCTCAAAATTATTTATATTTAGTCTCTACGCAAACACTATTAGGAACTAACGCCATTGTAAGAAACTGTTACTAACTAGTACGTGTGCTCACAGTTCCACTTAGAAGAGCCATCGCACAGATCTTGAAAGCAGGAGTAATTTCTGAAGCAGCCTTGCTCAGGGAAACCAATTCACTCTGTTGATGCTCAATTTGTGTGTTGTTTTTCCACATGGAAAATGACTCCCAACGACCCAGGCAAAAGCACGACAGTGTCACAAAGAATACAGTGTATTCTTCCCAAATAACCCCAACCGAGGTTGCAAACCAGCCACCCAAAAGCTGGAAATGCCCCTGGTTTTCTATCTACAGCTTTCCTGGGCAACATCTTCAATATGCGCTGGAACTCAGCATCTTCTCAAGCAAAATGGCCAAAACTAGAATGGCAGCTTAGAAGAGGAGGCACCCAGTAGCATTAACAAGTGGTGATGTTAATCCCATCTGTAACCACCTAGCACTCTCAGTGCAGCTAATTTATGCCAAAAAATGTCAGTCAGTAAATGCATCAGCAAGAAACAGGCCGGGTAAAGATGACATTGGGGTTCCCTTCCCTTGGCCGGGGTGGTGCTTCCCAGCCCAGCTGCAGCTTCTCTCAGTGTCTGACCAAGTATGGAAGTGGCAATGTAGGAGTATTTACAGTGGATAACATAACCTTTTCAGTTAAATTATATCACCATCACCCAAATTATGACCTGAAGGCAAGCCTTGAATCCTGACAACTTTGCAGCTGACAGTCCGCCCTGTTAAATGAGAGCTCAAACCATGCAAATACGGTTTTTCATGCAAAGGACATTAACACATAATCGTGCTACTCAGGAACAAAAAGAGAAGGATTTAACAACATCTCTGAAAAAGATTTTAAGGGAAGAGTTGATAAATAAATGACAACATTAGAAACTGGGTAAAATGCCAAACATATTGGAATTAGACACGCTCCAGTACAGTACACCAAGCAAGGACCCCTGGAGTTCACGCACCAGACATGGAGCTGGGATTTTCCCTAATGCTATGACAAGCACCACACAAAAACTCCCGAGAAAAACCAGAAACTTTCGGCAGATGAGAATGTAGGAAACATGACAAGTAAGGTCCAGGGCCACACACTGAGGAAAAACAAATAAAACTGAACATCTGCTCATTAACTGAACTCTGTCCATCTTGTGCACTCCAAGAGACTGGGGCCCAGTGTCAAAATAAGATATCCTTAATTAAAATCCCATCATAAGAGAGAGAAAATAATATTACACAAGCACCTGATTCCCTCACTTTTTTTTTTAGTATCTGTGTTCATATTTGAGAACTGGTAGAGTTCTTTTAATTTGGTTTTGTATGTAATTACTATATGCCAAATCCTGTGCTACAGTAGGAGGCCTGAGCTGGGAAAGTAGCAAAAATGAATCTTGCCAAGCTTGAATGCCACAGCTTTTCACGAGAGAAAGCTTAATTTTACACCCTTCTATAAAACCATCCATGTCACTGATTTCATCTAAAAGCTAAGATTAGGTAATGGAAGGGTAAAGTAAAGCTTTGATGTTTAGATTTTAGGTCTGGTTGCTCCAAGCACTGTAAATTGGTTCTTCAATAGAAAAAGGTGAAGACAGACAATGGATTCATCCTTGAACAGATGCCTAAACTTGAAGAAACCAATATAGATGTACTCCGGCCTGTCAAAGCGAGTGGCGCGAGACAGCCGGGCTGCAGGAACCAGGGACCTGCCGCACGCCAGCAATCACCCAGGCTCTCTAATCAGGCCCACACTCCAATCTTTCATCTCCGAAGGCACCACCAAGAGTTGGCTGTGCTGATTGGCGTGAACATTCCCTGATTTCACAGTGTCCTAAAACAGCGTCCAAGGTTCTTCGGGAGAGGCTAGAGTAAAGTGGCATGCAGTAATTGCCTTGACATCCTTCAGGAAAAATCAATAACGAATATGAGTGAAAGGTCAAGAAAGAAACAGATCCACTCCTGAGCTAACCTAGAGGGTTTAATTCACACTAACTGGATTTGATGAGCAGGCAAGTCTCTCCTCCCCACTTTTCAGGCAAACTCAGTTAATTATGCTGCTCCCGAGGGCACCACGCTAATTGCATTCAGACAAATCCTCGGGCGCAGAGTAACCTCACGTGGGCAGTCACGGCGCAGGTTGCTCCATGGGTAACACAGTTATCCGGAGTGCGGAGAGCCCAACCTGTCACCACGGGCTCTCCGAAGCCTCGCGTCTCCCTCAGGCACGCAGGGCAGTTGGGGTCGAATCTGGAACTCGCTGCCCATGAGTGCAGCCGCCGTGAACCAGGTGGAGGTGGAAGGCAACAGAAGGAAGGGCCAACTCTGCTGCCACACACATGGGGGAAGTGAGGTCCTTTGCAGGGAACCTCCACGTGTCCGGCGGTGCCACTGGGGCCAGCGCGTAGGGCACAAATGCACTTCTCAATGCCTCAGGCTTTCAAGTGTAAAGGTGAAACAGAGGGGCAAAGTGCTTTTACTTGAAATTCTTTGGAGAATGGCTCAAATCCCACAAGTGGTAAAACTTCATCCCAGATCTTCAGCCAAATTTGAAATTTGGTACTGCCAGGCACTCAGGATTAGGCCCAGGAGACAAGTATTGCCAAGGTGGCCAGCACCCTCGTGGACACTGTCGTGTATAGACAAAAGGGAAAAGAGCTAGAAGAAACTCTTTCACCTAATTTTTTTACTGAGCAAATTCCTCTATGCTTGTACTCCCAGGAGTAATTACTGTGTAAGTAGTTTGCAGTTACCCCTAATTAATAGAGAATAGCCCTAGATTCCCATAAAATGAGTCTGTTTTCCCACAGTTCTGATACCAACAGCACGTTGCCCCTTTGGGAACACCGAGCCCAGGAAAAACCTGTTCACTCTGCAGCTCGGATGCAGACAGCAATTGCTTCTCTGGTTTTCCAGAATGAGCACACAGCCACCAGATGCAACTGTTTACCAAATTTGCTCCCTCTATACAGTGCCATTCTGGAGCCTGAATAAGAGCAAATAAGGCAGAACTGTAGCACTGAGAGGAGGAAAGACAAATTGCTCAGAGAATCTAAACAAGCCCTTATTGTACCTCATGTTCCTTCTAAAGCACCGTAATCTGGTCCTGCTTTCTGTACCCTATTAGCACCATCTAAGGGAGGAAAATGGGAATCACCTAAAGGCACTATACAATGTGTAAACAAGGGTGAAAGCTTTCAGCTGCACTGGAGGCGAATATCAAAATATTTGATTTCAATACAGAATAGACAAAAGAGTCGTATTTTTGTGCTTAAATAGCTTAGAGAAAAGATTGTTAGATTAAGCTTATTAAGGAAAACATAATTCAGAACATTATAATGCAACTTCCCAAGCTTGGATTTCAAATGGAGCTTAATAATCATGTGTAAAAATAAGAAAGCGGCAACAAAGCTTTTTTTCCTCCACTAACATGTGCCAAATTTGTGGAAAATGTGTAGGATGTGGTGGCCTACAAAAGACTGAAATCACTGAAAAAAAGATATCCTTGCTTCTTTTACCTTTAAGCACAAAAATATATAATGTATTAAAGCAGTTACACATTATTCTAAAGAATCTTCCCTAATAAAATGGTTTTACCCATGAATATAAAAATAGTCTATCAGAATCTTAGTCATGCTGGCATCTGCCCCACTTGCTAAATGAAAAGACAGGAAAACAGTGAAACACACGGGATACCTACAGGAGGGAAAACTGTTAGAATAGCTGCTTCTATGCCACAAACGTACACATAATGAGATACAAAGATATAGCACCAAAGCCAGAGAAATTCAGGTTAGAAATAAGGTCCACATCTAACAGAGATGACAAATAACTACCGAGACCTGCGCTGCCTTTCGTGCTGGAGCCTCCATCATGTTCGTTTTGAAAGCAGGACATGACATCCTCCCCAAGCTGTGCTCTGCTTCGATTAAGAATTAATTAATCTAAGTCCTATCTTCTGTGTTACAAAGGAGGGCAGACTAAAAAAATCACATTGATAAAAAATAAATTGAATCGTTCTTACCTAGACTATGAATAATTTGTCACATATCCCTCTTCCTGCTCAACCCTTAGCACTTGCACATGCTGATGACTGGCTCTGGGGTTCCTTGGCGATTCCCTGCCGGCGCAGCAGAGCTCTATCGATGACCAGTAATGCTGCGATCCGGTGCTCACGCGGCAGGTTGCTCTCTCCTCTAAGAAAACTTGCAAAAATAGATTCCCATTGTTAATAGTTTGCAATGTTTTATTTGAAATTCACCTTCTGCGTTCATTCTAAAGTATTCTTTAGATAAGAAATCTTCTAAAGAGTTGTCCACATACCGCACCACGCCAACGGCGGAGCAGTCACACTGAATTAGTCCGGAAGTCTAAACTTTCATTGCAGATGGATTTTACTGAAATGGGCTCAGTTCAACATACGGAATAATTCAGTATCCCTGTCACATAGGGGGAAAGGATCCAGGAGCTATCACAGCTAGTCAAAAAGGAAAACAAAACAAAACAAAAAACAAATAAAAAATAAAGTTTGAGATGTCTTTCTAGATGTTATATCCCATCCTTTACTGCAACTCACTGATTTACTTAATTTTGAGCAAAATTTTGCTTCTAATGTTTAGGACTCCTCCCTGTTTTTCTATCACAGGACCAGCTGCCTCTGGGGCTGTCTCTAGATATCCAGAAACTCCAGCACCCCAGCCACATGCAGCAGGTCTCCCTGTCCCTCCCAGTCAGGTGGAGAGGCCTGAGGGACATCGGGGGCCTCTGAGTCAGCAAGAGGTGCTGATTTAGATCATATTATCTCAGTCCTTGAAACTGAAGGAAATGCATAGTGTAAACGGTGTCTATAGATATTTTAATAAACATCGGGGCAGGACACACCTGAGGCAGCAAGAGCAGCCCTTCATTTACATCGTATTATCTCAGTCCTTGAAACTGAGGGAAATGCATAGTGTGAACGGTGTCTATAGATATTTTAATAAATAGCGCAAACAAGAGAGAGCTCCAGTCTGTAAGGTCAGATAACGGCACGCTGCAGACCAGGGCTGCTGCACAGCTCTCAATGACTGCAGGCCTTTTCTTTGATTTCTTATTCAGGTTCTTCTAAAAACAGTGACAGGCACCCAAGAGCCATGGCTTAGGCTCTCCCAGGGGAGGAGGGCTTGGGTTTAATCACCCCCAGCCCAGCGCACACAAGCCACATCCTGGGGTTTTATGTAGGAGCTGTAAATTCCTCTGTCAGGAGGGGCTTTAAAGCAGTGCTCAGGAGATACAGCCACACAATCTCAAATCCCATTATTTGTTGCCAGGATTTATGGAAGACCCTCCTACACACTGGTTTGAACGTTAAGCACCTAATTCCACCCGTGGCTTCCGCAGGCATCGAGCCACGGCCGTAGCCCCACGTGCCGCCGCCTCCCCGATTGCCACCTGCGCCAGGCACTCAATGCAGGGGGAATCTGGCCATTGCACAGCAGCGTTTCTGAAGCCTCTCTATTTGTTCCAGGTTACGTTTTGTGTCCTTCCCACCACGGGATGCATTACAGCACAAAATCATGGCTATGTCTCAGGAAAGCACTTCCACAGTCAAGGGGATATGGAAGTATTTTTCTTTCGTCTTTTCTCCTTTCTATATACAGAACATGGTTGCAAACCCTCAGGATTTTCTTCCCTAATCTAAACCAGTTCACGCAGTCTTTTAGATTTTGTAAGCAGACCAAAGCCCGTCACTCTCGTCTGCACTGCCCAGCTGAGATCTATCACATGTCCTAGATGCAAAGCTATGGCAAGCCCCAGAGCACCACCAAAAACGGCATGGACAAAACCTTCAGCTTACATGCAGCTCTAATTCTCCTCAGAATTCAGTTTGCTTCCTTTACAGCAGTATGATAACTCAACTCGCATTCACTTTATGACTGACTGAACTTGGAGGTTTTCCACTAATAATGCCTCACTAGCTATTCCCTGTTTAATCCCTGCACTTTGGAAGTTTTCCACCCCAAGTGCACAACATTGCACTAGCATTGCAAGGCCCTAATGAACAGCAAGTTGCAGTCGCTCTCACAGAGACATTAAAACATTGGACACGAACAACTGTGTTTCAAATGAACGCAGAGAGCGAAGCCAGATGCCTCCAGCCTCTGGGGTTCCCCACTGGGCTGGACGGACACACTGGAGATCCCAACGTTGAGTGCTCAGCACGCAGGGGGGTTTCAAAGCTTTTACAGGCCTTGGAATATTTCCTGAGAACATCCAGTCCTCTTCCAAGAACGGTGGTGCTCTGCAGGAGTTACACAAGCGTGCAGGAAAACTACCTCTGTGTCAGGAGGTTATATAGCAGTATCTACAGAAAGAGAAAGAAAAATCACTCCCCTCACTCTATTCATCAAAAAAAAAAGCCCTCATCGTTACAGAGAGTCTATCGAACCCATGGCCTGCAGCCTGTCACAACGGTTTTTCCATCTAGCTGCTCTGCACACACACCGGTAGCCGGTTTCCCGCTGCCAAGCCCAGGACCCGCATGAGAAAGGAGCAGCGCAGAGGAGGCAGTGGGTTTTTGTCAATCTCTAAATCTTCTTTTCTTTCTGTTCGATCAGTTCGGACAGAAAACCCTTTGTGCACCATCTCAGCCCTTTCTGATTCACTGCCTCAGGCTGCAGTCATTGTCTCAGGCAATTGTCCTTCCTCGCCCATAGTTATCGACCGGAAAGGACAAGAAGTTTCCAAAAGGACACAGCAGACACATCCCAGCACATCTCTTCCTGCTCCCACACAGTTCCCATTCATCCTCACTCTTGGGTTTTTTTTTTCTGTGTGTGTGTGTGTGCTCTTCATGTTCAGATTTCAACAGAGTTGGAAACCACAATCCCTGAGACTAAACACAAATAATATTTCTGTAATATTCAGAGCCTCCTGATCACTCTGCCCCTGTGGAATCTGCGTGGGCTCTGAAGTAGCATCCAGCGCAGCAGCTATGTGCTAGCAAGCTAAAACTTGTGCCTCTCCACACTTCAAAATTGTATTATTTCTGGTTCATGTCTGTTCTTTCTAGCTTGTGGGTCCCATCCTTGTTCAGACTAAAGACCTCAAAGCATATTCTTGCATTTAAACATTGCTATGTAGATTTTAATAATTGTTTTCTACCAGGATTTCTTTCTATTAATCTGAGAATTTGCTTACTGTTTTAGTGGTCCAAAATTCCTTATAATATCAGGAGACATTAAAAACACAGGTTCTTCCACAGCACTTTTCCTTCACAAACCACATTTTCCCCAGGGCGATCCTGCGCTCACTGAACTCTTACTGTGCATCACACCCAGCCCTTGACAGCGGCTTCTTTCCCTCCCACACTTGAATCTTTGATCTTGGTGGCAGCCAAAGTCAGTCCAGCCCCTCTTGGCAGGTGACTTCTTTAATAAGGCTATTGCAACAAAACGGGAATCATATCAAAAATGGCAAGACAGGGCTATCAGTCTATATGTCTCTATATGTCGTCACTCAGAAAACAGTGAGGAAATACTCAGTTTTCTAAATGGCACTGCTCGTTATCCAGCTCCACTATTTGTACAGTCTTTGTAACACTATCCTAAACACCTCTTACAACAAATACAGAGGTTCCAACTTTGCTTCTGGTAAAGAGTCAGAAATGACAAGCAAAGCCCTCTGATGCTTAGGGGATATTTATGAATTAGAACCATGGCCCAAAATTTACAATTTTTCTTCCTCTTGGAAAACATGAGAAAGACACCAGATCCACAGTTGGGCAGAATTAGCCAGACACCCAGTGTCCTTCACTGCGTTTGTTGCCCTTCCAATATCTTCAGATTGCAGAGACTGGATGTAGTTCAGAAAAATGACAGTCTTATTAACGCAAGTAACATATGGCTGGTGATAAACATGTAAAAATGAGTTAACATTTAAAATAATGATAATGGCTGCTATACACGTTTAAAGAATAGGCTCTCACAAAGATGAATGATGACAGCCTCACACTTCATGCCAGCAAGAGGACTTAAGAAAAAGCAAAAGACAAAGCTACTAGTAGAGACTTCTAATGATGATGTCCTGACTAACACTAGTCAGGAGAGGCAGAGTTTAACACCGCGGAGCCTTTGTTGGGGTCCCGCTGCTCCTCAAGGTACTGCAGCACATGGTTCCCACTCCCAAGACCATCCACTGTTTAGTCACTTTAAAACACACTGTAGGATTAACGCAATACCACAGAAAACACAAAGCGTACGTCACCGAGCCTCAGAACACAAGGCAGGTTGGTAGGATCAGCCGGCTTACACAGGTGCTTCAGGACAAAACTCCATCCAACAACAGGAGTTATTTCTGCACTAGGGCCGCGTGCTGGAAGGTCCAAGCGGGGAATCCCAATGGGATAGAGGTGCCGTGGCCCCGGGAGCAGCCCCACGCTGGGCACATCTCATGGTGGGGAGCATCTCATGCCTGTCTGCAGGGAGGCCAGAGCCAAGCTCTCCTTCCCTTTTACAGGGCGCTAGCATGATTTTTCAAGACAGAAAATGTGTTTGGGGTTCTTCCCCTTCGCAACAAAAAAGAAATTGTCGTTTACAACAGATCGCATGCAGAACTACATTGAACTAAAATACAGCAAGACATAATTTTGCAGTCATTACGTATTTACTGAAATCAAACTTCAGGACCAAGAAGTTTGTTTTTGTTTTTTAATTGCATAACGGGTACAATGTATTAGTGAAAAGAATAACAAGGTGCATGCTCAGTAAGTAGAAGCTTCCCCCGACATTCCTTGTCACAGATGCCCGCTTGGGAGCCATTCAGGGATGCTTCACCAATAAACTGCTCGTCCCTATGTGCCATCATGACAGCTCAGATTCCTGGCATTTCTCAACTGCTCTGCACTGGCACATGCTTGTGAAATGCCCGAGAAATATTGCATGCCCAGCTCATCACAATTAGAGGCTGCTACTGAAAGACAAAGGAACGCATCAGCTCAGGCCCTTCAGGATCATGCTCTGCATTTCCCTGTCTTTAATTTTTGCCAATTAAAATTAATTCTTTAAGATTCAGAGCCTTGAAATCCCAAGTTCCCTGACATGTCAGGTTGCGGTTCGCTCTGAGACAGAGGCAATTCCTCAAAAAACCCTGTCTGACACAATCAAATACATCTTGTCAAAGTCCAGCTTATCAAAACCCTGCGCTTAATCACATCAGCTCTTCCAGCTAAACCCAGACAGTATTACGTTTGGGGATTCTTGCTGCGTTCAATACAGCCTAGCATTCAAATACCCCAAATCTCAGCTCGTTCCTCAACTTTGTGCTGCTTTCTAAAAATATATCATAATTAATTAAAAACATAATCATAATTTGGGATATAAAGTTTCTAAAAACTCACAGATGGTCTTCTAATTGCTCACTAGACATCAATGTTTTGGGTTAAAACTTTTATTTGCAACTTGGTGTTGATTTGAAAAGCATCACATGGTTCTAAATGTTGAGCGGGGAACATATCCCTTTTCTTCTGACACTAATTTTTGGGTGCATCCCCTAAAAACAGTATCCCAGAATTTAGCCACTCACAGCATAACACAGATAAACACCGATCCACCCCGCAGAAGGTTCTTGGTTGTAAGCACTAGAGTTATGGACCTAATTACTTACTTTGAGTAGGAACTAACAGCCAAGTACCACTGTTGATTGCTGAACTCTTAAAGCAGACTGAGGATAACCAAAGCTCAAACCAGCAGCTCGCTGTCTTTGGCAGCCCTCACTCAATACACAGCACCACTCTGAGTAACTTTCTCCCCAAAAGCTGAAATGCAGCTGCAATACAGAGCCGAGCACACGAGCCTCGGGCTCTCGCGGTGGGAAACGCCACCGCTTCTATAACTCCCCGGTCCTGCGCTTAGCACCAGCTCATTTTTCCAGCTAGTGGGAGCACTTGAAACCCCCATACATTAATGAAATAAATATGCTTTCTTGCTGGGTGCCGCAATTTAATTCTCCTTCGCAGCAGTCTTGACACCCAACCAGCAAAAAACTTGATAGGCAAGCACTTGGATGCTCTCATTAAAATCTTCCTATGATTTTAGCAATATTTAATGGGGGAAATACTTTTAAAATATCCAGCTATTTTCAATTTATTCTAACCTTCAAAGTTCACACACCTTCAAAGAGAATTTCCACTTCTTCTGAGGATCATTATTTAAACCAACTATTATTAAATAATACTAAATCAGCTCATTTGCAAAGAAAATAATTAAAGTCACACCAGGTCTAAGAAGAAAGGGTGAGTGATCTGACCTTTTAATTAAAAGATTAGCACTAGCCAGCAACAACATGGGGAGACCACAATAGAAAAGTGACCTTTCTGGGTCCTCACTAGGAATGGAAATAGGGCACATCAGTATTACCATCTCCTCATCGAACTGCAAGTTATAGAAACACTCACCTGAAAGAATATTCATAACAAAAACCTTCTACATTCTGCCACGACACGTCAGGGCTGTATTTGGAACACATATTCAGTTCAGTGCATGAGCAGAAAGAAGTGACCAAGTGGAAAAAGGTCAGCCTGTCACATTCTGCTAGTATTCGTCTCAAAGTCTATTAAATTTCTTCCTATGAAACAGATGGACCCTGCATCAGTGCCTCTCTGTCAAATCCATTACGAAAGTAAGTAACCAAAGTGTTTGGACAATTGGACAATTGTCAGTGAAGAAACGAATACTTAATACTGGAACCGGGAGACAGATTATAGGGCTTTCTTGCCTACTTACCCGTAATAAGTCCAAAGTTATAAAATAAAAGCAGAAATAACAAACCAGGCCAGCACATCAAGAACAGGAAAGCTGATATAGGCAGAAAAGTAAAATGCCTTTTCCTTTGTTTGCTTACATTTTTCCTATTTCCTGTATTTTGAAGTATAGCTCTTTCAAAGTGTATTAGTTCCAGCTAGAGCAATGGGCTAAGGGATTCACATTATCTTAGCCCAGAAATTTATGGGTTCTGCGCGCCTACACCCTGAATAAAGCAGAGATAAAAGAAAACTGGAACTTTCAGAGGTATTCCTGTCTTTGTGGGTTAATCCTTAAATAAACTATATAAGCTTTGGGCATATAATGACACTAAAGTAGCTTCTGTAGCTATATAACAAATAACCCTAAAAAATACACTATATATGCTTCTTACACAATCTGCTTGTAAACCAAGTATGTAGAGAGAATTTATCACATGATAAGCTGCATTTTTATATGGATCCTTCGAACTAGCCATATATTTTCCAAGCAGCACATCTAATCTAATATCTAGAATTTTGTTTTATGTATTTTTTTATGACTAAGTCAAAACTATAAATTCCTGTCGTATTTTTTGGACACACACACAGTTCTAAAAGAAGCATAAACTGCACTTCTATTTTCTTTGATAATTCCTGGCCCTTTAGCCAAGAACAAGGGCAGCGTCAGTTCAGTAGCTCTTGAGACTATGCTCTCCATGGAGAGAGAGCTCCCTGGTGTTAAACCTTTTCCATCATCTCTTATTAATATCCACATCCTTAAAATCCATGGCCTCATCATGTGTCAACTGGAGCTTGTTTAAACTCATTTTATTGTATTATCTTTTAGTTACGTGCAGCTTGTCCTCCTATGCTTATTTTGATGACCTATATTCCATTTTTTCCACATCACAGAGATGTGGATACCTTCCCAAGGGTGAATCTAGTATGATCACAGTAAGCAATACACATGTGTGTTCTCACAATACCTAAAATTCATTGTGTTTTCCTGTTTTTCTACCAACACAGAAGTAACTTCTACTTCATTAGAACAATTTCAAATGCAAAAAAAATGCACAGAAAACAATATCATTTTTATTTCATTTAAATCCTGTTCTTAGAGGTCTGCAGTATCTACTCTACACAATAAAATCTATCTGAACACAAAAGTGAAATGAACTGTACAGCACTTTCATATCAAAAGAAATCAGTAAAGCTCAGCTTAGTGAGCTCTGCTGCGTCTTGCTTTTACAGCCCCATTTCCACTGCAGAAATCTACAACCACCTTATATTAATACTGCATCTTAAAGTATTGTATTGTCCAGTTCATTGATATTTTGCAGTTCTATAGTTATTTCTACCTTGAGGCAAAATAGGTTCTAAAATACATAAAAATGACACACGTAACGCTGCAGGCAGCCTGAGGGACTGTGTAAGAGTCGGACGTGGAGCACGCGACATGACACACACCTGTGCAAGGGAGCTCTCATTTAGACATCTTCTTCCTCAAGGATTTGATAGGGAAAACACAGTTGCTTGCTTCCTTAAGACTAATTTCCAATATATTGCTTTGAGAGTTTAGCCAAAATTATAGGTGCTTGATATTGCCAACTAGTTATTGGCTTTTCAGTGGATTTTTTTTTATTGAGCTCTGCAATGACAAAGCATGAAAAATAAATAAATTTAATAATAAAAAATAAAATAAACTTACCTCTCAATTTCTAACTTATTGGGTTTCTTTTATCTAACCCTGAAGTGAAATAAATCGTATGCACTTTCCCACATTTATTTCTCATCTTTGCAAATCCCAGTGGCTCCACAGTCTCAAATGTGAGATAATCTGTAGATCAATGAGGGCGGATGTAAAACTCTTGCTAAGCCATGTTTTCCCAGCTGGGGGTAAATTCACTTGCCTGTATGTAAAATTTCCTAATTAGAAATGTCAAGTCTCTGTTAAAAGCTTCCAGAAATTGAGGCTGAGCTCTAAAAAATGTTAACTCTTCCATACCCAGGTCTTATCCAACTAGTCATGGGAAAGCTTCCTGCTACAGCGTATAAATTAGGGCTGCGATAGTGGAAGAATCAACCACTCTGCTAGATCTGCACTGTAAAATGTACCTGCCCCTTGGCTCACAGGGTTAGGCCTTGATTAACAAACACACGCTGGCCCCTTGCCCATGAAAACCTTGACAGTGCCCTAAAGAGTATTAATACCTAAACTGCTGCCCCCCTAAATTTGAGTAGATTTGAATTTCTGCATCAGCCATCGAAGCTCCATCCGCCACTGGGTTCCTGTGTTGGGACTCATCCCCCAAGGAGCAAAGCTCCATCCGCAGTCGGGCCATGCGGCCACTCCAACGAAGACACGAGAACCTCAGTCCTCTTGAGCCCCACCACAGAAGGATGAAAAACCTGTGAGGATTCACGGACAAGTGCCTGGGCTGGGGACAGCCTGCAGCCCATCACTCCTTATTTCAAGCCTTGTTCTTCCACAGAAGGAAATAAGAAGGTTGACATTTTAAGCAAGTTGCTAACTGGAACAAAGTCAAAAACATAAACTGGAAACAAGTAACTGCCCAACTCCAAAGACCCCTTGCCAAGGTCTCTTCTCCTCCTCCAACCCTCCCAGCTAATTTAGCTTTAGTTCTTAACTGGGCACACAGAAGGTCCCACTGCCAAGACCCACCAAGTTCAAAGCCCGTGGAAGGGGGCGGTGCCAAAGGAGGCCAACTTCAGCAGACTCTGGCCTTCTAGACTGAGAGATAACATTTGGGGATGGCTTTATGCGCAACAAGAAAATACAGTAAACTCAATTCCCTACGTAAGAATTTGGAGTGATGACTGGAGAGGGATGTTCATCCTACCCAGCTCCTGGACAGTCCACCACAACTCGCCAGGTCCTTGGTCATCTCCACCTTCTCCAAGAGCCAATGGAGAGCGACAGGCTCCTCCATTTGACATCAAATAGACCTGAAATAGCACCTAGAGAGTGGGTTAGGTGCCTACAAATTGGTGGTGGTTTCAGAATTCTGAGTCTTCCCCAAAAGGGACATTCCAGATATTCCCTTCTCTGGGAGCATTTTTTTCCTCTTCATTTTAGATGAGACATATTTAGTCCTTTAAACTGAAATACAGAGCCTAGTACAACAATATTAAAAAAAAAAGAGAGAGAGAGAGAGAGAAAAAAGATAAAAGCTTGTACTCAGTACCACAAGCAGCACTGCATTTACATGCCTTCTAACAGTAACTCAAATAACTCCCTATTTCCTTTTAAAGTGTTGTTCTTCATGAATGAGTTCTCAAACACCCATTGTATTGATTATATACATAAAAACGTGGCTTAAAGCAGTGACCAAGTAACCTGCTTGTCAGGCAGCAGATCCAGGAGAGGGAGTAGAGGAATAAAATTCCCCTTCAGCTACCAGCCCATATGTATAACTGCCAATATCACTCAACGCCAGGTTGTGTGTGTGTGGAGAGAGTGATCAGGACACACAAACCACATGTTATACTAATGAAAATACAGTCTCCTCTTTTTCCGTGCTCTCAGCATTTATAATATACCTATTGAAACCCTGATTTGACTGTGCGATTTAAAAAAAGAGAATATAACATATGCAAAATGAATGACTTGTTGTCTGATTATTATGGACCTTTCATTGCATTAACACAGTTACGTCCTGAATGGGTCCTTCCTGTTTGCCCATTTTAGAATACTTCCTAGCTCTCCCTGTAATTCTGAAGACATTTTAGAATAAGGGACCAGTACAAGTAATAACATTTTTTCCGTATTGTAACCTTCATATTATTCGGAATGACTTAGTAAAATTGCAGCATGTTAATACTGGGGAGAGATAATTTTAAAGATGTGGTGTGCATCCAAATAAAGCATCCCAGCACAGACCTCACTCACCGATGCACAAATGACCAATGAGTTCATGACAGTGAATGCAACAACAAAGCCTTGAAAAGATGAAGCTCATCTAACGTCAAAATCAAGTCCAGGGCATTTACACTGCCCTCACTTCACCCAGCGAGTTGTGGTCATGGTAAATCTGATTCTTGGAAGCCTGAATTTTAGACTTCCTCTGGATCAGTGGAGACAAATTCAAGCCAAGTCATTCACCTACAAGTCAGAGCTTCTTCAAAGCAAAATGTGGGTGTGAGTTAAAGCTGAAAACTGAATAGGAAAAAGGAGGCTCTTCTGCGAGCGGCTGTGGCGAGAGCCAGAGGCTCCCATCTCCGCTCCTCAGCATGAGGTGGCCAGGCCGCACGCTCCATGCCGCGCCACAGAGCCCAGTTCGTGCTCGCCCTCCCACCTCCACGGAAATAAGAGTTACCGAGAGGGAAACCCAAGCGTTCAGGCAGCAGCTTCTCTCACTCTTTAAACGAAATGACAGGCTAAAGCACGATGCCGCCACAGTGCTGTGAAGTGGTTTTCAAATAATGGAAANCGCCCTCCCGCCTCCACGGAAATAAGAGTTACTGAGTTACTAACGAAATGACAGGCTAAAGCACGATGCCGCCACAGTGCTGTGAAGTGGTTTTCAAATAATGGAAAGGCCTGGACGTGGTGCTGCAGATAAGTAGGAATGTTTCCCAGAAAGCCCAGTAAAGGTAAAATAGAGGTAAAATAAACGCGACCGCGGGCCGGGCTCACGCCTGGGCTGGGGGCTTGCTCAGAGGCTCACCGGTGACACCAGGGCTCGTCCCACCAAAAATCCTTTGGCTCCCTTTGGTCCTACCCCGCCTAATACCCACTTGATGCGATGCAAAAATCAATAAGGGAATAATCGAAAAGAAAATAAACTGGGTCAGGCAGCTAGCGAGCTTTCCATAAAAGAAAAGCCTACTAAAACCATCTGGCTGGTCTGCTCAAAAAAGCACAAAAGCCAGACAAGCTCCACTGATGGTAACTGAGATTGAGAGAGATCCTTCTTGCCTTATTATTGAAAGATTGGGCTCATCTTATAACAGAAAATATAGGAAATATGAGGAGAAATATGAGGGGATATTCATTATGGAGGGAGGCACCAACATGGGAGATCCCTTAGACCAGCACAGGGACCAGTGTGACTGGCCAAGGCACCAGCCTCAACCAGCGCAAGTACCAGCATCACCCAACGCAACCTCCAAAACCACCTCTGACCACACACCTAAAGCTAGGAAAAACTCAGTAAACTCTGGTCACCGTTTCACTGCTTGAAACACCTGCCTGGAAACCACTGGATTAACACCAGTATCACTGAAGTGAAAGACGACTAACAAGAAAATTTCCTTCTTCATCCTCATCCTAAACCGAACTTCTGACATGGTCTTGGAGATACCTCTTAAAATTCACCATGACCTGCTGAGATGAGTCACTGTGACAGGCAGGAGAAAACGCCACATCATCAAAAAGCAGCTTCAAAATGTGCTCAAACTCAGGAGGAAATTGCAATTTGGGGAGCTAATTCCCATTTCTCGCTGACTGCAGTTTTCACTGGTTTTAATTAGATATCTATCATTCTCATAATCACCACTGTAATTAAAGAGAGTTATGAAATGCTGGAAGTGCTTCTTTGTTAGTCAAAGTTTCACTCCCAAAAAAAGACCAAGGGTCTGGTTTGGGAGAACCAGCAGTGTCTGCGCCCACAAGAACCGCTGCCATCCGAGACAACGGCAGCTCCGTCACCCGGGCCCAAATGGGGCTGCAGCTGGGCAGATCTCAGCAGGGTCAGGCATTTTGCTACTGCCACAATTAACTGGATAGGGTGAAATCTTCCAGTTACTTCCACTGCTAAAATGGATGCTAGGCTATTTTTTTGGCCAGGCGCCTTTTCCAAAATCCATATAATAGAGTGGAAGATAATTCTGAACTCAGCCCCTTTCGCTACATGCCGTGAAAATGTGTGAGGGAAAAAGGTGCAACTGTGAGTAGGATTTTGCCTTCTCTGCTAAAATAACTTGTTCCGGTTGGACCTAATAACAGACCGGGAACAAATTCATCAGAGGGAGCCATGCCAGCTTGTCACATGTCACACAAGATAGGTTTGATGAAAAATAATCCTCCGTTTGCAGCACATAATAAACATTTCTGGACACATCCCTATTTGAGCTAAATCTGTGCCCTGGAAGCAGAGCTTCCTAGTGGCTGCAGGTAGAAGGATACAACGAGGACTCTCAAGAGCTTTAAATAATGAGCTAGCGAATACAGCTGGTAGCCCTGCAACCCCAAAACACTGGGAACACTTTGCAAAGGAGTACAGCATGCTATTCAAACTGCAAAGGAAATTATAGATAATGAGACCAAAAAGAAGTTCATCATTCTGGGAGTATGAAAGCTGCACAGTTCATTTGGTTTTGAACATCAGGGTTGCGCTATTGAATAAAGAAGGATCCTTTTAAGGAATCATGTATTTTATTCTCCCTCTGAGAAAATAAAAAGTTTTAAAACTGTGTGACAGGATTAATTAAGAACTCTGTAAATCAGCATGACAGCCAGCAGGGATTCAAAGTTTCCCCAATCCTACTTCCATTAGTTTTGCTTTATTTCTAGCAAATGAATTTCTAGGGAACATTTTGACTTATCACCATGATATTTAAAGCTCAGCATTTACTCTCCAAACCAGGATGCCACTGGCAGAGCCTTGCAGTAGTCTCCTTTCCCTTTACCCACACCATGCAGGACCAACCAGGAGCTGCGTTTAGCATTAGGGACATGCTGCTAATTGGAGACGTGCAAGTCCTCCCAAGCAAGGACTAAGTCACTCTAAAATCCAGGTTTCTCTGAAACAGGACTTAAGCAAAGAACAAATGCATTTTTAAAAATGCTCTGTATCTAAATCTTTCTTTTCCACTCCTCTCCCTGGGATGGGCTTCACACCAAAGCGCAAACCACCCTCGCTGGCTCATACAATGACCAGGGACTTGGTCACCCCGTAACACAAGATCTATTAAGCATAAATTCACAGCTAAAAACCAGCGCAATGTGTCCACCCAGACAAAAAATCCAGCCTACTTGAGTGATTTATCATTGGTATTTATTATTTGTAGTACTGATAAGCCTTAGTTATAAACCAGCCTGGCACTGCCACTGTGCTTACTGTCAGAGCAGGGTTCATCCATACACAAAGACCTACTGGCTAAGAGATAAGGCTACTTGCCTATTTATCAAAATGCGAATAATCCTGACTATAAATTCAGAACACAAAAGAAAAAATAGATTATCAGATGTGAGCCACTTCCATGAATATTATTACAGATCCAATGCAGTATGAATATTGCCCTTGGAAATATATATTCTTCTTTGTTTCTTGATATGACACCCATTTAATTCATACCATTCTGTGCAGGGTACAATTAGAAGCTCCCACAGTCCAAAAAGATTTATCTGTGTGTGTCCCTCCCGGGCCCCGGGCTCTGGGGACATGCGTTGAACACCTGAAGTCAACAGTAAATACTGCCTGGGTCAACCGCACTAGCTCACCATTGCTCCCAAAAAGAGGAAAACAAACCCAGGTTTTCCTTACAGCAGCACTAGAGCATCTGGGTTTTTGTTATTCCTTTTCATAAGGGAAGAGGCCTCAGCAGATATCATTTAATAAGTTTTCAAATTAAATATTTCTGCAACAAAATGTTATTTAACACAGACTTCATATTATTGCTTTTGAGAAATAACTCATTACAACAGAAATACTGTGCACACTTAGCATTTAACCATCACTCTGTAGCTCCTGCCTGCTCTAAACAAACACATGGTTTGGCTATAGCCTGCCTTATTTTCATTTTTGCCATGCGCTGTGATGTGGAGCAGATAGATTGAGAGATGCAGCAATACACATAACCTTTAGCTTAGCTGTTATCACAAGGAAAACAGTTACTGTTGCTATGGTTCTTTGGTCAAACTGTCACCACATATCAACACCGTTAGTATTCACACTTGATAAAAAGATATCTTAAAAAAAGAGGGGGGAGAGTAAAGGAAAATGCTCTGTAAAGGCAGCCCAGCTCTCAACCAGTCTCTTTTGAGTGCTCGCACCGACCTTCACAAAGTTGGTTTGTGCTGTCCAGCCCGTTGGTGGGTACAGACTGCTATTTACTGCAGTGTACTGAAACACCAAAGTGAGGCTATTATTAAAAAGCTCAATTTTGAAAGCTGCAGAACACCAGCCTGTCCTCTCTATGCATGTGTGCTGCTCGAGCCCTCAGCATCTTGCTAGACTACATCCTAGGGCTCCAGATTTTACTTTCGATAAGTCCCACTCTTGATTTTTATAGCACGTAATTTGCCACACACGTTTTGGAAGGCCAAGAGAAAAAACACAGTGCTGACAGTTAAAGATTTTTTTCCTTGAGAAGTAAAAGGTAAAAGGTAGCCTCAATTGGCTCTCTGGGAGCAGTAAGAGCACTGTATACTTAAACGTAAATTGAATAATCACTTCCAGCAGCAGGGCGGGTAACACTGCCACTTGCTCGAGCATTAATGCACTTAGTGAGTCAGTGTTGCTGAACTCCAGATACTAATTTATTCTTTACAGTGATTAGACCACAGCAGGAGAGATCAGGAGAGAAGGTGTAAGATTGACCGTCCATCTGATGAGCAGCATTTCCACCAATTTGTTGTTAAGACAGTTCGGAAAAAACATTCGCCTCCTCCTCAGGCAGGGGCACTTAACGAGTTGAGAAAATCAAACGCAAAAGGAGAAATGCAGGTCTGAAATATGAAGGAAACGAAGTCCAAGCAAATACCTATTTGCAGTGCTGTGATGCTCTAGCCCAGACATATCCATCAGGCACAAGGGTACAAACAAGCATTTTGTTCTCCACTTTCTCTCTCTCTGATACAAACTTGAGGCTCTACAGAAAATCAGAAAGCTACTTCAGCCCTCATCAAATCTCAAAACAATTTTCTAACTCAGTATTGTAGGATACAACATAATAAAGCCCAAGTATGATATGTTGCTCAGCTTAAAAAGCCCTTCCAAGCCTGCCACGCTTCCCGCTAGTCAAGCGGCTCCGCCGGCCTCCCCGTGAGCAAACAGGGGTATCTGCAGCCACCCAGCCTGTTCCTTCCTCCAAGCACACCAGTGGCCCTTAGGTGCATGAAATCAGAGCAATTACAGATCACTTCCTAAGTCAGGAGGCAGCTAATATCCCCCCAGCGACAGGAGGGACATGAATTAGGCAAAGATGACGACGTAAGAAATGGAGACAGGGAACAGCTCTCCGGGCATTACGTGCTCTAACGAGGGCAGTAACTTCATATGTCGTGGAAGGAAGAAGTGAGACTAACGGAAGGACCAGCGGAAGCGAGGAACTAAGGGCAGAGCAGCTGCGATGGGAGCGCTCGGCTCTCTTGGCACACGCAGGGGCAGCCCCCAGTGCTGGGAACGTCACCAGCACCAGTACTGGGAAAGCGCGCGAGCGGCCAGCCCAGACTGCACCCTTAGTCCCAGCTCTGTGGTCCTTGTTTGTGACAACTTTTCCCATAAAATGGCAGGTTCTTTCCATACAGCATTTAAATGCAAAAATTTCGGTAGAAGTTAAAAAGCGACAGCAACCTTGACTGCAGAGAAAAACATCACTCGCTTCCCAGAAATACAGCTAGGTCTGCACTCTCGAACCTCCTACGGCCTGACTAATCCACGAGGCCCTTATTCAGCAGCGAATAAAGTGCCAAGGGCTTAAGCAAAACATAATGGCAAACGCTAGATTGGAAAGGACTGCTCAGGTCAGATGAGCTTACATCAGGTCCTCTATAACATTTAAAAGAAAAGTCCTAATTTACTCGGCAGAGTTTCTGTGGTGTCCAGGACACAGATACAGAGTAAGCTGCATACAACAGGGGATTCCATGTGTCACAAAGCAGATTTAGGATTGAGCTAAGAGTCTATAAAGGGTGAGAAAGAGGTATGCATTTCAGAATTGGGGAGGACATACATCTTTCACTTTTGTTTAATTCATAATGCAGAAGACAGAAAAACAGGAATGTAAATGGTAACACAATCCACATGATTCTGAATTTAGCTCATAACGTCTTAAAAGGGAACTTCTACTATAAGCTCTTTGCAGACGTTAGGTCCAGAGAGCATAAATTGAAATTTAAGTTTCAACAACTTAAATAACTGTTGAGTACAAGGGAGTTTTTCCACTGACTAATTTCTAAAGGGACAGTGATATCGTATGTCTGCCATCGCACAGAGCTTTTAAATGAATACCAATGTTTTTATAAAAGCTGTTCTCCCACTGAACCACAATTATTTTGGTATTGGGCCAAGAACACCCTGTTTGGGTTGAAATTGCTGGATGAAATTCCCTCCCTTCTATTTCATGATATGCCCCTTTTTATCCAGGGTAATTCTTCTGACCAAATGTCTCATCTGACAAGAGCAGTAGGACTTAATTGGACTTAATTAAATGAGGCTGGTAGGAGGAGACGGGGCCTCTCAATGTCCAGCAAAGCCCCTGGCTGGTCACCTCTCCAGGGGGATTTCCAGGAGTCCTTCTGTTCTTCCTCCACCAGAGCAGGCTGAAACAGGCAGCAGATACAGGCACGGATGGAGAAGAGAGGCGGAACATTCCTGTAACTTGCCCTTCTCCAGACTTTGACCCCTCTTTGCTCTTGGAGAAAAGGGATAACGAACCAGATCACCTGGGTCTGCAAGAAGAAACTGCACCCTGGAGCTGGCAAGCATTCCCGGAGCAGGGCCCCAGCTCCTGGCCAGCTCGCTGAGCTCTGCATGTCACCCGTCAGCACGAGGCGTCCGCGCCGCAGCGCGACCAGGGGCACCGCAGCTGCGGGCACGGGAGAACGCGACACGTCAGTCTGGCGAACGCGAAGAGACAGCTCTCCGGGGGAGCGCAGGTGCGCGAGCCGGGCTTCAACAGAAGTTCTCTCAAATGCAGGAAGTAAACAATAAAAAAAGGCCATTTCACCCTAAGAAGATTTTAGAAAATAGGTTTTCTATCCAAATGTTTTGCCATAGCTGCAAGCTGCAGATTTGAAAACTGACAAATGAGATTTGTTTCAAACTCCAACATAAAGTGAATGGCTCTGAGTGAGAGAGGCCCAAAATTTCACATGCATTAGGATCTCGGCACTTCATTTTAATCAGGAACTGAGTGCTGTCTATCCAGCGCTGTCCGGAACACGTCCATCTCTCTGGGCCTTCACCAGGTGACACTCAGCAGTTCCCCCGTTTGCACCTGCATCCCAACCCAACCAGGGGCACCTAGCAGAGGTCTTAGCCAGACCACAAACCCTCTGGCAGTAAGAATATTCTACCTTTGTGCAATCCTTGCATATTCCGAAACATTAGTTCATTAAACGCTGTCTTTAGTGACCTCTCCACCTGATCCAAAGGAGAGGAAGAGGAGGTCCTCTCTTGGACCGAGGGAGCTCTGAGAATCCATTCACACACCCTTCTACTGATGCCCATGGGAGCCGAGCACACAACTATGAAAATACAGAAAAATCCATGCTATGATTAGGAATAAGAAGAAAATATTATTTTTACATGTTTAAAATAAATGTGTTTACTGCAGTCAGTTTAAGAAGGAGGGAGGGGAGAAGCAACTCCTCCTCTCCACCTCCAGAAGTAGGAACTAGCACAGAAAGGTAGAGGCTGACCTGATCCAAACGCTTCTACTGCTTCAAACAGGAATTTTGTACCTGAACAGAGCCTGGCTCGCTCAGGATTTTCCAGGACCAAAGGCAGTTTTTACAAATCAAATTATGTGTGTGCAGCAGACACTGTTTTGCCTTACATTGCAGCAGCACACATTGCTTTTTTTTTTTTTTTTTTGTGAAGGGGGAAAAAGAGAAAGAAAATGAGTAAAATACACCAAATGCAATCTATCGGCGATGCAGATAACTCTGCATCTGCACAGCTCTCAGGTGCAGGGGACACCCAAACTCTCCGGAGGACCCATGCAGTGGGACAGACACCCAGCAGGTTTCATCCAGGAAATCTTGCAGGTGGTGGGAACAGCCGCAGCCTTTTCACAGAGGCCTCACGTTTTTCGAAACAACCTGCAGGCAGAACACCTCATAGATAACATGGGTGAACCAGAACTCCTCACTTTAAAACACTAAGCCCAGGAAACAAGAATCTTGAAGTGGCTGCTAAGGGCCTCATTATCACTGTGACTCAGAAATGTTACTCATTTACAAGATGAGGAGCCAATTATCTCCCAAATCTGAAGCCATATCCCCATCGCTGGTTCCCCCCTTTTTTTCTTCTGCTGTACAAAACACCAAACAGAGAGTATGTGAAATCTCACAGTGCTGTTTGAGGAGCCTCAGTCTACAGTTTTTTTGAACAGGAAAAATACTGACGCACAGCACATGATAAGGAACCCACTGGCCTAATAAGGATTTATTTTTCCACTCACTAGCACACCAATTTAATTAAATAAGATACCAAACCAATTAATAAGCCCAACTAATAAGACCCACTATCTATCAGCATATTAAGCTGAAGTAATTTCTCCCTGTGACTATTTATGATAGCAGCTATTCACTCGGTAACCATTTACATAGTAACAGCACTAAAAAATAGCATTGTTGGAGGACTCGGTAGACGAGAAATTAAATGCTGTGTTTTAAATTACATCATTTCTTTAAAATGTATATTCAGTGAGAATAAAAAGCAGGCGAGAAATTCCTGGAAGAGCAGAAAATAAAACGCGTCGCTGCCTCTGCCAGAGCCCCTCGCTGTGGCCCTGGCCGTGCCTCTCGGGGTAAGGCCCGAGCCCAGGGGCAACCCAGAGACCTCCAAGGCGCCGGGGCCGCAGTAGGACCTGCCCGCTGCCCCCAGGCACTGCAGTCACCTCCCGCTCTGTCCTGAAGCCCTGAGGGAGGATGGAGCCCCAAAGCACTCCCGAGCCTGGGCTGGTAGTTGGGAAGAGTGCACTAAGTCACGGAGGGGGAGCTCCAGAAACAGCGCAGTGAGCGAGAGCAAAGGAGCTTCCAGTAGCACCACGCCTGGAGCCTAAGCAACGTGAGATGCTGCTCTTGCAGCTTTCCAAGTGATGACAAAACTTAGCGCATCCACAAACTCCTGGCATCACCAACAGATTTCATTGGAATTAGCAGTACTGTAACATAACTNGCTCTGTCCCGAAGCCTCGAGGGAGGATGCAGCCCCAAAGCACTTGGGAGCCTGGGCCGGTGGCCGGGGAGAGTGCGAGGTTGCACTAAGTCACGGAGGGGGAGCTCCAGAAACAGCACAGTGAGCGAGAGCAAAGGAGCTTCCAGTAGCACCACGCCTGGAGCCTAAGCAACGTGAGATGCTGCTCTTGCAGCCTTCCAAGTGATGACAAAACTTAGCGCATCCACAAACTCCTGGCATCACCAACAGATTTCATTGGAATTAGCAATACTGTAACATAACTGCAGTTCCTCTGGAGTTCCTCAGAGGAGCAA
Organism: Crypturellus undulatus; assembly: GCA_013389825.1. Classification (NCBI taxonomy): domain Eukaryota; kingdom Metazoa; phylum Chordata; class Aves; order Tinamiformes; family Tinamidae; genus Crypturellus; species Crypturellus undulatus. The sequence goes on from VWPW01005406.1 coordinate 105,496, forward strand.
GGAGCCTACACCCTTTTCAGCATAGAGAACATCTTCCAGCGTCTACAATTTACAAATAAAGCAGCAATCGAGCCATGAAACCGCTTCAGAGACTCGCACCATTTGTTGAACTCAACTCTATCAGTTCAAATTGGTTTTTTGGTATCTTTTTTTTTTCCTTTTTTCCAGATGTTCCTTTTTTTCCCTCAGATATTTTAAAGGATCTGCAAACTTTTACAACAGTAAAAGAACAGGAATGAAAGAGAAAGAACAAGAATTTCCTAAACCAATTTATCGGCCAGAAACACAACTATGGCTTGGTAAGTGCCTACAACAAAAAATCTGCACTTAAAGTGTCAAAGGGTCTGTGCTTCATGAAGCAACTAAGTTTTGTCCAAACACTGGAGTCAAGTGCTATGTGGAAATTTTAATGTAGAAACCCAATGGCCAAGTCACAACAAGACAACTTCACACATATGCATAAAAACCTGCTGTTATTTGAAATATGGAACTTAAATGCCCTTTGTGTCCCCTGCAGTATAAATGCTTATTGACCTGTTGTTGACAAGTGTGATGCGAGACTCCCTTACCTCAGAGGTGACATTTCCTTCAAGTTATTCCTCACTACCAATAAAAACTCCCCTTCTTTGTGCTAAGCAATTCTTTACCTTTTAAATTTAGAATTTGATCCTGGAGACAATACTGAATTCTCCTGCTGATCTCCAATTTGTGTCATTCTGACTTACACATACAGCATACTAACATTGTACATTTTCTGTATTTTCATGAATATAACTTTCAGGTTACATGTAAAAGTATTCGTTTTCCATTCAGTGTGTTTTTAAGTGCATTAAGTACATCAAGGGATGATTTAACCCCGTTTAGCCCCAGAACCTAATCTCCTTCAGCAGTTCCCTTGCCTCTTATTTCCGCATAGTTTTCCCCATTTTCTCCTTAGAGTCTCTTGCCCCTGTCTTTGATAGGCCATCCAAAGGAACAATATTTTAAAGGGTAGAATATGTAACAGAAAACTTATATGTACGAAAATAAATACAGTATATAACTATGAACAAGACTATAAATCTTAATTTAAAAAAAAAAAAAAAAAAAAAGGATGCTATTGCTGAAAACATTACAAACACATCGAGCCTTGGTTGTTTCACACGGGTGCATGTGTCTGTGTGCACAAAAATACGAGCTGGCCATGGTATTCTATCTCCCATCTGCCTTTCGGGTTGTTCCTTTGACATCAACCCGCCGGAGCCCCGGTTCACGGCAGGTGAATGTGAGGAGGCTGTTAAGGAGGAAAGTCCCAGCTCGCAGAGCAAGGGCAAAACCAAGATGCTCTCAGGAAATAATTGAAAGGTGAAGGGTGGGAGGAAGGAGCATGTCCCATGGGAAATATACCCGCACCGCTTCCAAGCCAGGCTCACAATGAAAATCTTAAATCTCAGAGACGCCAGAAAATAGAGAAAAAGGGAAGTGAAAGGCTCCAGGTTAGCGCGGGTGAGGCCGGAGCAGCCAGGAGGGTCCTGCAAGGAGTCCTGCGGGGCAGGAGGAACGCGGGGCTGAGGCTGTGCTCTGCTCTGCCTGCACAGAGAGCAGNAGGGCAGGAGGAACGCGGGGCCGAGGCTCTGCTCTGCTCTGCTCTGCCTGCACAGAGAGCAGCTGTGACCCAGGCTAAATCACAGAGCTCGGCAAGAGTCAGGGAAGCGCCAGGCTGAGCTCTGACACCTTTCCTCTACGCGCCTTGTTCCTTTAGGACTTAGTTTTATGTATGAGGATGGCCCAGACACCTTTATCCTGTCACTATAAACCCACATAGGCATCAAAACTGAAGGCCCAGGCTGGGATTGAGGCCCACAGGCCACGAGAGCATTCAGGGGCCACCCGGCTCCAGCCAGGTGGGCGGCGGGAGGCCAGGGCTGCCACCCCAGAGGGTATTTCGGATGCACCAAGAGTCGCCTGCAAAACAACCTGAAGCCACAGATGCAATACCTGAAAACATTTTGACAACAAGAAAAAAAAAGCAGAGTCAATTCTAGCCTTTTTCATTATATTTCTTCTTCCTACTCAATAAAGAAATGAATTGCTACAGAATCACAAACCACCAGGCAGAAAGGTCTTTTTCCTTCAGGAGAAAAAATAACAGGAAACAGAAAAACTGTTGACAAGTATCAGGTAACTTAATCATCTGCAGTGCTTGGTCTGATCTCTTGCTAAGGCTGGGATAATTCAGCCAGCATAATTTCCAAAGTTGGAAAAAAGAAAAAGAAAAAAAAAACCCATTGAACAAACAACAGTTGCAAAAAGCACAGACAATATCACAGCCCAGAAAGAGCTCCATAATGGATTTCTTCAATTAATAGGTGTCATCATTCGGCTCGTATTTTAATCATCAAGGACAGCTGTTCCGTCATCCCCCATCCCACACATAAAAACCTGCTGCAATTAGGCCAGTGTCTCCACAGTGCCTTGTGCTGCCACTTAACCAATAAATAATAAATAAATAATAAAAAAGCAGAATGAAAGCAACCATCAAGACTCACAGAGGTACTGGATAAAAGTCATGTTTCGTCATGAACTTAATTTTCCCCCTTTCCACTGTTGCTGTTCCCCTGGCCATTTCTCCTGATCTTGCAAGCACCGAAGCTCTCTACAGAACACCTCAAAGCCACTGCTGCATTTTGGGTTCTTTAACGTGAAAACAGCCATCCCTAACGCACATGAAACTCAAGAGCTCACTGGTGCAAACGTTGTTTTATTGGATAAATGTTTGTGATACTACGCAAAAATGCAGTCAGAGCCCCAGAGCCCGGCCACCGAGCCCCAAAAGGACTAGAAACAGAAACCTCAGGTCAGAGCTCAGGGGTTGTTGGAAGCAGGAGAGCTCCATCTGCTCCTACCAAGAGAAGATTTGCTGAGAAACGCTCAAGACTTGGTTGCTTTTCTTTTTTAATATTTCTGCAGCATCCCTAATCTCCATTTCAGTCACACCTTATACAGACAATTGTGTAACTTCTTCTAACACATGCATCACGTCATCTCTGCTTTGTTTTTCTTCTTGCCAATATAATAAGTGCTGGCATAATACAAATCGCTTGAAGGGACTCACTCAAAATACATATATGCCAGTGTAAGAAAGTGGAAAAATCACCCCAATTGATCTATTTTAAAATGAAGAATAGGAAAGCTGTAGCTTTTAGGTTATTTGTATTTGTATCCAGTGTGCAGAAAGAAGAACATATCGATTAAGTTAATCTAGACCATCACTAGGCATCTCTTGTGACACAACATTTGCATCCTGATAAGCACTGTGGTTCTGCTGCAGAAATTCAACCTGGGAAAGAGATGAGTGCGAGCCAATATATCATGAAATTGGTACAATTGGTTTCTCCTTCTCCCCTAGCGTTTGAAAGTAGTTATTCTTTAAAGGGATCAATTCTCTAATAAGACTGGATTATGCACATCTCATTTACTGGAAGAAAACATGAGAAGAGTAGTTTACTGGAAGGGAAACTTATAAAAAACGGCTAAATTGGATCTTGAATAGCTGTTGTAACGTAAGTAATCTTTATTTGGTTTTGACATTTTTTCCCTTGTCTCTGGAAAACTACATTATAAGAGAGGACTCACTGATGAATTTTTGACAGTATGTCTGGCTTTTATTTTTGTAAAAGGCACCTTGTAACATAGTCTCCATATATACGCTTATATAGAAGTCTTGACTTCTATATAAGCATACGATAGCTCAAATATTCCGGGAATCATGCACAAAATTAGCACAAGATTCAAGCACAATCCAGAGACAAAGTTACTCAAAATTCCCTGGTTGTCAGGACCCAACCGCCCAACAGAGGTGCTTTTGCAGCAGTCCCTGAGAAGCGAGCAGCATACCCAGAACTGCACACACTCAAGGAGCCCAGATACAAACTCGAGGCCTGACCTTGAGCCATCCCAAACATTTTAGAGGGATCCCATAAAGTGGGTGTAAAACCTGAGGCACTCAGGCCGCAGCAGCCACTTACAGGGCCATTTGGCTGCTAGGACAGGACTGCAGCCCCTCAGCCAGAGCAATGGGAGACGTTTCTAGGGTGTTTAATCAGAAATGCCTCCTTGGGAGCGATCCCTCAGTTCTGACCCACATGCACAATCACAGAAACAAGATGCTGGCATGGCCAGTCAGAAAGTGGACACCCCATAACAAGGATCACGCAACAAGGCAGGTTTTGGCCCTAGGTTCGAACCGCCAGCTCTGCTCCTCGGAGAGGACTTGACCAAGAAAAAACAGACTATCAGCTCAGAACAGGACAGCAGCAGTCAAGGCCATCATTTGGAGGTAACAGTGAAGGAAAAGGCAGCCCGTAGCACTCTGCCTCACATGATATGTTACACGACCTGGAGCTTCTTGGTTCTTACGGAGCAACGGCTCCCGAATACGCTCCAGAGTGAGGCGCCATCAAGTGCTAGGGACACACAGCTCATCCTCACGTGGCTGCTGGTGCCCCGTCCCCAGGGTCCACACATCCATACATCCTCCCTCCCACCGCTCTTAGTCCTCTCCTTTACTTGCCACTCGCTACAAGGCAGAAGCCCCTGTGGGTCAGGGCTCTCCTCAGCCGCGGCCAGGCCAGCCCTGCGTGCTGCACGGCACAGGTCACCACGGCCAGGGCGCAGCTGCCACTTCAAGCTGGAATTGCCATAGCAAACTCCCCATCCGCATTTCTATAATCTTGTTTAGAAAACATCACCACTCCTACAGGATGGACGTGGTTTCCACAGGTCGCAGCACTGAAAGATTGTTTCCCCCCAGTAGCTCAGTCTTTACAAGTGACCAGCAAAATGCTTCAGTGCAAAATGCCATTGACATCAAGTTCTCTATTTTGAAGCATTAACATACCTCTGATCCTGCAGTTTTTGCGGGGATAATATTCACTGTGAAAACAGAAAGCTACTCAAAACACAGCAGGTTCTGTTTCTCAGGCTCAGGGATCTCAAACCTAATTTCCTCCAATTTCTTTCATTTTAAGAACAGGTTGACTCATGGCAGAAATTTAACTGTGCATCCCATTTTGCCTGTCACCAGCCAGTGCAGCAGTCATTTCCAGCTGTGCCCTTGGTGCCACAGGGGTATTAAGATGGTTTTAATGCATTATCTGTCTCTTGCTGCCAAACCTTCAGCAAGAACATCCCAGGACTGCTCAGGAGCAGCCAAGCAGCTAAATCCTACAGCAAACAGGTTCCCTGGCTGAAAAATGTGTAGTTTCTCCTTTAGCCTGACAGGAAACTCATGTCTCATCTCCCTCCATCAACACACGATCGGCACTCTCCATCCATCACTAACCCAATGCTCTTTGACATTCTTTGGAATTCACAGAGTTAATTAAAGCGTGCGTACGTATTCAAAACCTATTTAGATTCAGCATGGATTACTGAAGCCTTCCCCTTGCATGGCCAGTTTGAATGATCACACAAATACAAAAATCCAGGCAAAGAAAGCTGCTCCAATTCTTGTGTATTTATTTGGTTTGAGATCTGCCATTAAAGAAAAGAGTGTCATTACTTTGAGCACCAGGCCTTAAGTGATAGATTTCCAAGTGCATCATTTTTAAAGCCATTAAAGGTTATCAGGTTTATATGGTTGCTAAGATACCATGAATCATGAAGGAAAATACAAGATAATGGTAGACAGACACTGTGATGTTTAGCAGAATGTGTTCTCTGCATCTTTCTTAATAGCATCATGATTAGGATCATTTTCAAGAGTTCCCATCTATTTTCCAACTAGCTGCAAGAATGCAGTGGCATTAAGTTGGCAAACATTGTTTATAATTCATATTTTGCCAAGAGTAATTGAATTTGTGGAAGGTAAGTTTTGTAATTGCTAGAGCAGAATTTATTAATAAGTAGGAAGGGGTGTGTGTACACACAGGTTTCTTTCCTGGCTATTAAATACCACCTTCAGTCTTAGAATGAAATCATCCTTCATTGATTTCAAGTATACTCTGTGATAACACAGACTGTGCTTTCAAAGAGTTTTTAAATTAAATTTGTAGCTGAGGTAATTGCTGTTGCAAAATTATGCAACTGAAGTAAAGCTTTATGCTGCAGTTTTCCTGATATTATAATTTAACGGCCTCTTTTCTAAATCATAAAAGTGTGAGATGCCAGATTAGGGCAAAGCATTAGGTTATTACTGCATTATTTCATGTTTTATCTCTGGAAGTAAACCGTGAGCAAAGGGACGGACGCAGCGGCGGGCGCAGCGCTCCCCTCACCCCCAGGGCCTAACCCAGCGTGAGCCCTCGCCCTGGCTTCACCGCCCCGCGGCTCCAAGACGGGGACACCCGAGCTGGCCAATCTCCCTAACCAGCTCCCCACCAGTAAGACCTACTTATGAGGATGCAGCTCCTAAGGAGAATAATTAAACCACCCTATTATTAGAAAACTTAATAGGCCCCTCTTATCTGCACCTCAGGAAACCCACCAAGCTGTGTGCACATCTCCCACAACTCAGAGTATTTTGGGGCACATGATGGCTCTGAGGGCACCCTTGGAGCTGGCCTCAGCAGGCTGCACTGCTTTGAAAAGAAGTTTACTGTGGTCTCATCTAGCAGAGTCTATTCTAAACTCTTTCTACACAGCCATTAAGACATCATTTTGGATTAAATAGATCCTTTTATTTGTACAAGTAGTAAGATATGAAAACCATCAGCCCTGCTTATGAAGCGAAGGTAAACTGACTTCACTGCAAAACACACTGGCTAGTGCAATACCCACGAACCACAAGTCGTGGCTCTTGCGTGGACACGATGACCCTGTGTCCAGGAGGAGTCTCTGGACAACAGCAGCAGGAGTCACCCTGTGTGTTACACTAGTGCAGCTCTGCACGGCTGTACGTGGGGAGGGCAGCACACGAATGCCGTGCAACCAAAGCAGGGAGAGATTTCTCTCACCCCAGCTCACCAAGAATAGAAGACCATTGTCTTCGCTAGAGAAGCATTTTAATTTGATTTGCTGACCACTTCTTCCCCAGGTGAAAATAAAATGCAGGTAAGGTGAAGGACGAGGCTGGAGGTGCTCAGCCAATGAGACCCAGTAGCCTGAGCAGCATTAGGCTACAACAACTAACCGGGGGGCTGCGTAAGGCTCGAACTAAACGTCCTACAGAACAAGGCTAGTGGCTTGTGTCCATGTGACCATCCTAACCTGCTCATTTTGTGTTAGGACATATTGGTTTTATTAGTTAATGCTTCTTCCTGAAGAGCAAGATTCTTCTGTCCTTAACAAAGACCGCAATCCTTATAACCTAACTCTTTCCAGAAAACTGGACATTTAGATGTATCAGGTATTTCACAAAACAGGTCAATATTAGAAGAGCCTGGGAGAGACCCACTCACAGCAAAGGGGCGGTAACATATCTAATTTTGCTGGCACCTGCAGAGGTGAATACTCACCTAATTTTGAGTGCTGTAACTTTTTACAAGAAAATGAGCCCTGAAACTCATCTGTCAGCTAAAATACCCCCAAGGGCTTGCTTTGCAATGCTTCTTTTTTAAAGAATGTTTGTTTTAAGATTATTGTTGCAACCAGCCAAAGAAAAATGTCTAGCCATTGTAAAAGATACAAGTAGATACCCAGTTGTTAGAGCTGGTTTAGGAACAATCATAGGAGTGATGGACTGTGCGACCCAGGAGAGGTTCCTTCCAACCCTAATGATTCTCAGAATTGATTTTCTTTTGCAACTCACTTTCAGTTAGTGCTTTAGAAAAAAAAAAATAAAAAGGGTTAGATCAATGCTAGCTTCAATGACACAGCCATTCCAGTTCCTGCAGCATTTTCTCACTGTGGCGATCTCTTTCTTATTCGTATGAAGACCATTCTCTACTTCTCTACTCACTCATAATACCAACGAGCTTGCTGATGAAACTCTGAGTTAAGCACTCAGAGAGCGAGACCATCGCTATTCTGCCCATAGTGTGGAAGTCCTGAGTTCTGCACTCGTCATCATACCTGCTAATCGAGGCAGGAAGCAAGGACAGCAGTGCACATGCAAGACAGGGGCTTCTCCCAAGGAAGGCGGATTCTGTAAATTTAATTTCCTACAATATCAAAACTCTTTTGGACAAACTGGTATTTTCATTGCTGAAATCTGGCCATCTCATAAGGGATCTCATAAGCCTTCTACCGCTGCTTCTTTCTGTTTTCAGTCCACTGAAACACAGGACAGCGAAAAGGAATGGCAGAGACACCCAGGACTATGGCCCTCATCTCTTTCTAACAAACTGGTGTTTCTATCCTGTTTTTCCCTATAGCTTTTACCTTTCCCTTTGGTGGAAATATCTATCTCATACTAGTTTCTGACTCCTTTTTGTCAGATTTATCAGGCTACATCTATGCAGTAATGTTGTCTCATGCTGTAAATCAAACCCATGGCTTGAGCCTGCTGTTGCTGAGACGTTCATTATTTGCTGAGGGTCACTACACTCCAAAACACCATCTATTGTGTAGTGTCCAAATCCCTGATGTGGAATGAGCCAGTGGACGGACTGCTCCCCCGCAGGCCCCTGCGCCGCATCTCTACCACGGGACACGTCCCCCGGCTGCCTGCCCGTGCAACCGGCCTGCCCCTCTGTCCACAACGTAAGTGCTTGGCTCCCCGAACCTGCGGCTCTCCTCTCCTTGTGAAACCACTGATCCAGGTGGCAACTTCTCATATTGCCTAAGTATGGATGTCTACTGCAGCCTCCGTGGACTGCAATACTAGGGGTGGAGAACAGTGAAGAGGAACTGCTGCTTGTAGCTGGGAAAGAATAAAGTGAATGCAGGAGACAGCTCCATCTCCCGAGCCAAGAAGGCCTTGGTCGAGATTTAGAGACTAGCACTAACTCATCGGGATTGGCATCTGGGAGGACTATACTGAATACAGAAGAGTTTATTGATGCCCTAAATTCTCCCTCCCAAGGTGGCTGTCCATAAATCAATTCCACCTCAGAAAAATCCAGACATTTCCCAAGGGGCTAAGTTGCCTGATGGTAGAAAGAAGTCTATTTTAAAAAACATAATTAAAAAAGTCTAAAAGCCAATGGTTTTGTTTTGCCACATGATGGTCTTCTCCAAGCTATTTAGGCCACTGAGATTAAGCACTGAACAACCTTTTCTCCTCATTCCCCCTCAGAGGAAGAATCGCAAGAGAGAAAAGGAGCAGAAAGGTCTAACCCCAGAACACTCAGCAAGGCTGAAGGCCCAGCATTGACATGAAGAACTTGCAAGACCTGGGGAATTCGGGATGCCAGGAAACTGGGAGGTGCAGGGCAGAGGGACACGAGCTGCACCAGGCTCCTTGTGGCCTGTCGTGAGGAGCTCATGGAGCAGAGCACCACTGACATGTGGATCTGTCCTTGTCTAGAAAGCAGAAGAAAAGCAGTACATTTAAATTGTGTTTAACTGTGACAATGAGGATCCAATGTTGAAGCAAGAACCATCACAAAAATGACAGCACAGATGCACTCATTTTGAAATACACACCTCTGGGAACGCTGCCCTACAGGTTCACTTGTCCTAGATGTTTTGTATCTTATTGCAGGCAAGACTCAGATTTGGGAATCCCAGGATCCGGAGGCAGATCTCTCCCTCACTGTGCAACTCCCCCTCAGGCACAATAGCAGTCAGCCTCCTCTGGTATTTGTTATATGTCTTATTTTTGCATTTCTCACTTTTGCAATTCTCTGTGTCAGTAAGAATGAAAAAGCAACCTATACATACAAAAAATGATATCCCTCTACAATAGCAAAGCTGGCTATGCTTTTTCAGCTGGCTTATGGAGCTGCTTATATTAAATCTTAGTGCCAGCTGTGCTTTGACTTCTCACATGCTACATCTCAGCTCCACAGACAGCCTAGCTCAGACCTGCACCCGGCAGGGACGTTGCAGGAGGCAGCGCTGACACCCTCACCTGCCGCTGCAAGAGCCCGTGCGCTGTTGCCCTCCTACCCCTATGGATTTTGCTCCTTCACCTTGACCCCTTTAAGTTCTGGTGCTGAGAAGCAGCACAAAAATGTTCTCCCACACTTGTCTGCTCTGACTCACCTGTCTCCATAGGGTCACTCGTGTTTTTTCCACAGTCAGCTTATATTATTTTTATATTGGTCTGAAGAGATTTCATTCACTTTATGCCAACATAATCCAATCAGTTTCTATTGCAGAACTAAGACCATGGGTATTTTGCTTTAGGCAGGCCATCTTCGCATCATGCCTTCCAGATTTGTCGTCAACAAATGTTTTAGCTGGTCCAAAGTCACATTTACATAATCCATGGCTTTAAGCAGTGTTTTAAATCCAAGAAGAGTCCCTGGCTTGTGTGATTTTTTTCCAGGTGTTGCCTTTCTTATCTTACCCATCTCCTGCACCTTTCTGGCTTTGTTTTCTCTCCCTGCTTGTCTCTATTAATCCCCTGTAAGTTCCTCTCCCCCACTCTTCCTCTCCCACTCCCCTGTAGCCCCTGCCACTTCTTGTTTTTTCATCAATCCGTCATGTGGAAACGTATGTAATGCAATTTAAGGAGGTGGCCTGCTCTTTTCCTGATTTGTTTTATCACAGGCTTACTGTTCCTATTGCATTTGCTCTTTTCCAGACGGCCAATTTCTAGATGATACGTGCACAGAAGCAGCACATATCCAAGAAATACTGCCACTTCATGTAACACAGTGCTTGGCATGGGCTCATAAAGGTGTTATGGCCTTGCATGAGAATTGAGGATTAATACCATCTGGTTCCAGAGATTGCTAGGTTTGAGTCTCCTTAGTTTACATAAACCCTCCGCATTACTGACTTTAAAGTCAAGTATGATAATGTGTAAACAGCAGATGACAACCAGTATGTTGTTAGTATTTTTTTGTTAAATCCATTAAGACACTCATTTAATACTTCAAGAGTTCCACTACCCATTTGATCCTGCTTTTCATTTTACTGTTATACTCTAACCTTCTCCTCAACTGATCCCTTGCTTTCTATTCTGAACAAACTGTATTTATTTCCATACTGAATCTCAAGCATTTTAGCTAACAATATCCATAACATCCCTTCAAATATCTATCAGTTACCTGTTCCAGCAGATTTTCTTCTTGTTCTTCAGCTAGTGCTATACACAGCTTCATCTTCCCTGGAAGGAATGTCAGATGTTCAGTGCAGGCTCCTGAGCTCAAGGTGAAGCTGCTGCAGGCAGCCGTATCGCTGCCCAGCAGCTGGCAGGTGCAAGGACCCAAGAAACCTTCCAAAGCAAGAAGTCCCCTCTTTAGCTACAGATCTGGTGCCAGCTGAACCCCTCAAAGTCATTTTGCTACTACGGATAAGTTATGATTTAAACTGCTTAAATATATACTTTGTGACTAATAGAAAATTTGGCAAAAAAGTTAACTGAACTTTTTCGAAATGAAGCTTCCTGGCATTTCCTTTAAAAGGGTGCTTCTCTCTTGAAAAAATAGATCTACACTTGATATAGAATGAAAAGCAAATAGATAAGATGATCTTTATATCACATTAAAAAAAAAAGGGGGCGGGAATGTTCCATTTATGGCCATTTAAGTGTAGACCTGATCAGCATGAGAAAAGTACTCTGGAAACAAGCAGGAAAAGGAAATATTTCTCATACTTTCTTTCATTGAGAATCTCCCATCCAAGTACACTACAGGGTTTTTAGAACTGAGTGATTCTCAGAAGTTCCTAAAATAATCTTGATTGTGGGCTAAAAATACAATCTAAGATGCAAAGTAGATCTGATCAAAAATTAGAATTTCAATTTACCTGAAATTCTGACATTGCAAAATTTAACTCCCCGCAAGACCAAACAAACCTCCTTCATCCTCAAAGAAACATCTAATAGAAACTCTGCTGCTTCAGAAAATACTGTTTTCAAAACTGTCCAGATACCTGAAAGTGCTGACTGAGATTTGTGCTGTTCTGTCAGTCACCCAGTTCCTACAAACTGCTTTTCACAGGCAGAGGACAGAGAGGCATCATGAAAGCTGCAACCCTTCCAGGCCACTGCTGTGGCTCTCAGACCTCCAGCTTCATGACACTTCATGGCTCTTACATTTCTGGATGTTCATCTTGAAAAACACACTTGACCCATAACACATCTACAGTCTGTTGCCCAGACACCAAGGAACTCGCGGCAGACTCCAGAAAGCCACACATCTCTTCCAACTTCTAGTCTGTATTTTCTTTCCAATTCCTCCTGCCTGTAACTTCATGGGTTCTCTTCTCCCCCATTTCCCCATCCAAATAAATCTTTCTTCCTTGAAATACCTGGCTAAAGAAAAATGACGATAACAGGACACTCTCCAGAGGTTAAGGAAAATAACTTATTTCGCACATCAACCGCTGCATTTTCCAAATGCTGTAGAGCTTTAGGTCACGTCCTCAGCAAGTAAAGGCAGGAAAGCACAACAGAGATCAACACGGCCACACTGCTATGCACAGTCCTCTAAACCATTCATTGAGACAGAGCCCTTGCAAGAAAGCAAGAGACCCTTGTGCCTTGCCCATATCTCAGGGCACTTCTCCGATAATCAACGATCCCCAAGGCACGGAAATATGACCAGAGCATGGACTAGAGCTCAGAATTCACTCCGGGAATTTGCCCTTTGGGAAAGCGCAACCTCCACAGCGCTTTACCACTCAAGCGGGCGAATTTGCCCTTGTCAGAGTTTTTCACCCTTCTTGGCACAAGCGTTGATCCATGGATCATCTCCATCACCTGCTTCAGGTCAGTGCTGTGACTGAAGCTACAGTTACAGTGTTTCATGTGCATTCACCTCCAAATTATAGAACAGGAGGAGATCCAGTTTAACCCTGTACATTCAGCATTTGACTGGCTGGCCACTTTACAAATTACCTTCCCGCTTCCCCAGTTTATAAGATCATCAACCCTTAAGCAATAATTTTCAAATGATCAGCTATCCAAAAGCACACACTAGTCACTCCATCACATTCATTAAATATTTAATCCACAAACATTTTCATGTTCTGTTCCACTTTCTCTTTCTTTCTCTACAATATTTAGATACCAGAAGAGTCCCAAGTGGGTCTTCCTTTTTATGACAGGAGGTAAGAAATAGCAGAGCCCTGGCGCTTTTGGGCCACCGCTGGCCAGCAAGTCTTTATAAATCAGATACTCCTGAGATGGGTTTGCTGATTAGAAATGAAAATACATAGCTTGGAACAGAGACAGCACTAAGAACAGTAATTTTGAAAAACATTTTTATTTCAAGGTTGATGGGTCATCAGAGGCTAAGACGGAACATGAACTTGGGCAACCTGGACAGAAAATGTATCCGCTACTCTCACGTTAAACTGAAAAAAAGATATCAAGCCTACACGTCATCTTAGAAACAATAAATTAATTAATCATCTAACAGCAAAATACTGCTTTTATCGTTTATGTCAAATGCAATTAACATCAAACAGAGATGGTGCAATAAAATAGCTTAAATAATAGGACCCCATTTTCTTTAATGAGATATTGCCTAACATCCTTTCCCCCCCCACACACATGCAAACAGCAAATTAAAGAGCTCTAATAATAGTCTTTCTATTGGCTTTCACGCTTTATCATTACTCATTGATTGCCATCACGCATGTTTAATTAAGAGGACAATGATCTGACCAAAGCATTTTTAGCTTCCATAATTGCCGGAGGGCTTTTAACAATGTGCACGAGCTGCCCATGTCATCTAGCCTGGAAAATTATCAAATAACTAAGAGCCACCTTGGGAAAACGCTGTTGTTTCCATGACAGACACCTCGGCACCCCCTCCCTTTACTTCCCGTCACATCCACTGCCCGTGTTTATCTGGGCGCTCCGAAATATCTGCTGGAGGCAACAGGGAGGCCTGGGGTTTTCATTCCTGCTGCTTCTTTGGGCTTGCCGTTTTTGCTACTTCAAACTCAGGATAAAATAGCAGTGCTGGACTCCAGTGGCAAGGTCTGCTGTGGTCAGCTTGCTGAAAAAGACTCTTAGTTGGTTCAATCAGTCACGAATTAGAGGCTCAACATAAACCCCCTGGTATTCAAGTGGAGAGGCTTGCTGGCCTTAGGATTATTCCCTCCTGTTTGGGAATAAAACCAAGCCTGGTCTCAGCACCTTGCACCCTCCTGCTTGTCAGCAGACCATCGTCATACACTGCTCCCCACAACGGACGCAGGTGCTCAGTGCCCTCGCATGTCCTGAAAAACAAAAACCCTACTGCAAATACATTATTTCCTCCCCAGTGCCTAATGTTTATTGCCCAGGATATTTAAGGCTCGATTTTTGCACTGACTTCTTCAGGACTGATGACAGGCTTGAAGTTAAACACACATTTGGATGCTTTGCTAGAGCAGGGGCAGTTAAGCAGAGCACAGCAGAGATTCCATCTCCACTGCAGTCGCTGCTGGCGTATTGAACTGCAGCCGCAGCCTCACTTGGGTGCTCGTTTTTGCACAAATCTCTGACAAGCTGCCGGGCTCTGACATACGGCAAGTGCCCGTGCACTGACGACAGGGCTGTTTCTGCGAGCAGCACCCATGGCAGAAACTGCCAGGGCATAAATAAGGGATTACAACATCCCTCACGCTGTGGGGCTTCGTGCTCCAACGCCACACGCAGCACCACGATACTGTTAATAAACTCGGATAAAATGCTCTGCACTGCCTTGTGAGCGTGCTGCAAGGCGACTGATGGTAGCTAACTGAATTCATTATTAATTATCTACATTCACACTGGTAAAGGACACTGCAAGTTTTCAGTGCTCACGATTTGGGGTGAAATACCAACACACCACTTACCACCCACGCTCACATTCTCGATTGTAGAATTATGTCTGTCAACCAAGAGACTGGCAACCGCACATCCACAGGGCTTTCCACAGATGCCTTTGGGCCTGCTGGGGCACTGCGTTCCCTAGGTCACCCCTGTAGCCAGGCTTTTAAAACAACCCTCTACAGAGAGCAGAGCTACTCACCACATTTACCCTGTTTTAACAGACTTGCTTTGGCACCAGCCTCTTGTGCTGGAGTGGAAATAGTGTTTTCTCTAGAACAGAGGGGCTCAGGGCAAAGAAGCTCAAGCTCAGATTTCAAAGGCTTCAAGGTACTTAATACTCCTTCTTTAAACCTGTTCCCTGAAAGCACATTCTGGATTGTAGCCAAAACTAGTAAACAAGGCCTCGTAGAAATTCATGATCTTCTAAACTCGGAATTTAAATACAGATAAACTACTTCAGCCATAAATTTCAAGAAAAGCTTCTAAGACATGAACACAATTAAATCCAAACCTCCAAGTCTTGTTTCCAGTTTGGCTTGGAGTTGCATTTCTTCCTGTCCTGGGCATCCATACTGCTCCATAGAGCTGCATGTACCTACCCACAGTCACAAGGACAGGAGGAAAAAGAGAGGAGAGAGAAGCAGCATATTTTCAATCTATCCACTTCTGTTTATTTTCATAAGGGTATTGAATGTGTGGCCAGCAGCACAGAAGTAATTAGCACAGTATCTGTTTTTAATATTTTTTTCCATAACCTTCTGTATACTGTGGGGTCTTCTCATAAGAAGAATTTTTTATTTTTTTTTTACTCCTCATGCTTAAATTATTCCTGCGCTTACACCTGAGTACACACAACACACAATTCTAGTGACACGTTTCTAACTCGGCCTCTGAGGCTCCCTGCACCAGCATGGCAAGCAAGTCCGCCCATAGACAGTGGGAGGAATCTCGAGAGCACTTTACCATGAACACCTGCCGGGGACACGGCGCAGCTTTAGTGAAGGCATCTTTAATAATGCAAGAAGGGTCAGCAGCCACAGAACAGAGCTGGGTATTGAAGAAGTAAAAATCCTTTTCTCTGAACAGCCTTCATAGGAATTCCTTGCTTATTTTCCCAATTCATTTTATGCTAATAGTTTGCTATTTCCAGGATAAGCCAAAGGAAAAAAAAAAAAAAAAAAAAAAGGCTCTTTCTTGCTCAAGTAAGAGCACAGATGTGCGTGCCCAGCGCACGGTGCTGCGATGGCAGCAGGCAGTGATGGTGTGGGACGAGGCGCGAACACGTCCTCGCGCTGCCAGCTCTAGTTGATCACGGGGCAGTCGCGTTGTGGCACCTGCCTCCAGCAGCCAGGGTCCCCGCTCGGCTCATCTCATGCCACCCTCTTACCACCCCTCACGCCACCCTCTTACTGCTCCTTCACCACTAAGGGGGTTTCTGGGAGCAGCTCAGGACGCTGTCACACCCTGGCGCCAGGACCTTCGGGCTCCATAATGCTTTGGGCGTTAATAGCACAGAAATTAATGCGTTCAGCAGATCGGAACATCTTAAAATTTTCATTTGAGCAGTCACTAATTACCTCAAATGCTCGTGATACTGTATCTGGCAGCCCTGGCCCAGGGTCTTCCAGGTTTTGCAGAGGAATAAGCCAAAATAGGCAATTTGAAAATATTAAACCCAAATAGTTTCTTCTGTTCTTCCTGGTCATTAATCTTCCTGGGACAAATCAGGCCTCCCAGCACAGCAGCACTGCACTGTTGGGCTGGAAAGACAAAGCTTAATCCAAAGGGGATTGTCCTTGTATCCTTCATGCCTTCTTCCCTTAATTTTCCCCTCATTTGCTCCATCTTTAGTGGGAAAAAATAACTATAATTTATGATTTTTCACTGGTTTGTTGCAAGAATCAGCCATTCAAGCTCATGTTAAACCACTGCCCAACTGCCAGCCACCCCTGGCTGGCATCAACGACAGCCACCGGCCTTTCCCCGTTGGGAGAGGAGACCTTTGGGCCTTGCAGCATCGAGATTTCTCAAGTAACTGCTTCAACTCCAAAGGTTTTTCCTTTATCACTTCTTCTGGAATGGATGGAGTTCCCAGCACAAATCTAACAACACGCGAGCAAGAACTGCAGCCTGGTAAAAAAAAAAATAATAATAATAATAAAAAAATACAATCTAATTAAAGACTCCTTAATACTTCCCTGACAAAAACTATGTTTTTTTTTTTTTCTCTCAGTATAGCAGGCTCTATGTTCAAGTCACCTTCAGGTCACATTCGCTTTTGTTTGAAAGCTTAAGGGGAAAAATACAGACGCTTTTTTCTTTAACCTCTAGTACTACAGTCAAAGGCACCGCTGGGGTCACAGCAGAACATAACAAACATTCAATAAGGAAAATGTTACCATATGCTGCCTTTCCCTGCTCTGCTTAGTCCTCTGGAAAATGATCAAGAGTAGTTGCAGCTAAACTGTGTCATATTTTGCTATTATCAAATAGTGTTAAAAAGTCACATAAATAAATATACATGAACTAAACAGAAACAGTTGGAAAGTTCCCAGAAGAGACCTTTAATGACCTCCGAATTGGACAGACCACGCTAGATCAAGGCATTACTATTAAGATTAAAGGCTTACACCCAACCTGCTGAGAAATCCAATCTCTTGGATTCAAAACGGTGAGGGCACCAAGTGGAAAGTACTAAATTCTTCAAGAGGAAGGTGACGAGAGAGGCCCCATCTTCCACATGCCCAGCACACTCGGTGGTGTTTGCCAAGTCAAAGGGCTTTGGAGGTGCCTCCTATGAAAAACCAAACACGCTACCAGCACGTTCACGCTGGAGCCCGTTTCATGTTTCACCGCGCAGGCTGCCACAGCCCACTCAATGCCTCGTCTCCAAGATCTGGCAGCAGCCAAAAACGTCGACGTTTAACATCTCACGAGCCCCACGCGTGCTCTGCGTCTCCCTGCTGTCTCATCCCCCAGACAGCGCGACAGCAACTAGGTCTAGCTGGGGATTTATCCAGGAGGATTTCCCTCCAAATAGAGATGGTGTAGACTTTATACATTTTTAGAACAATATTTAAACTGCTCCGATGGCTTTGCTGTCTGTATTCAATGGCACTCAGACTGCCTGGGCAAAGACCCACGTTGACGATGTGATTCAGGTCGGAATGATGCTGAACCTCCATGGATGCAGAGAGGACCTCCACAGCCCTCCGACAGATGTGTGTCCTGTCACCCCCAGGAAAGGGACCCGGTCGTGAGGGCTGTTTTAGCATGGAAATGAGGTCCTGGCCACAGTAACTTGGCTGAGCCAGCCCAGAACCACAACGCATGGTCCTGAATCCAGCACTGGGATTGACCCAGCTGACCTCTGGCCAGGGAGGACTGAAGGGTTTGTCTTTAAGTACCAAAACAACGTATTTTGCATTGCTCATCCTGTTGAAACAGGATGAGCAGTTTTAGCCCCAAGATGCTAGAAGACTGCAAAAAGCCCTTTCCATCTTCCCTCCACCTCCAGTGGAGGCTTCGTTTGTGTGTCAGCCAGTTCCCGCACCCGGACGCCCGCTGACCTTACCCTGGAAGTCAGTCAAAACCGACTCAGTTCGAGCCAAAGGGGCTATATTTTCCTCTGGCACATGGCAGTGTATTTCAGCTGGCCTCAGCTGGCCACATCAACAGGTCCCTCTAAAGAGCCTGATACCTGCATGCCAAAAACCCTGTAGCTTTGGGGAAATCTGTCATAGGTCTGAAATGGCTGCAGCAGGGGAATTGATCTATAAATTGATCGATTTATAAATCAGACCACGGGGCTTCAAGCTTCTGGCAAAGGCAGGAGCTTTGTAAAAGATCACGGAGAAGAGAAACTTGAGAATCAACTGTGAAAACCGAGAACTTACTCAGCTCTGCTCTCCTGGACAACACAGTCCTGCTGCTACACTGTGCTAACAGCTTAGCAAGGGAACCAGTGACCTGTTTTGTAGGACAAGGCTCACCAACAGCTGACACAAACCTCATCTGTTCAGCATCACTCAAATGGAGCTGAGGACACACCGTCAGCTTACCCTTTATTTCTGGCATGATTTATTTCAGGAAAAAGTTAAAAAAAAAAAAAAAAAAAAAGAATGAAGCATGGTAAAAGATCCTTTCATGAATCTCAGGGTTGGTGACTCCTTTTATAGTCAAATTGCAGCAGATGTAAAGAAAAAGGTAAGAAACGAAATGTATAAAAATAATAATTCCCAGCTGTTTGGGCTGGGTCCTTTACCCTTCCCATGAGCATCAATCCACTATTATCCTATTGCCAGATAAACAGGCAAGATAGTTAAAAGCAACCTGCCGAGCAAACCTTGTAACTCCTGAACACCCCATCTGAACACGCAGAGATTTTCCTTGAGGACTGCAAATTACCCTGGAACTGGTGGCTCTCTGGGGCACGCAAATGCCAATACCTCCTCATGGAAAGAGGAGGGATTTTCATTTTGCATGATAACAAGCACATTGTATTTTGGAAGCATCTAATAAAGTAGCTCTGCAGGAGGGCCAGATCTTAGTCTGCACTAAAGGAGCTGTATATGTAGTCAAAATGGTAGTATTTCTACCTTAGCCTAAATTACTCTCTTTGCTGAGCTCTAGGGTTAAAAGTAAGAAGAAATAAAAGTTAACACTACATTAAGAAATTAGATTTTTGAAGAGACCATTTTAAAAGCCAGTGCTCAGGTAGAAATAAGGTAGAGGATCCACATGTAATTTTGTGATGTGAAAAGAAATCTCTGGTGAAACCAAGACACGGATGCAGAGCAACAACCTCTTGCTCACTTAAAGTCAGCAGGAGCCCAAGCAACCAACCCTGCACTGGGGACCCTGTTCGGATAAGCAGGTGTCGTCAACCTGCATTCAACAGCAGCTTTACTGACTGCCTGGAGCAGTTTCATAAAACTTCCATTCGTTTTAGGGAGGCAAGAAAGGGCAAGACCAGAAAGGCCTCGTGTCTCGCAGTGCAGTGCAGGGCACGGAGGGGCAAGGCTGCAGGAAAGGGGAGACCCTTCTCCAAGGACAGGACTGAGACGGTCTGCAAGAGCGGCGGGGTATGGGCTCGGCACAGCAATAGCAGAGAGTATCTCTGCTTTCACAAACGGGAAGTTATTGCAGCCTGCAATCAGGCAGATGATGAAAGCTGCAGCAATGAAGTACTAAACTTGCACTTGAGAAACCGGAGAACTAAGTGCCTATTAAAATGCCAGGAATCAGACAGAGAAACATGCAAGGGACAAGGTTAAATATCATCAAAGCAGAGGATTGAAAGAAGGTCAATAACTGCTCGGACAGCAAGGGAAGATGAATAGAAAATTGCTCCAGACCACCTCAAACCTCTGCCTGGCAGCAAGGTATTGATGGGATTTGAACTGACCAAGAAAAATGTGAAAGATGGGCTCTCCTTTCCTTTACAAAGTAAAAGGAAGANAAAAAAAAAAAAAAAAAAAAAGTCAAAGTCAAGGAAACCTTTGCAAGTGTCCAGGACTTATTTGGTCACAGGACAGACTTTAGATGGGACACCAACGCAGAGCACTATTTTACAATACAGCATCACTCCAGAAAGCCACGCTACGTGTTTATATAACTCAGGGCAGTGTATAAGGATAAGGAAGCCAGTGCACAGGCTGGATAAGGAAGAGGCCCCTCGATGCTTTTAACCACTGTTTACTTCAGAGAGAGTTGCCCTGATTGGAAACCCATTGAAGAGGCCCCAGTAGGTTATCCTGCTTGCCCAGACAAGGCGCAGAGCTGCGGGTGCCCCGAGCGCTGCAGCGATCTCATCAAGAGATATCAAGCAGAGAAGGCACTAAATAACTAAATAAAAACCTGGAGGAAAGGTGGTCCTTGGTTAGGACACAAAATAAACCTGGGGGTGCTGCACCTTCTCATCCACATAGCCCAAGCAGGAAGGTGCTCAGCCTCTCGGGTGCTCCCCCCAGGGATGAGCCCTTCTCTCGGTGGTTCTGCTCTGGCCCCGATGACAACCAAGCGGCAGCGCGATGCCCCACGCCGTGATGCCCGCGGCACAGCACAGCCCGCCTCGGCACGCACGGTGCCCGATGGCCTGTGGGAGGAAGGAGCCGCGCACTCCAGCGGCCTCTGGCACGCTCCAAGCTGCTGGGGCACCCGGTGAGACCCTGCCTGGGCAGAAATAAAAATTCATGTCTAGTCAGGCAAAAATAAAGTCCATTTCTGCAGGGAAAAGGGCCAAGGACGTGCCCATGCTGCAACGGCAACATTCCACACTCGGGTCGCGCTGCCGTACAGACCGTCTGGAGACGTGCTGAGAAGCCCTTCCTCCAGCTTGATTACAGTTAAAAATAAACAGATGCTTCATTAATCTGGAGAAGGCAAACGAGCTGAGTCAGCAGAGGAGACGAGCAGGCTGCTCTGGCCAAGACGCGCGCTGCGCAGCAAAGCCCGCGGAGAGGCTGAGCCCGGCCTGCTTCGTCAGTAATTTCTTGGGCTATTTCTGATAATATCCCAGAAGCTTTTAAAGGACACCCAACAGAAAGGTCACCTGGAAGTGTTTGCAAAGATTAGGGGAGATCAGACCATGTTTGCTGTGCGCAGCCGGCCGCATATGCTATTCACTGCCAGGGAGAAGGAGAACAGCAGATTAATCCTCGCCAAGGAAATTAGGATGATATTGTGCTGGGTCACGTTCCTGGATTATAAGATTTCCACCAGTCAATGCTGAGTTATTGCTCTGCAAATACACAACAACCTGATTTGATAGCTACTCGGGGGAAAAAAAAAAAAAAAAAAGAAAAGTACAGTCTGTCTGAAATTGCTTCCTTTCTGTTTCAGNAAAAAGAAAGAAAAGTACAGTCTGAAATTGCTTCCTTTCTGTTTCAGAATAAACATTGCTTAACAAAACAGAGGCATTTAGATTGACACCAATGAATTCCTACCCCTTCATTAACACCCAGTGTATTTCAAAGTGGGTCTCCATCACTCTGTTGCTCCTAGCCCTCCTAACATGTAGATTTTTTGCACAGTTTCCATGAGTTATTGCGATAGGAGCGCCCCCGGGCTTGGCTAGGCAGGCGATGCTCACACTGCAGCCTCTGGTTTCAAGGTGAAAACTCACGTGGGTTAAGCTGCCTAAACACAGAACCAATTTTCCTTTAGACACTTTCCCCTAAACTCCATATGACCCCACAAAACAGCCAGCCTCAGCCACGTGCTTTTTTGCAAATTCTAGCCAGAGCTGACTGCTTTCCCTGAGCTAATTTGCAGTTTCTTGGGAGGAAGGCAGCAGCCAGCGATACGGCTGTACTCGCTATCCTGCACAAACACAAAGCCAAAACATGGAGATTAGAGGCAGAATTTGATTTTCTGCCTTCATGGTGCCCTCAGCACCTAGCGCTAGTTTCCCAGTCACCCAGGCAGACCAGGGCACCAAGTTTGCTTTCCGTCCATGGGAACGTAACCCCACCAGCAGATCGACATTCCCTTTGGAAAGACAAACTCCGGTAGGGTCAGCTGCAAAGCAGCGTTTCCCAAAGCACTCATGTGAAGCATGGGAAAGGGGCAACCCCTCCGAGCCCAATCACCATATCAGATACCACGGATTAATGGAAACCCTCTCCGGTGGCAGAGGAATAGGGATGTTCTCATGCTCAGCACGATGCTCCAAACCAGCACGCAGGCATCAGCTCCTGGGAGCCGTGCACGCAGCAGCTGGAAAGGACTGAATGGAGATCTCCCTGGTGCTGCATCTTCCTAGCCCTCTCCTCCAAAGGGGGGAATTTGCCCCTTCCCAGTGCAGTAGTCAGTCAGCAGCACTTCATTAGAGCTGGTATTGCCTGGTACCCACGGCCCACTTTGCTTATACCACATGCAGTAGATCTTCCAGCACAGCGCAGGAGCAGGGAAGACCATGCAAGCAAGAAAAACAAACAGCCACCAACAAACTGCCTCACGCAGCCCAGATGCGTCATGTTTGGCCAGTCTGCAAACACCTCAGGCTGGGGATGCGCAAAAGCCTCAAGTACAAAAGGCTGAGGTGCCTCAGTCCCCCAGAAAACAGACGGCTTTATTGTATGAGGCCTGCTTTACAGAGAGGATGAGTGTCTCTCCCTCTTCAATAAAGTTCAGTAGACGATGCCAAGAGCTTCAGCAGCTCCCAGATGATTTGGTGGCAGCTGCCGAGTAACCATAACGTTAACATTGCAGGAAAAAAAGGAGTTTCTTTATGATTCCCATGAATAGCAGAAACAATGCAACAACATAAGACAGTAACAATCAAACATGAACAGAGAATTAATAAAAAGAAGTTAATCTGAGGAAGGTCTGTGACTTGTGCAAAACTGTTGCCTTTAACCCATACAATTTACACTTTTCATTATTGGTTTTTAGGGTAACGACACAGCTGGGCACACGGTCTCATTGTGCAAGGCACTGCACACATAGCAGAAAACCAGCCTCTGCCCCAGAGAGGAGAGGCTATAATTAGAGCAGACAGATGGCAAACGCGGGGACGGAGGCTCAAAGTCGTCCCCTGGCTCAGGGAGCAGCGCAGAGCTCAGGCCTCGCGTCTCTGCCCTCCTCGAGGGCCCAGCGCTCCAGATTTTGCAGTTTCCTTGCCCCTCATAGAAGATTGTCACGGCCTAGCGTCCCCTTTGGGAAAACTACATAATTTCATTCCTTCTGAAAATTCATCTAATTCAACTGAACACTTATGCTCCAAGTAAAACATGCAGGTGCAGTCTTCATGCATTTCTAAATTCTATAAAACACTTGAGAAGAACATCAAAAAGCCCAGAGAAAAACACAGCTCACATCCTACTCGGGAATGCTGGAATTAGTCACACTCCTTTGGCTCCACATATTCCCGTAGTACAAAGTACTGTTTGCGTTTATCGTTCAGACAGCAACTTCCTCGGTTGTGAGGACACTCACGCTTCCCGGGGGCCGTTTGCATCGGCAGGGGCTCAGCAGCCGCAGGGCTTCACTCCCTGCTTCCAGTAGGGCTGCCAGGTTTCTCCTGGTCACTACTACAACCAGCCAAACTTTTCTCGTCAGTCACATTATGGCTACAGTTCTACTTTGTCATCGTGTCCCAGTTCCAGTGAAAACCATTTTTACACAACTTCCAGCACACAACTCCAACCACAACCACCACGCTAGGTGCCTCCTACATATCCCCTGATACTTGCCATTTCTGCTGAAGTCATGCGAGGTGAGAAATGCCTCCTCTTGCACGTGTCTAACACAGGCTCCCGGTGGCACTTCACAAATAACAAATAGCGACAAAATTGCGTGCATCATGGCTTTCCAGAATGCTAAGGGTTTCAGTGCAACTAGTTCTACAGAAATGTGGTCAGCAGAGCACATGGGCACCAATTCAAGTCCTTAAGCGTCCAGCTCTGATTTCAAGGTTTATGAAAGGGTTAAAGTTGGTTTCAGAATCTGAGTGTCCTTCCCACTAGAGAATTATATTTCAGCATATTATTACGGCGAGTTTTACTAATGCTCCCCTATGGGGATATCTGGGTAATGGCACCATCTGNTTCAGTGCACCTAGTTCTACAGAAATGTGGTCAGCTTATCTACAGATCCAACCTAGCAGAGCACACGGGCACCAATTCAAGTCCTTAAGTGTCCAGCTCTGATTTCAAGGTTTATGAAAGGGTTAAAGTTGGTTTCAGAATCTGAGTGTCCTTCCCACTAGAGAATTATATTTCAGCATATTATTACGGCGAGTTTTACTAATGCTCCCCTATGGGGATATCTGGGTAATGGCACCATCTGACTCTTATCATAATTTGATTCAAACTCATATTGCTTTTACATTTTATTTCTCTTTGCCATTCTGGCTTGTAACAGGCAACAGCAGGCTGAAATTTTACCTAAATGAGAGCATTTTTGCTCAGCGAAAGAACATTACTCTGTGCCATTTGCTTAATAGTTCACATTACTGTGTAGGGAGTGTTGCATCCTTAGGCCAAGTTCCTGGCACCCAGTTTGTTAAAAGTTTCAAGGGCAACATAACTGCAGCCTCTGTGTGGTAAAAACCTTATTGTCACAGCAAAATAGCGTTTTTTCAGCTGGACTAGAAGTCAAGCAAGTTCTCAGCTGTGCTTATGCATGGGCAGAGGTGAATGTGTGCAGATCAGCTACGCCTTGGCCACGCAGGGCCCTGCTTCCAAATAAAAACAGCCTCTGTTAACATCGCACCTGCCCAGCGAGCATTAAGGCAAGCAGAGAGATGGACTTTGCCAGTCCTCCAGAAAAAGGTTCTACCCATGCAAGAGCTTTCAGTGCTATTACTTGCTCATAATAAAAATCCTAAGGTATGTGTTGAATGGCAGGGAATGAAATGCAGCCGCCAGGAGTGTCAGCGAGCGAGCCACAGTCAGCGGCGGTTCCTGCTTCCTCGGTGCTCACCTCGCTGGATGGCAGCTCGCGGTGCTTAAACTGCTCTGAAGCAGCTAGGACGTTATCTGTGACAACACGTTTGCCTTGTCCACCCCACGCTGTGGGGCTTTGGACAGCCCTGCGCACAGCAGGAAAGGCATCGTTACAGAGGGAACATATCCCAGAGCATTTCATCCGGGATGGAAATGGGCCTCTCGGCTACCTGCGCTCAGGCTCCTAATTGCTTCCCCAGGATGCACAAGTCTCATACTTACGCGGTGCCAAAAGCACTGTGAAAACTGGATGGGTTCTTGGGGTAGGAAAAACAGCTTTGATCAGGCTGGAAACAAGTTCAGATTCAGATGAAAAGGCACTATATAAAAAGCAATAACCAGAAAAAGAGGAATGAGCTGCACCACTGAGAACAGAAGGATATTTCAAATGGATGGGATCTGAAGTCCCATGCACAGCATCCTATGCCCATCCTCAGAAGCAGGGGGACAGCAGCTCTGCAAATACAATAGCCTTGCAATCATTTCCCCCAGTTCACAGTACACTGAAAGCTGTAAACGATTCCTAATACAGCTTAGTATGGATCCTAAAGTATAGTAGCACTCATTACTTACACCTGGGTATTACTGCTTCTCACACAAGTGTCCAGACCCTTTTAGTACTTAGTAAAATCCTGTTAAGTATCAAGGGAAACTATCAGTTACACAACAAATACTAAATAACAACCATTTTACCTCACAATTAGGGAAAAAAAAAAAAAAAAAAACATGTTATTTTTGGCAAAAGCATCAGATTCGGTCATGTCTTCCATTTCTACAAGTCCTAATTCCCAGGTATTTGACATCGTTTCCTGGGGAAGCTTTCTGCCCCTCTTGCTCGCTGAGTGAGGATGGTGATTCGTGTTCCAAAGTCGGAAGGGAGAAAGTGTCAGGGGCAGCACTGACCTTCACGAACCACCTGGCACCCTCCTGTGCACGCCCCAGCTGACCTGACACTCACGTTTGTGAGTGGAGGGGACCACAGACCCGGGGCAGGTTCCACGCGCTGCAGCACGTAGACCCGGCTCCTTCCTCCGCCACGACCCGCGGCCCCCTGGGCGCCCGGCTCAAATGCACAATGCGATGCCAGCGGCTCAGGAGCATCTTCCCTCGTGGAGAAGCACTCTGCCACCAACCAACCCACCACATCCAGCGGGGACAGGACACAGGAGCTGCCCAGACTAGGTGCTAACACTGCAAATTAAAGGAGCAAAACTGGAGTCTAGATTTCAAAGAGTGAAAAAGGACTAATGTGAGAATGGGCTAAAACAGCAAGCTGCTATTTTAAATGTTGCAGCTGCATGCATACTTTTAATAAAAACGGAATCATCTCTTTCTGAAGTCCCAACTTACTTTCTCCCAAGAGTTGATCATATTTTCCCCCTAAAAAAAACGCTCAAAGGACATATTTAACAGAGTTTGATAAATATCTCAAATAACATAAGAAAAATGTTAGTTATTGCCAGTCAGTGATTAGGGCTGATATTGATCTAGAAAGCCAGATATTATTATTTGTAGACTATAAAGAACTTCAGTGGCTTACGCTGAAATTATTTCAGAAACTGTTTTTATTAATACACATCTGTCTGTACTTCCAGCAGGTGAGACAAGTTTGATCTCCAGCTTGAAAACCTGAGCCCTGAGTTGCTAGGAAACCAACAAACCTAATTCCTGGGGCTCTTATAACACAGAAATATAATTACATAGCGATTCTCTGAGAAACTCACGCTATGATTTCTCAACACCCCCTTTTGTCAGTGATTTCAAGCTTTTTTTTTGATTCATTTAGGCTAAAGAAAAGGCACATCATTTATAAAGGTAGTGGTAAATATGTTAAGGGAAAAAGATGGAACATTCTTTTATGCAAATAATTCATTTATTGCATTGCTGGAATAAGAAATGACTGAGTAGCAAGTTATAAGGTCTCAAAATGTACTTCTATTATGGATCCATAAATTTAGCTTTAATATTTCATTGCCATGATTGTTGATCATTCCTGGTTCAGAAGATGTCTTTGTAGACGATCAATCTAGCGCCTTTATGAGAAACATTATTCATAAACATATGTAAAAGGTCCTTGCTTTCATTATAGCATAACCGGTTAACCATCTATCTATGTATGCCCATCTGACCTTGCAATTACTGGCTTATCTGTATGATGCATTACAACAGAGTTATTAATTCCATTTCCTTAGACTTTTATTCTTCAGCTTGTCAGGTCTTTGGCTTGAAGACTAACAGAGATTGCATTAATAACAATTACCAGTGACAGGTAGGAGCACAAGTAATATTTTGTTCAAAAAAAGGCTATTTTGGATGTGGACATAAGCAAACAGAAATACTTTCAACTCCAGGAAGTTGAGTTGTTAATGATATCAAAGAAGTGTTATATGAAAGAATTTACACTGGCATAAGAAGGGGTGATAAGTTCAACAATATCTAAATTAAAAAATTCTATCTTTTGTACTAATTATCTCTTTAGCTCTCAAGATATATCACCGAAAAAAAGCTGCATCTGGAATATGTCGACTTCCATCACCAAAAAGGAGAGATGCGGCCTTGCTGGGCACTTCTGGTCCGGGTTCAGAGCCTGGCTCCTGCAGTCACACTGAGCAGCGCTGGATTCCTCCCTGTCTTCAACCAAACCCAGGTTTGGTTGAACCCAGGTGCAGAAGATGGCATTAGGATATTCACATTGCAAAACACACCTGCGAGTTTAAGAGGTGGCTGCCTCACATCATTCTTTACCTTTTATTATTTATTATTATTATTTATTATAGGGTTTTTGTTTGTTTTTCTTTGTTTTGTTTGTTTCAATTCCATGGCCTAATATACTTTTCCAAATACTGGGCTTTCAGCAAGATAAGTTCTCAGAGTTGGAAGATAAAGACTGGGAAAAAGAAATCAGCATGCATAGAATTGAGGTTGAAGGAAGAACCTGAGATTTTCCTAGTTCTCCAGTTCTCAACTCATCAATCAAGAGTCTCACTTTTTTAACATGTATCTTTAATTAACACATCCACATGCACACTAATGGTACTACACACACCCCAAATACAGGTACAAATCCACTTTCTAAACCTTCCCATATAGGGATACTTTTGAAAGCCCTTTTCTCGCTCAAGTCATCCTAGCACAAGGATCCTACTGCAATGAAACAGCTTTACCTGGAAAGCTCACTGGGCAATTTAAACACAAAACCTACATCAAAACCCAAGTACCACCTACTCCTCAGCCTAACATCTTTCCTTCACACCCTGCAGCTTCCCACTGTACCTCTTAACACACCCAAAAAAGCCCCTTTAGTGCAAATGGAGATGGAATAATCTGAGATGGTTTACCTCAAGGAAGGGCTCACTAAGAGGGGACACGACAAAAGCAACGTAAAGTAGATATGGAAGCGAGACCTTAGAGTCCACCTATGATGACGGCACAAAGCTGAGTGCTTTCTTCTCCTTAAAAGGAAATAATAATAATAAAAAGCTCCTTGTCAGTGGCAGCCTGAGCAACACAAACAGCCACCTCTGCCACGGGCGGCAGGATGCTCCTCAGCACCACGAGTCTGGATTACGGCTCTGCTATCCAGAGAATAATTAGAGGATCTGTTTCCTCCCAGAGCACAAGGCACAATTAGCCCACAGGGGTACCCTTCTCTCCTCCCCTTTTCCCACTAACTCCAGGAGACCAGGAAGAGCCAAAGCTCCTCCGGGCAGGCTGGGCCCAGCAGAAAGCTGAAAAACATCCAGCTCCATCACTTCTCTCCATATCCCTCCTAGAGCACATGCGTCCAAGAGCAATAAACCCTATGCTAGTGTGGCTTTGATTACCTGGCTTATCATTTAAGTTGTGTTTTTAAAGCCATTTAATGCACAATTGAAATGAGAAGTCTGCAGCAGAGCCATAAAAAGCAATACTGGCCAGTGAAAAATAAAAAAGGAGATGCGAGACTATGCAAGCAAGCACCGAGTGGCAAAATCGCTTCTGTATTGAACTATGATGAAGGAGGGAGTAAAAAAGGGAAAAAAAAAAATCAGCCACCCTCCATTTTCTACTGTAATAATTTGATTTTGTTATTTACTGAAGAATTTCCTTAAAAAGAAGCTGAGGAATACGAGTTGGAAGGATACCCACTTGCAAAGTAGCTAGAATTAGAGCAGATGAAAGAGCCCAAAACACATCTTGAGGGTGAGAGGAATGCACGCAGCGAGCAAGCAGGGAGGAGAGGAGGAGCAGGCAGGAGCGGCGCCACGAGCAGCGACACCAGCCGCACGACGCCTCGCGCTCCGCACGGACGAGCCGGCGCGGCGCACTGCACCCCGCGCCGAGCACGAGGCGGGCGGGAAAGCACCACAGAGCGGCTGCGGGATGGAACGAGGGAGCTGCATTCACAAGGTAGAAAAGGTGGCTACGGTATCAGTGCTCCTTTTGCACTCCTTGGAGTCGGGGAGCCTGCCCAGGCTTCGGGGAAGCTGCTTCTGCAGGCAGCACGAGTAGCATTAAACCAGCCTGGGCACAGGTTACAGACCAGTATTGGAGTTTGCCCACTTTAAGGGCAGAAAAAAAGTTTTTCTCCTCCCTCCCTCCCCAGTATTTTATTTGGTACTGGTTATTTTATTCATATATGAGGACTTCAACTAAATTTATATAACCTAAAGAGAAACAGCCTGAGTCTGTGGGTTTGTTCTGTTAGCAAGTATATACAGCTCACCTTCCACAGAACAACTGTGCTTAAAATTCAAGACTAAACACCGATCTTTTGCATAATATACAAAACAATATATTCTGCATATAGCTCCAAAGAAAGGCCTGACAGCTTTAGAAAACATCTTTCACATCCCCAGCGCCACCAATGCCCATGAGCAACAAATCCCCCCTTGCTGAACACACCTTTCTCAGAGCGCTTCCCTTCACCATTTCCACTGCAGGAACTGTAAGAAAGGAGCACACGAGATTAGATGGGAGCAACTTGACCTAATATTGAAAAACAGATTACTGCTCTTCTCCATTACAGATGTTATAAAACCAGTGATTTTCATGGGGAAAACGGCTCTCAGACACAAGTAATCATTTCTTACGGGGGAAATTGGGAAGACAACAAGAGTCCCTTCAGCCTGAAATACCGCCAGCATCCCGCACGCTTCGCTCTCGAAACACAAAGCTGCCTCACGACTCACCGCCTGCTCCTCGGCAATAACCTGAGGGGGAAAAGCAGTAACTTGCTACCTCAAGACACTATGCGTTTTCATCATAATTAATAACAATAGTTTTATTATGGCCCTGTGCAGCAGCTAATCAATAGGTTTGGATATTTGCTCTGTCAACAGCAGCTCCTGGGCCCTGTATAATGCCCATAGCTAAGTCTAGAGCTGTGCAGGTTGATCTGTTTACTGCCTATGGCCTGAAGGCAGCAGAGACCCATATTTTCCCACCGCTCATCACACGTAACATTTGCCTGGAAACCCAGCGTGGGCTCCAGCCTTGGACAGACAACAGAAAAGCCCACGAGCATTGGCATGTGTCTCCACTGCAGCTCCTGCACACAAGGCATGTACTGCCCCTGCTCTAGTGTTCATGATGAATTTATTTCCCTGCTCCCTTTCCTTTTACAAATAAGTCACTAAAAGTGGCAGGATGTTATTTGTTAAGCACAGAAACTAGCAAAAAAATAACAGCAGCAGGGTTCAGGTTCCTCAAATGAAGTCACATCTGTACATGTCTGGTCTTCTTGATCAAGCTCCAAACAAATGTGTGATTTCTAACTGCTCATTTTGGCTTCTTTATGTTTGGGTTGCTGTACGTGGGACATTTGGGATCTGATTCTCAAGTGTGCCAAGAAACCGCTGTTGTCATCAATTACCTTCACTTGGAGGAGCTGATGTGAAAGCTCCCCAGACCAGACCCCCTATATCTTGCAAAACCTAGGCTTTCCAAAAAAGCATCTGCAATTGAAAGCAGCAGCTTGAGTATCCTTAGTATTTGTGTTCCTAGGCTTTTCCCTCCTCTTTCCAGGCAATGCAATGACACTAGACTCATTAGTACCAGGGATGCAGTCTCACACAACTGGATAGATTGCACTGTGCAAGGTAATATATGCACTTATATGCAGAGTTCATACTGTATTGTTTTTTCAGCTCTTTTATGGCCTGATACTTCGTGACTTACAGTTTTTTTCACACAGTGGAGGCTACAAAAATGACAGCAGCAGTGACTTATGCCCTAAGTTGGGAAACACAGATGCATAAGAAAGGATGCGGAGGCTGTTTTTGGAAAATATTTTGCTTCTTCCATGATACAGCTAATGCCTGACACATTAGGACTGCTGAAAGGCACCATCAAGCTACCTAAAGACCTTGAAAGGAGCCCTGCTTTTCAGACGCTTCAGCCTCTATGAAACAAAAGCTTCTTCCTTCCTTTTCTTTCCACAATACGGTAATCATATTTCTCCTGTATTTTCTCTTTTCTTTCTCCTTCACAAGCATCTTCCATTTTAATGTTCTCCCCTATTCTTCCTTAAATATTACAGTAGATATTAATTTTCAACTTCAAATATTGTGTCATCAATTTCTTTGTCTTCCTGATCTCCCTTGCCTACCCAGTATAATCTTTTATTCCTAATTCTTTCATCCTATATGCCATTTTATCTACTTTTTTTTGTTCTTTCTTATGAGATGCTCTTCACAGTACCCACTTTTTATTCACCACTCTGCTTTGGTGAGTTTTCTACCTTCTCAAAATACCACTGTCTTTTTTGTCCTCTCCTTGCTTCACTGCTTCTTTTTTACCAGATCATCTTAGCATCCAACCTGCCTTTCGGCAGTCTCACCTTTTCTAATTTATGGGCTTGCTCCACCCAATCCTTTGGGATTGGGCCTTGACAATATACAGTATATTTATTTTTTGTATATTGCTTTTTACACAGCCCCCAAAAGCACTTTACTCTTATCTTTTTTACTGTTCCAGCTTGTTAATTCACAACCTCTTTTTGCAAAGATGGGCAAAATGCTTCTAGGCTTTCTTCACTTCCAAAGGGTGAAAATATCAGGAATATTTTCAAGCATGTAGCTACCTGGGTAGCTACTTGGCAAAAGGACATGCAAGACCCAACATGACAGATCTGTGCTGAAGTTATAATGGTATTTCTTTTCCCCTCTACTGACCGTAAATCACTTCGGGTAAGCCAGGAGAAGCAGGAAACACTTGCACAATCAATGGCAAGAGAAGCAAATACTACACTAAGTTGCCGTGGTATCGACTTCACCTTTACTGGAATTCAGATTGCGTTTGAGTTAATTTTACCTCATTAGCGCTACCATCATAATACAACATGGGGGCGATTTCCTTTAACTCAACCGCACTAAGGGCTGCACGTGGGCTGCTGTGTGTAAGCCGCTGCACTGCCAAAACTGAAAGGTGAAGGGGAGGAGAGAGGGAGAGGGAGCCCAGGTGACCTTTGCTGAAGGCGGTGGTGGCGAGGAACGTGCCCGGCGCAGGCCGGGTCACGCGGCGGCCGCCTCCAGGGCTGCTCCGCTGCTGGCGGCAGAGCCCAAGCGGCACAGCCCCGCGCCGGGGGTACCGGGAATGTTCAGCTTTGCACCGAGATCCACATCGGTTTTACCTAAGCTGACAGGTACAGGGTAGACATCAAACACATCCCTGCACCCAGAGGACCTCGTACATGTCTCTTCATCACTTTAGATGCTCTCGGGCTATGAGCAGGGTCACCACACGGACAGCCGCGTCCCCAGAGCAAAGCAGAGCCCTTCAGANCGAGCAGGGTCACCACACGGACAGCCGCTACGCAGCAGCATCACTGCATCCCCAGAGCAAAGCAGAGCCCTTCAGAAAAGGGCCAGCGCTTGGTAAACCGTGTAGCAGAAGGCTCCTTTCCTAGGTAGTTCTGCACTGCACTACCTCAAGTCCTCTTCCAGCATCAAGAAGAAAATATTGGCTTTATCATTTTAATTTTACACTTGCTGCTTAATCCATTTAATAAAATTTCATCCCATGATTCTGCATCTCTGTAGGAGGTCAAAGTAGATGATCACGGTGATGACTTCTGGCCTGCGAAATTAGGCAGTCACTGGGCCATTGTAGCCTCTCCAAAACACGCATTTAAGAAGCGTTTATAATAACAGCACCTATCTTGGACTCAGCAAGCCTCAGGGGGCTATCTGGCACAGGAAACCAGAAGAACATGGGGAGAAAAATAAACTTAAAACTGCCGTAGTTTCCCAGAACTTCTCTTTCCTTTAACACAGGCAGAAGCATCACATGCAAGGCAGCACCCAGACAACCACCGCCTGATTCCTACCATTGCCCACCTGAACAAGCAGCGTCACCTGAGCACTTCGCATGCCAAAACACTTGTCTGCAGCTGTTCTCAAGGTCTGCTTAGGTCTGCCTGCAGCAGGAATTGGCCAGGAAGAGGAATTTGGGAGGAGGAAAAGGCACAGGTATCAGGAATAGGAACACAGAAGAGAAAGAAGATACATAAATGCAATAACAGAATTAAGTTTTTATCAAATACTTCCCATCTGCCCAAAGAAAAACAGAAGCCAGGTGCACAAAAGCAAAATAACAGGCAAAATAGGAGCTCTGCTTTAAGCTTTTTAAAAGGAAACTGAGACTGAATATATGCACCAACTTGTGACTAAATACTTATATTTTAAAAGATGGACAGAAAAGAGACCAGCTCATTTACCAACTCCAGCTTTTATGAGCAGCCACCAGCTGCTTCCAGCATCCTCAGCTGGATCCACTGTTTTAGAAGTTCTGATAAAGTTTGTTTTTACAAATCTCTGCATTTCAGAGCAACTCAAGCATGCACAGTAAGTACCACACAATAAATAGCTCTCTTTATATGCCTCTATTACAGATATTCAGTAGGTGGAGGCTTAAGAACATGTACCATTTAAAGATAGGGTAAAGCTGCCTTAACAGAGGCAACACCACTACAGAGAAAGAACTGGTGTTTTGCACCATATGTTAAGATCAGTAATACGTTAAAAGCCATCAGAAAGAAATTACATGCAGCCCACATTGTTTTGAATATGTGTTTTTTTATTATTTTCTTTTTCACCATCCTGTTCCCTACAGATGATGGACCAACAACAGAGTGAAAATGGTTTCTTGAGAGGAATGGGTATAATGCCCATTATACGCTTTCGATTCCCAGTGTGTAAGCGCTGGTGCTATGCAGGAGATTGCTGCAATGCTAAATTTCCCTGCAATCCATTTGCTGTGAATTGAGACAGCCAAATGAAATGAAAAAAGTTTATCACAAGTCCTTCCTTAAGAGAAATAATCAGAAAATACCATACACTAAATTGCATATGCTACAGTTTAGCTTTAGACTTCTGCACCTGAATGAATTTCCTATATGGGAACAGAATATTTTTCTCCCCTCTCTAACTAGTTGTCATTTATACCTTTTGATGATGCCAATTAGAGTCCTTAAATAACTGGCCCAAAGAAGGACCTCATTTTCTAGTAAGGGAGGTATTTGGAAACACCCATATGGCATTTCCATGGGCAGAAGCCAAATGCTGCTTCTGCCCATGGGTGGGTGCATGGGGAATGAGGAGTTTGGGGGTCTCCCCTCATTTGACACATATTAATAAACTACTCACCTATTAGGAAGGTACTGAAGCACCCTGTCCTGCTCAAGGAACACCTTGGGTCCCATGGCTTAACTCGGGGGGTCCTGCAGCTGGGCTGACAGAGAGCCCTGCTCAGTAGACCAAGAAAATGTTTTTTCTTTACAGACATAGGGAGTCCATCCTACTGCCCCACACTGACAAAAGCAGCCAGCTGCTGTCCCACAGGTCTCCCCTCAGCCTGGCCTAGTGATGACTCAAGAATGGTAAACAAAAATACTGAAATTTCTAAAATATTGAGATTTTTTGAAACTTCCAAATAACTTGACTTCATGGACACCGCAGCCCATCCAGGAGCCTGGGGAAAATAACCCCTCGATAAGTCCCCTAAGGAGTCAAAGGGTTTCTCCTGGGCAGAAAGTCCACGTAAGTGAGATCAGCCCTGACTCTGCAGACCCAAATGGTTTGGAAGAGCCACACTGCCAGGCATGCAACCAAACTACTGCTTTTGAAGACCATTCCATTCACTCAACACATAACACTGGCTTCCCTCAGTCACGGAGGCATATTGCTGGGGAAATCGTTTAGGGAAACTATGTAGATCTAGAGTATATGTTATGTATTTCATTTGTTAAAAATAGCTTTATTCTTGAGCTTCACAGACTCTATGTAGTTCTTAATTTGCTGTCAGCAGATTTCCTCCTTCAATATACCACTAAAAATGATTGTACAATCAGGCCACTTAGTTACAGTATGACCACTTGTTTACATGGCAAGTTTTAATGAATCATTAATATATTTTGTGGGTACTTTAAGCAATCTATCCTTTACTTTGATACCTCACAATACAACCCATTAGGCCCGTTAAAAAGTGCCCTGTTGTATCTTGTGGCTTAATTTATGCACTTTTGCTCTGTTTTCATATTATTTTCAGGAAATTTGTTTTTGTTTTCAGCACTAAATCGAAAATGAGCTCAAAAGGACATCTATTAATGTGGGTGTTTTCCTTATGATTTTTTTCTAATCCTCTCTGTGTTCAAGATTATGGCACATTTAGATTTAAATTACCAGATCGGTTGATCACAGCAGGCAGCAGAGTAAGCACATTAATTCTATTTCGACAGAACAACAGAATACTTTTTATTCATTTGATTAAGCAGAACTAGTGAAAGGAAAAAGTCTCACAGCGTAGCACCATCCTTAACTTATGAACATCCTGTTGAAAATCCAATTAACATTTTCAGAAGGGAGAGGAGTGCTGCTGTTAAATTTCACTGCCACAGCACAGCTATGAAACCAGGCCCAGTATTTACATTTTCTGTGATAAACCTTTGCAATGCCAGAATTTTATCATAAATTATACTTTAAAATAGGAATTTTCCCTATCCATTATTTGAATTCACATCAAGAAAGTGGAAGCACATAAATAAGCTGCTTAACTCTGCAAGCATTAGCCTAATTGCAAAGAGGAGCCAGTTGGAAAAATATTCTGAAGAGCAAACTTTTCACACATAGCAATGTTGGTTTCTTATGGCTTGCAATGAGACCACGTTTTGTTTTCCTTGAGGAGCAGCTGATTGGGAGCACATCAGTTCCTGGTAGTTTTAGCATTCTTGCAGGGCAGTCTGTAATTATTAATCCCTCAGGAGTCTGTGGCTCCCTAGCACGAGAAGCCACACAAGTGAAAGTTATTATTTCTCTGCAAATGTGTGTTAGGGACTTCATTTTTCCACATATTTGAAGCATATGTATGACAAACAGGCAAAAGTGGCCAGTCATTTAAGACGCATTGATCAAACAAAAAAATGCAGCATCTCCAATAATGGCTTCTTGACAAAAATGTATCTTTTTTCCTCTCTCTTTAAGGTAACACTTTTGTTAAAGCTCAGATCTAAGGAACAGCAGAGTACATCTTGCAGAGAACATTTATGGTGACCGAGGGCTCTGAAGAACAGTGCACATGTCACCTAGAGGGCATAAAATACTACAACATGCGCTTTCCAGAATTCAGCCTTTAATAATAAATAAATAAATAAAGCAAAACCCAACACTTTGTTAAACTGCTCCAGTTAATGAAGTGCACACAGACTACTAAGTTGTAGGCACTAAAAATAAATAAATAAACAATTCTAGTCTCCTTTGCCCTCTTGTTTCTCATTAATATGCTGAAAAGCAAAGGAAGGATAAGATTCTGAGTCTTTGACACAAATTAAAATAAAACACACAAAGTCAAAGAGGAAATAACACATGTATTGGGCTCTGCAATTACACTGAAATGGTGGGTGAGAAGTGATACAGTGAGAAATACACTGCCACATAAGCCTTTGCGTGTCCCTGAGGAGAGGACGGGACTTCAAACTGCTTCTGTAACAAGCACCAAGCAGCAGGGCAAGGACCCACAGGGCCTGCAGAAGCAGGGAGCCCCCACGCGTGCCCCGCAGTGCCCTGCTCCGGTCCCGGTGTTCCCCACGGCACCACGCGGGCTCGCCTGGCCCCACTCCTGCTCCACCCCGGGGACTCCCAAATGCTTTATCCTCCTCCAAGAGGGAACCCAGAGCTGCCCAAAGCTTATTTGAGAACATTCACATTTCCATGCTGGCAACTCACAGAAGTGTCTCTCTGCTCCAAGCTACCCTGGCTGGATTAAAGCCTCCTCAGCAATATCTCACCGTGCGTTTAAGCTCAGCACAGCACATCTTCCACTTTCCTGCCTCCGTCCCTGTCTTAGGGTTATGCCGCTCTCTGTGCCCTGTCACCCGGGATAACCTCTGCCTCGCGCTGCAGGCCCCGGCTCCGCACCAACCTTGCGGCCACTCACACACCCTCACCAATTGAGACACAGCTGGTTCTTACCAGATCCCACTGAAAAAGCTCCCTCTGCGCTCCCAAAACCTTCTGCCTCTATTACAGCTACATTTTTTCCAGGCTTGACAAAAACAGTATTCTTGCCTATATCCATTCACGATGTTTCTATGAAGATGACTTTCCTACACTGTCACTTTGCCCATATCACCCTTGATATCTGCCCTCTTTTGGCTCCTTCTCTTATGCCGTATCAAACAAAACCTGTCATCACTTGGCACGTGCTTCCTGGCCTGCCCCTGCCCTGGGGCTCTCGCCGCACAGCCCCGAGCAGGCTGCCGCTCCAGCCCGCGGCTCCTGCCCTCAGCACTGCTACCTCAAACACAGCCAGCGCTCCGTCTCCTCTCACACTGCGTCCTCAGTGCGGGGAGCAACATCCCGAGCGCTACCTCCTCAGGGCTCTCCGTAAAGCTTTCTGTGTAAAGAGCTAGGGAAAGCTGGCCAACCGGGGACAGTCACATGCTGAGACCTAGGGTGCCTCTACCACCATCCCACAACATTTCCTCTGCTCCAGCGAGCACTTTTGCCTCCCCTCAACATGCACAGCATCTGTTCAGCATTAGCGCAAGCCCACAGTGCTGGACACGGTGGGAACACAAATAGCGACAGACAGAGCCCGCGTCTCTCCCTGCACTTGGCTCTACTGCTGCTCCATGAGGAGCATCACTTAGAAGTCGGGCCCCGGCCTCAGGTTGGTTACACGGATCACAGCATGGCCTCCCGGGAACACCACACACCTCCCCGTGCCGCCCAGGGCTCAACGTGTCCGTGCTGAGGGCTGAAAGAATTTTCAGAGCATCAAGTATTGACAAGGAAAATCATTTATATCGGGCAAATGTGAAATGCCACAGATCTCGGGCTTTTTTTTTTTTTTTTTTTTTTAAGAAACACCTAAGCCACAAGATTTCACCTCATATCATGAGAGATTTGCTTTTAAAGAGCAGAAACCTGTGCCAAAAGCCACTTCTCTGTCCTAGCAACCATTTCCAGGGCAACAGGCTTTCTTCTAGAGCTGAAGGTCTTTGTGTCCTGGAGAATTAATTCTTCAGAAGTCTTAATTCCTCAACTCTTGTTGAACTCTTGTGAACAATAGATGCTCAGCTATTTTATTATATGTATACCATACAATTTAGGTTAAAATTTACCATTAGAAAGCTAGATACCTTTAAGAATGCCTTTAATAATTTAATAATCAATACCTTTAATAATTCTGGTTGTCAGGTAAGACCGAACATGGGACATACAAAACCAAAAAGCAGATTTTGCATTTTTAAATAAATAGAATACATTAAAAGATTTGGTTTAGTCTCCTATACCTGAGGACAGATTAAAAACACCACTAGATCGTATAGATTATAGCCTACTGACACTCTAAGACAAGGCAAAAATAGGGAAGAGAGTTAGATAGACTAGGGAAGGTAAAGAGAAAGGAAAATCCCATGAGAAAAGAACAAGAAAGTCCCAGACATTTATAAGGAAAATCCATGGAGGATTTCGATTTTTCTTTTCCCAAGAGTACACAAAATGAACCAGAATCTTGGTTCATAAATCTACGTTATAGAAACTTGACCTAATAGGCTGAGCTTTGATCTACTCGCATCAACTTTCCGTTTCAGCTAATCACTGCTCTGTGCTGGGTGGCAGCAGGACAGGTATATCCTTCCAAGAGCTATTGGACAGTAACTAATTTTAAAGATTGGTTTGCAGTTTGTAATGACACGGCCCTTGTATGTGCTCCATATAAATCAGTACAGGCCTGCATGCTACACCGAGCAAATCAATAAATCACTAACAAGTAACACTTGCAGACCCTTTATTATCAAGTGCCCTTTGAAACGCTTCCTACATCCCTTTCACATGATATTTCCTAGCTTTGGTAGTTGCTAGCAAGGTATTTTATCATTTAACAGTCTGCCACATTGGAACCGTTTTATGCATAACTGCCTAGTTGCTAGAAAGCGTCAGAAGACTCTGCAGAGCCTCGCTGCCCTTGGATTCAGTGCGCGTCAGGACGAGCACTGGTGCATGGAAACGCAACCCCAAGACAACAACCATGCCAAGAGCAGAAACAAAATACCACGGGATCAGGGTGTCACTCAAAGCTTTCAGTTTTCAAGGGAAGTTGTTCGCAGCAAGATGCAAATACACCCTTCTGCCCATCTTTCTCTTTCTATAGAAACGAAGATAATCTTCTCTCCTTCTTTCTTTCTCCTGTAAGCTACTTCCCAACAGTGCTAATGGAACGCAACAGATGTTATCACAAAAGGAAGGGTTATTTGCAATAAGAAGGAAATTTGCTATTTTAAAAGGTTTTAGCTTGGTGATTTTCATCCATGCTAGCAACTTATCGATCACTGCTCTTTCCAAGAGACAGAGAACTACAAATTCAGGTGAGCTGCACACGCAGCGTTATGCATCATCTTCACAGAACTGGGATCAAGTGTCTGTGAGAACCTAAAGAACCTATGTACCCAAATCTTCCTGGAAGTCCAGGGGCCATAACTGTTAATTCACTCGGAGGCTTTAGAAATCTTTTTCCTAAGCTCTCATCCAAGCTAGGAAGGTTTGTGCTTTTTGTGCTCCTGAACTCAAGACTTCGAGAGTAGCCAACAAAGTTCTGCTGCTGCCAGTACAGACTCCAACGTAAGAACAAAGATGACTGATAGGAGAAATTGCATCCCAAAATACACAAAACTGGTGTCTAAGCTCTATAAGAAATGCAATACATAGAGATTCTCCTTTTCTCCATGTAACTCTAGTCAAATACGTAAACTTAAAATCACCCAATGGAGAATACAACTGAATAGCAACATTAGCAGATCTTTCCAGTCTGTTTCTTCTATGCAGCCAATAAACAGCATCCCATGAACCTGCACACTCCAAATGACTCGGATCATTCCAAAAATCAAAGGAATTTCCTTCACTCGCAACAACAAGAGAGGATGATGGGTTTTGTTACCAACTTTCAGCTTCCAGCCAAACTGAGCTAAATCTTTCCAGGAGAAAAGAGGTTATGACCACACCGCAGGCATGAGAGCCTGGGATTTCAGCTAGCAAGTGAGCTGCCCTGGTCTTTGTACTAGCTGGGAATGCAGCACAAAGCTCCCGAAGCTCCATGAAATTTAAAATTTATTTGTCTGATCTAGTGTTTCAGAAAGTCAGAGCAAAAAAACATGGCCACTAATCCAAAAAAGAGAGTAAACTTTAAAACCTACAGCTTAACCGATTTATACTGATTAGAAGTGCCATTCTTTCAAGATAGCACAAATTAAAATATTTGCATAAGTGTTCAAGATGGAGGAATCTCTCTTCTCCTGACATTTTTGTAGGCTGACTACCAAACTTAATTTCTGCAAAGTAGTCTGTAACCTTTCATAATAAGAAAGCTGAAACTAAAGGTTTTACCTTGTGTTACAGAAGAGTACATGATTTCTAACATGGCAACTGATGAACCAGAGTGTGCTGAGATGTAAAAAAGCATTAATGAGAATGAAGATGTAAGAAATAACGTTACCTAGGTCTTTTCATTACAATTGAAGAGAGCTGTGCATACATAAAATGGATACATAAAATTTTATAATGTAGTGCCGGCTCAGAACCTCTAGCATTTATAATACATTTCCATTACTATTTGCTGTAAATTGCCTATGTCTTTTACATTAAAAATAAATGGTTCCAGCCAGACAGCTAAAAGGTTTGATTGCAAGCAATTGTAGTTGACAGTATCAAAGAGAAAAAGTCTGTAACTTGGAACTTAAAGCAGAAGAGAAAGATGCAGCTGTGCAGAGCTGATCACAACCTCAAGCTCAACCTCAGAGCACCAACCTCAAGCTGCCCTCCCTCCATTCCCCACCCCCTGCTGCAATTCCTGGCTTTACTCCCCCACTTCTTTTGGAAATCAAGATGCATTAGCTCCCCAAAGAGATGACACAGTCACCAACAGCTTCTAATTTGATTTAGTTTGTCAATGGCAACAGCTGTAACCCTCCATAATTAATGGCCGGATACAGTGCAAAAGGCTGACAGCTTTATTGTTTTTTATTTGTTTTTTTTTTTTTTNAGATACAGTGCAAAAGGCTGATAGCTTTATTGTTTTTCGTTTGTTTGTTTTTTTACTGCTTTTATTTTCTTGGTAGTCAGAGAACCAAGCAGCGCAGGTTTGATCCCCGTTCATGGCATCAACGATGGCATCATGTTTCATTCCTGCTGACCAGCCCCATGCTTATCACGTGGACCCAACTCTATCGGCATCACCCCAGTGAAGCATCCAGGGAAGCTGCAGTCACCTGCTGTCTCTCCTCGCCCCTTGGTGCCAGCACTCTCCCCTGTGAACACACACAAGCCCTTGGGGCTGCTTGGCTGACTATTAAGAGGGACCTGTACTTGACTTGCACTGGATTACACTCTGCTGTGCAAGGACAAACAACACCTTGATAACTAACAGGCAAAGGATACTAGTTTATTCAGCTGTCTACAAGTCCAAGAGTAAAAGTTCTTCACACTTCATGCAAGGAAATGGTAAACTACATTGCACGTCCGCAGCAATTGAGTGTGTCTGCCTAGAGAGCTGCTAAAGACGAAATGGCAATGACAGACTTTGAGGATGACAGCAATTTACTTCTGTCAGTAAATTGAATAGATTGAATAATCAATCCATTCCTGCTCAGAAGTGCCACAGGAAAAGCAAGGGGAATCTTCAATCTGTGTATCCATATCAGCAAGTCCTATAACCAGGAGTGCCATGAGTCCCATGTCCCGCCAGGCTCAGCCAGAAGGATGGACTCCTCTACTTGGTCGCTGATGCTCTAGCTCCGTCCTGAGCCAGCATCACGCCAAGGGAGTGGTGATGTCCTCGTCCTCACCACTGAGCAGGACGCAGCAGCCCCTGCTCCCTGGAGACAGATTCTGTCAGTGCAAGACCAAGTGCTGGCTTCTCTCTGCTTCACACGCAGAGCCACTCTTTGCTTAAAGAGAAATCATCCGTCCTTCAGCTGCCCTTACCCACTGGAGGCAACGTCTATGTCTGGCAAGTGTCCTCTCCCAGATCCATATTCATTTGACAGCTGCAATCCCATTTTTAATGGTGTTTGAGTTATTCTCCATGCAGCTTTCCAAACAGGAAATATTGAAACTGGATAGGCAAATATTAAAACCCTCCATTGCCCCCCGAGCTGTGCGTGCACATGCTCTATTCACTTTGACATCAGCTCATCAGCTCCCTATCTCAGGTGTTTGGTCATCTAATATTTAATGACAGCAGGTACATACCTGCCCTTGGAACAACATTAAAAATACTAAGTTCTTGAAGTGAGGCAGAAGGAGCATGTGCACATATGTACTACTGCCTCCTCTGCGAA
The DNA here is from genome assembly GCA_013389825.1 of Crypturellus undulatus. NCBI lineage: Eukaryota > Metazoa > Chordata > Aves > Tinamiformes > Tinamidae > Crypturellus > Crypturellus undulatus. The sequence continues at coordinate 148,541 of VWPW01005406.1, forward strand.
TTTTATTCCTAGCCAAGTAATGCAAACAATGCAGTCGTAAAATATTCTTTTGGTACCTCTTTTAGTATTCATAGAGTGCTCGTGTGGTCTAAAAACAATTTAGACTGAACAAAAACTTGTGCGGCTTTTACTGATTCCGATATTGAATTCTTTTTTCTCTCTGCTATCCCCTCTATGAATACACAGTGAGTCAATCTAGTATGTCTTGATGGTTGAATAAGCTCTTTGATTTTTGAATTATTTTGAGATTAACTGAATTTGAAATGTGTGCTGCATGCAATGTCTTGCTGGCACAAAAAGATGAGCTTTGTTATTGACAGAGAAAAGTTGCAAAGCTACATTTTTCATTACTGCTCAGTGCTGCTGAACTGGTGTTCCTGTCAGGCGGCTGCCTGCCATGACAGCAGGGGCCACCAGGTTGCGAAGTGCAATTTCCAATATTCTCTCCTGACCTGCCTGAGCTCCAGAGAGTAACAGAGTGGTCTCTTCCAGCACAAAAAGAGACAAAATCCCATATCTATGTAATAATAGAATAGTGGACAATATGTTAGACTGCTTAGAAGCTGTTTAATACCAAGAAAGCATCAAAGTTCCCACCAAAAAGTGTTTTCCAGTAGACTGGAAAACAGTAATGCTGTTAGAGCATCACAAAAACATTGCTAGAGTTTCTACAAGTTCTTCTTTATTTGTGATCTTGGAAGAGCAGGCTGATCCCAAGAGAAATTCCAGAATTTTAAGATGACTTAAAATTAAGTCATCTTAATTAAAGATGACTTTAAAGCATGGACATAAGTACATTAAATATGTTCCCTAATGTTACTGCTCACGCACATGATCATTACCACTAAAATAGCCATTACGTGCAGGGGTTAGAAGCAGAGCTGTCAAGCCAAGAAGGGAGAGGGAAATGAAAAGAGCCTCAACGAGCCAGCAGAACCCTATGAGTCCAAGAGCCTTTGAAAGAAAAAAGGCAGAGGGCAAGAGCACCGATGCACCTGGTCTCCAGCAGGCCATCCTGAATGTTTGTTAGAAATACCACTCCAACATCCCTCTTTTTTGTCTTGAAACAACTGCATTTTTAACTCTACTCTTCCTTCAAGAGTAACCCCTAAAGCAGTCTCCCGCAAACCAGACCTGAGCACACCAGTGAGTACGTTGTTATTGACACCGAGCTCCACCACTTGGGACCTCTGAGAAGAGGGCAGGATGGCTCCGAGCTATGGGCCCCTGAACAACAGTGTGCAGCAGAGCCGCGTAAAGCTGGGAACGTGGCGTGTCTGGGGAAAATTTGGGGAAGTTCTCACCAAGTTCATAAATAGAGGAATTAGAAGGNGTCCACAGCTTTCTTCTCGTCCTTTCATTGTTTCCTACTCGTCCTTTTGGTCAGCCAAGTGTGTCCTGGGTACAAAAAATACATTTCCTTGTGCTGCTCTTGTAGCACTTTCTGCCCCAGCCTCAGTTCTCCTCTCCACCTCCAAAATCCTCTCACCTTCCTCACTCCTTTTCTCTTGCCTTGTCTCTCCTAACTCCCTTTTCCTTTCTTCCTACACTATCCCTCCTTTCTTCCACCTATAGCTGAAATTCCTGGTACTTAGGTTGAAAGTGCACTAAGCCAACTCGATTAACCTTTTGTTATTTAGACCTGGGCAGCAGCTGTCGTATACCAAGTGCTTTTAAAAGACAGGATGAAGGAGCCCTTGGCCCGGCGAGGATAGACCTGTCCATTTCCAGAAAGCCCAAGGCAGTACAGCAAGAGCAGCACTGCTAATACCACGTTGCACTAGCACCTCTGATGACTGCTGTAACTCAAAAACTATGAAGCCTACATGTACCACGCTAACAGAAAGCAATAAAACACAATATTTATTCATAAAAGAAAGCAATTATCTTATTAAATCAGACGCTAATATTCTATCGGAGGACTCCATCTAGTATCATAATCAATACTGATTATGAGTGCAAAGGAAACTCTCCTGCCATTATTACAAGAAGACTCCATAGATTTTGACAGGGAAAGAGAGCTTTTCTCTGGAAAGTAGGATTGTGCAAATTTGCAGTCCACACCTTGAAACAATCTCTTTGGTTTTTGTGGAAGAAAGGCTTCAACAACAAGCCGGATTTTGACAGCACTGACACTAGTGTCCAGCTATAATTGTATCGACACAGGTATTGTTATCCTAGAGTGATACTAGCATGACTGAGAGCTAAATCTCGATCTTTTAGAAGGTTTTTAAAGACGGAAAGACCTTAATAAGCCACCCAAGATACTTCAGTCGCTCTGTTTCAGGAGGCTGCAATTTTCTGAAGTGCAACACAGGAGCTTGATTAAAAGATAATGATCCAAAAATATATGACTATTTCTGGAGCAGCTATTTTAGTCATTAAAGACAAAAATAAATCCCCAGAACCGTACACTCAGTGCCTTGATTCCATGTCTATATTTGGAGACAGGTTTGACCAAGATGTTCAGGAACAGTAAGCAATTCTCACCACTCAGGTTTGTGCCCACTTCCTTAAGCTCTTCCCAACTTTCCCCCAGGCCTACCCCTTCCAAAGGGCTTTAGCACACACTAACCTAATCACACTACTGCAGAGTTAAAGAGGTGAGTACATTAACACTGTGTAAGCTGTATAAATACCTTATCTTAAAAAATATATATAAAAGCTCTAACACTCCTTGTTTTCAGCAACAGAAGTGGAAGTTATTAAAAATTATCTTCTTTTAGGGGGGAAGGTATGGAGGAGTTCCTGAGAGAAGGAAAAACACAGTCATTAACCAAGGTTATTGGTGTGATTGTACTAATAACCTTTGTTAATGACAGCATAGAGTTCCAGTACCTCCATGCGTCTAATCAGTGAGGAGTCACTGATTTCAGCACCGAGGAACCCTGTGAGCATAAATAGGCAAAAAGTCAATAGAGACAAGTGAGCCCTCTCCACGGAAGCAGGGCCCGACACGGGCAATCCCAGCAGCTCCCGCAGACAGGGATGGCGGGCACGGGCACCACGGCTCAGCCTCTGCTCCTGCTTCCAAGGCTGGGATGGGCTAGGCAGGAGGTGAGGAAGAAGGGCGGCTTTTTAAGGGGAAGCGTGTTGAAACCCAGTGGAGCTACAGCTGAACATAAACAACAAACAGCAGCTTTTTTGCTAAAGGAAAAGGCAATATTTGTCACCACTGCCTCGGAGCACTGGAGAAGATTGGGCTTAACAGGAACAGGAGCTAAGCGGGAGAGCTGGAGGGCAGGTCCTGGAAGTGCTTCATTGATAGCACCAGGACCAGCTGGGGAACAAGCAGCCTCACGACACGGGTCATTTTAGCAGAAAGAGCTTGGTGACATCTATCAAGGTAGGGATGTCACAGCCTCTGCCAGAAACAGATGCTGGAGGTTCCTGGCAAATTCTTACTCCACTACTTCTCGTACAAAAGCTCACTTGATCCCTTAACCCCCTCCTCCTCACCTCATTTTTACAACCAATATTAAAAGCATAAGTACACATCACATTTTTGCTTTGTTTCCTTTTTTCCTCAAAGGGGACTTTTAAATAATGAGGTGCATGAATGTCTTCTACTATAAATTCAGCGCAAATATTTTGACCCAAGAGAGCACCCTACGATGCAGTTGGCCACAGGCATTTATAGGAATTATGAAAAAAAATCCCAGTAATTTTGAAAATCCTGGCAAAGTCCCTGACCTCCTGTTCCATTGCTTGCGGGTAACAAGCTTAGCCAAAGTTCCCTGACATCTTTTTGAGTCTGCAATTCTTTCAAATACCCTTTTACTAAGTTCTAGGTGAACCTACCCAGGTTTACAGCTTTAGGATTAAAATCACTGAAAACCTCAGCAGGCTCCGAGCAAAGATGAGGTGAAGCCACAATGGCTTCGAGTTTTGCTTGCAATTTCAGGCTTGCTTTGAACTCAATGCACAAAGAAAAATGCACTTTAAGCCCAAGTAAGCAATCTTTTGAAACCCTGCTCTTGAAGGCAAGATAGGCACAGCACCTCTGCACATTTCTGGGAGCTTTCTGCTGGGGTGCAGGGTTAAGAGGAGGGAAAACCACTTTCTTGGCCTTCTGACTGGTAATTGTCATGTCCCAGTTTTAAATACGTGTCCATCTCCTTTGATCAGCTTCCTCGGCTGAGCTCAAAGTTTTTACCTTTCAGGAAAACTCACTTTTTGCAGCCTGATGCCAAAAATAAACTACTGTAGAGCCTTGAAAGCAGCACTCAATTCCCCCGCTCCTGAAACGTCCCCTCCTCCTTTTTTATCAGCCTCCAGTACATTGTACATGGAAGCAACACACTGGTCATGCCGCCTACATTCCCCATGCTTTCCCGCTTTCCAACTCCTCTGTGTTCTAATGGGCTCTACCCTATTCAAGACCCTTTGGATTAGGATCCTCATTAAACACTCCATCATTCAAAGAATCCACACAGGTGCCTACAAGCACAGAAATTCTAATGGTCCCAGCTCCTTCCTTTAGCAGGCACAGACTAGAAATATCTGTGCTCAATTCTTTCCACCTCCAGTAAAACTCTAAATTTAGCATGCATTGAACTAACCTATCATAGGTGGCTTACTGACCTTGCTACACTACACTAATCATATCCTTTTCCCCTTCTCCCTGCCTTTCTCTCCCTCAAGGGTAGGGGTAGGAAAAAAAAAAAAAAAAAAAAAGGCAAATCCCAAGGAAAAAGCCAGAATCTTCTTTCATATACATAGCCTGTAATGAGCTTTGTTAGTTACTTTGCTCACATTTTCTTACCATGAAATATTTTCCAGATCAATTCAGGGTCCAGAATGCAGAGCCAAATGCAAAGATAAAAATAAAAATCATTAATACATAGTGCAGGAACGCAAATCAAATGACACCATAAAGCTACCTGTGTACACTGGAAAGCCATCTAAGGCATCCCTGCACTACACACACACAGAACACAATGCCAAACTGCAACACTTTTAGAAACCATGCTAGTACACGCCAAAGAATTAGGTATTTCATGTTCCGTTGCAAAAACAAGTGCCCTAACAAGACTACATTTTCCTCCTGAATCCAGGTTTTCTGAACTAACTAAAAAACCTCATCCCTTTCTTCAAACACAGGTACATTTCATGAGCCAGCATTTGAAGAATCCCCTCTAACTGCTATTCAGGAGACGTTCAGTTTGCAAGTTTGTTTTGTTGTAGTGGCTTTAGCTTAACTACTAACTATAAAGGCAATGTGGGAACTGAAAATGAAGTGGTACTGCTACTCTATTTCACAAAAATCTCTAGCAATGAGTATTGAGTAATCAATAATAAAGAATTAGCAGTTAACTCATGGTTTCATTTGTACATGAAGCAGAACAGAGTTCACCTCTCTCCCAAAGCTATATCGAGCTTGCAGTGTTAAGACTATCCAAGTGCAAAGTAATTTATTAACAGAGTCCACAGATATGTCTTGAAAAGAAATCTAGAAAGCCTGATCTAACAGCCTTAAATCAGTTCTATGATTCCCTCTGATGTCATTAATTTAAGATCAGAATCATAGAGTAAATATATTGAAAAAAGTAACACTTTAGGCAAACAGCTAAGCTATTCAAAACAGACTCTATGCAAAATTGAACTCCATCCAATCACTTTTTTAGACTTTATAGATTGTTTAGAAACAAATTAACTAAAAGGATTCAGTAACTCAACACTACACAAGGCCAAGAGCAAGATTCTGTATTTGCTCATAAACAAACACACGCAGAATATGGTCATGTAGCTGCCAAGAATATTTTCTTGTTCCAACCTAGCCTGTTTTCTCTGGATATGCTAATTGTTTCCTTTTGGCAAATATAAAAGTTTTCCAAATTGACTTCTCCTGACCTCACTCCCTCTACCAGTTTCACCCAGCTCCTCTTCACCTGCTGAACAAGGAGTGTTTATTCCAGACCCTCTGGCAAGCGCTTTCCATCAAACATCTGTGCCAAGACACAGAGCAGCCAGAGGGGACAAGCCGTGCGCTCACACCGATCTCCCTCCATCCTTGCAGCCGTTCACTGCTGCTGCTTTCCACAACCACCTGCAGTTCTCCCTACCTCCTTTGGCCTCCCGGGCCCAAGCTGACCCTTGTCCGTCTCTGCGGGTCAGATCCGAGCCCAGCCAGGCTGCTGACGTGTGGCTTCCAGCCCAAGGTTTGCTCAGCCACCAGCCAACCCCCATCCCAACCACCCTAAGTACCTCCAGGACCAGATGCACCATCACGGACACTTGCCTTTATCATATGGGAGATGAAGAATTCTAATGAACTATCTAGAAACCAGAGCACAAGAGTGTAAAGACATGTTAAATGCCATGAAATACTACAAAAATTGTGCCCCCATCTACAGCTCTAGCAGCAACGTGTACTTGTGTTAGCACAGTCGCTCATTTTCAGTGCCAGGTAATAACAGAGGTGTCTACAGCCCAAAGCAAACACTTGATATCAATATTCAGGACACTTGACAGTCCTACTGAAGATACTAATGCTGGTCGCAAGAATTTATCAGAATCCAAAAGCATTTTACTTGCTTAGATTGTTATTTAACCTATTGTCTGGTGAAGAAAAAGAAACATTAGTTGGACTGAAGCAGAGCTCCAATGTTGCAGGGAAGACAAGACAGCTGATGTGGTAGCTGGCAAGCCCGGAAACAGGGCCACTGTGTGCTCAATGTGGATTTAATGCATTTTTGACATGAAAGTTGGAAGCCCATCAACTCAAGCCGGGCCAAACATCCTAATCTACATCTTTTCTTGGAGAGCTTTAGGTTCATTGTGAAATTTACCCTCCCCCAGTCCAAAGCACAAGCTCCATCACAGGCTCCAAATCCAGTGAAGAACTCCAGCATGTTTCCTCATGGAATCAAGGCACTAACAGCAAAAAAACAGAGGTCGGAAGCAGAGGGAGGGATGCTCAGAGGCTCTCAAGGGCACAACAGAGACTGCTAATAGGAACTGTCAAGGTAACGAAAGCGTAACGGGACAGCGGCAAAGCTGGTGTGGAGGCAAAAGAATGGCCACACCAGCAAGCCCAGGTAAACAGCAGTACAAAAGTGCCACCTACACTCACAACCAACGGGAGCACTTAACGCTAACGAGCTCATTAGCATTCAGAGGCGATGAGGGCACATGCTCACAGCACTCAGGCATTTTAACATGTCTTGAGTAGCCTGTTAGAGGAGGAGGACAGGTAGTGCTTCATAAATTAAATCAAATATATTATGTGATCACATTTATTTTTATCTGAGCCTACACCTCTTGAATTTTTTATCACCTTAAAGGAAAAAAAAAAAATATATAGCCATGCCCTGCAAACCCATCAATTTGTCAAGTTTAGCTTTCGAAATGCATATAAAATTTACACCCACTGAGCATATTTTTATAGCCACATAAAAATTTATTCTGGCACTGTTTTGCCAATATGTCATCTATAAAGTTTTGTTTAGACTTTTATTATATATATTATATAGGAGGCTAAGGATGCTTTTCTGTTGAAGAGTTGTTCATCTTCGTCATGTTGGGGACCGCTTCTGCTCATTTTGATCCAGTATCTTCTAGACAGACAGAAAAGGTGACCACAGGATCCCTGCGCAAGTTTCCATCCCAGCCACAGCCGCGTTTCACCTCCTGCCCGCGGAGTCTCAGCAGGGCACGAGCACCAGCACTGCCCACGGCGCCAGGGCGGCCGCTGCACCCGCTCCTCCCCTTCAGGAAGGGCAAAACACCTGAACGACACCTACTGATTTCCCACTTATACATGTAGTATGGAAAATCACCTGCCAGGGATTTTTTCCGATTATTACTGTAGTAGAAAACAATAACACGGACATGCCTATTTTCTTCTGCAGCTAAGTACCTGTCACATCCTGCCTAGCTCTTTTTATTCCCTTCCAGGTTGTATTTGATTAGCAAGAGATAACTTATGAAAAGCAATTTCCAAGGCTGTATACTACCACACTCATTTTTCCGAATGTTTCTTTTAATGGATTCTGCACACTCTAAGGCATCCTGGGTTTTGTATTAAATAACCGTAGAGAGTCTTTCTGTGATGTAGCTTCAACGATCAACTGACGCAGATCTGATTATAAGATCCCGAAAAACAAGAGCTTTTACACTTCCTCGGGGCCCTGGCCGCATTCTCCTTCGCTGCCGCCTACCTCCTCCTCTGTCGGCCTACGAGCACCAAGGCAGCAGCTCCTCTGTGTCCCCGTGGCCAGTAACCCGGCAGCACTGCAGACTCGCAGTGCTATTTGCCTGGACACACATGTGCAAATCTAGAGGTAGAGTTAAGATACAGAGGTCTCATTTCCCATTGTTCTGCAGGAGCCAACTGGTAGCTTTAAGCACTCAAACCCTTTTCTAACATCAACTCTTACAAGGAAAATCTGTCTCAGTCCACAAAGTACCAGAGCCAGTTCCTGGGAGGGCAGAGGGGGAACCGCCTACTCACCATGAGCAAGAGCACCAAATCTCTCCCTCTTCACTTCTCAGCTGGGCATTCTGTCCCCTTCATTCTTGGGCAGAACTAAAACTAGGAGACACTGATTTTTCACATATATCATGAGATTGATACTGATAGCTGAGACTTCAGTTCATGGATCTTCTCATGCTGCCCCGTGTCAGACATGCGCGCAGACCTAGGGAAGCTCTGCTCTCTGGTGATTACAAGGTGGAGACAGGCACACATATATACACATACATATATTTAATTCCCTCCTTCCTAAAACCATTTTTATCACCATTTAGTTCACCGAATCGGTTCAAGGGAGCAGACAGGCTGCAGAGCCAGAGCAGGGAGGCAACAGCAACCACTGATCATCACAGCAAGTCGGTTGCATTGCTGAACTGAAGGCCAAGAAATCTACAGCCAAAATATTTTAAACTAGAATAAGTCAGGCCCAGCATAGATCTTTCTAGATGAGATTCAGCATAAACCTGAGAGATGAGAACATGGAGCTCATTTCCAAGGCTGTACTGACTGCACATTTACATCGTCTCCTACAAGGGTGAAGCTCACATGCTCTGCTATACCTTGAGAGGCGGCAGCAGAGCCTCCAACGTACAAACAATTAACTTGGGAAGGCAGAGCCTTGCAAGTGGCACTGTTTGATTTGCAATGCACCTCGATCATTTTTTTCAGTACACAAATTCTTAAGGAGGGTGCAGGCAAACAACAAGCATAAGGTCTGTGTATTATTAAAATTTAAAACACATGCTGCATACACAGAGCATCACAAAGGCTCATCACACACAAGCAAGAGCGAGTGGGCCTAATCAGCTCCTGGCCAGGGTGGTGCAAAGCTGCCAAGCTGCCCAGCGCAGAGACTTCAGCTACCGAGCTGCAGAACTTCACACAGAATTTACCCAGAGAAACATTTATTCCAGCAGCACATGCAGGGGATCCTATGCTGATAACTCCAACAGCAACATAAAATTTGGCTTTTAGCTTCAGTGCAGGATGGCACCTGAACTAGGATATTCAAACCATGCTTCTTAAAGCACAGAGTATTCTTTTTAACCAAGTTTTCCTGTCCCTAGTGCTACCTTCTGCTAAGTTTACGGGACATTTGTTAGTTTCCCCCATGGATATGATTTGCTGTACGGAAAGAGGGGCTGTGAAGCAGCTGCAGGAGCCCCTTGCAGGGATTCCTCAGCATCACTGCTGGCTGCCCAGGCTGCGGCATCGTGACAAGAGGCGCCGGGAATGCAGGGAAGCTGCGAGCAGCCAGTTTTACCGCAGAAATCCTTCTCCAGCCACAAACACCTTGCTCTGGCAACGTAAACCTGGCACGCAGGGAAGCGCACGAACTTCAGCAATTTGGGCTTTAAATGTTACTGCTCCAGGGAGTTTGAGCGATTTACTGGTAATACAGCAAGCACTAGAGCTAAAGTGGAGAAGAGAGCTCAGGGCAGGCTCTCTTACAGGGGATGCTGCCAAACAGGATTTATGGGGTCTTTTTTTTTTTTTTTTTTTTTTTTTTTAAAAGAAAGGTGAAGGAACTGGTGCATCATGCATTAGCAGCATATTCCTTTAAATTTTATTACTTTCTCTGGGACACTAACTGCTACTTTTATTTGAATAATTACAAGCAAATTTTTTTTTTTTTTTGAACCAATAAACTCTATTGATGACAGATTGGTATTACTTTTGATAACAGCTTTAAGAAATAAACATGGTTTATTTGCCAACAAGTTTTAAAAAAAATTTACACTGGGAGAACATCTTTGCTTTTAAAGAAATAATTCAATCGTAACCTACTTTTCAGCCAAGGGCACAGCACGTTTTCACATCAGATTGCCCACGCACAGGCTCTTCGGCTCCTTTGCTGGCCGAGGCCACGGGAGCTGCCGGAGCACGAGGGCTGCTCACAACCACCTCCTCCACTTGTGGGAGCAACATTCAACCTCACCTCCTCCTGCCACCACCGCGGCTGCGCAGAGCGCTCCGCACAGCAACGGGCCTCTGGCAGCGCTACGCACGGCCAGTGTTTTCCCTTTTCTATAAACAAGAACATTTAAAAACAATTAGAATAAAGATTAGGGATATTAGCATGGCAAGAGTATTAAGGAAGAAAAAAAGTGACCATATGGACTATCAAAATCTGTGCTTATAAGCCCTGGAAATACAAATCAACCATTTTCCCCATCCTTTTAATCCTGCCTTTCTTATTTGAATCTGATTAGCCACTTTACACCTCCACATGCAAAATGAAACGCATCCCGTCACACCAGTGTTTCATAGTTGAAGCTCTGCCCTGAGCAGGGACAGTTCCCCCACAGCCCGCTGTGCTCCTGGGCTACCTACACGAGTGTGAGACCTGGATGGGCTTCGTGCTGGATGATCAACCTTCCTCTCAAGAGGAAGATCTGGCAGATCGGTTGTTGTTAGCCCTGTTACCCCAGGGTAAACACTGCAAGATTCACCATTCCTTCAGCTACATGAGCCAATAAAAATCAGAAGCATGGTAGAAGTCAGTCCTGTTATTCTTTAGGACTCTTGAATTTTCTTTTAAGAAGGAATTTTCTTTTCAGAACGAGGACAGAGTGCAGAATGCCTAGCACAAAGCAACCCAGGTCTGCTCCTGGTGAGAGCGTATCATTTGTGTAAGAATAAGCAAAGAATGGTAGGAAACGCAACAATGATAGGAAACATAAGAGTTGACCACAGAACTTTTTAGCCTAAAAGATGTGTTGTGTATATGACTGCAAACTCTCTAGCATACTGCTTATGTGCAATCTTTAGAGAGACAAGCTCCCATAAACACATGGAAATCTGCACAGACAGAACAGCGGCAGGACACCAGGGTCACCTCGGCTTCAGAAACCCCAAGATCAGTTAGGTGAAGGATAAATCTTTTTATTGTAGCAGAGAGATGTTTCACTGATGCGGCACAGACTGACACGAAGCTACTGCACCAAACAGCAGCTTTGATGGATTCAGCCCCGCTCCAAGGATAGGTGAAGAGCCTGCAAATGCCAGCACATCCTCCTGGCCTGTGGCAAAACTTCCCTCCCTCCCTCCGCTTTGCTTAAATATTTATACACAAACCGCCTGACCCTGAGCAAAGCCAGGTAACGCAGACCTGGACTAAGCACTGCTTTTGCAAGAGTCACCGTAAGGCCTTAAATCTCAGCGTGCCCAAGAACAGCCTTTGGATAAGAAGCAAAGTTGCGTATGTGAAATACACTTTGGAAAACAGCTGTAGATGTTGCAGTGATTCCTCCTCATGTTACTCTTCAATTTTATTTTGAGATGGCCTTTGTTTCTGTTCCTAATTCTCCAGCCTGTCCCGATTCAGTTATTTCACAGCAGACGGCCTGTACTCAATTAAAGCCACAATAATAAACTCCAGGCTTCCAATTTTTCCCTTCTGATAGATAGGATACATTTTTAATAAACCAAATTAATAAGATTTTCAGCAAATGTGAATCCTGATGCAATAAAAGTGTGTTCCACTCCAACTGGCACCTCCTTTCATCACAGGGCTCTGCAGGACCATTTTCTTCCCTGAGTGCAACCACAGAGAGCAGGTACCGATGCCAGGTCATGCAGCTGCTACATGATTTGAATGTCCCTTTCAGGTTTGTTTTTTTTTCCCCTCCGATAACTGAATGTCACTTGAGGTGCTTCTTTCCTTGCAAATACACTTTTATATCTCACTTCAGATACATTAACAGCTTGTCTCTTTCTGTATTTACCGTTCTATTCTCAAACTCCTTTCTTCCTCCGGGTTACAGAACAATAAGCATCCATTTGCTTCTCATAAGTGGCCTTGCAACTATTTAGAATTATTCTTTCTACTTTCCAACCTAACCTTGCCTCTGTCTTTTCTCATTTACTTCTCGATTGCTTCATTAGGACAACAAAGTGTCCCCTTTGGGCTGGCATCACCTGAAACATGGGCTCACTGACTGCAAGTGGCTCGCAAGGCAAGACCTGACTAAGCCACTAGAGCAACTCAATCCTTCCAGGTACCAGCAGAGCTGTGTCTAGAGAGGAAAGGTACCAGCACTCCTGCAGCAGAGCCCCCGGTCCAGCTTCAGCTGTCTATGTGCAAGGAAAGGCTGCTGAGGAAAGGAATGTGAATGAATTTGGGCGGGTGGACAGGATGGGACCCCACACTCTTGTCTCCACAGCTGGGCATGTTTGTGAGCAGAGCAGCTCTGATGCCACAAAGTCCCTTTCACATGTATGGGCCCTGGCAGCGCAGGTGAAGAGAAATTGATTAATTAACATCATGAATATTAACAAGGCCAAAGATGAAATCTAAAATTACAACTGACAATAACCAGAGGGGAAATTAGTAATACCCAGGTGCAGCTAAGCTCAATATTTTTTTCCCTTTTTCTAGATGGAAGAATAACAATCAGTTCTTCAAATAAATCTCTTTTAAAAAGTCACAAACAGAACAGCAGAAAACCTTAGCACTCCACTGCTCCCTGGCAGCAGTTGCCAGGCTCCTGCAAGTAGCTAAGTGTTCAGCCCAGGTTCAAATTCAGCAACAACGGTGTTAACAAACCTGCCACTAAGCTAAGTAACTGAACACTCCTTTTTCTGCTCCACTGTTTTATATTTTAACATTTACCCTGAATTAATTACTGGACAGCTCCATTAAGACTCTTAACGTTTAGTCTCAAAGTTCAGCACAAACCCGGGGTTGCTGCTCGCTGTTGGTCACTGAGCCCGCAGCCTTTGCCCAGAAGCAGCCGCGAATGCCGAGAGGTGCAAGGCAAGTGGCAGCAGCAAAGGAAACACAAACCCCTCAGAATATCCCCGTGATCTATGCACGTAGCCCTGCACGTAGTCTGACAAATTCAATTAAACCCGTCATACATCATTCCTCCAGTGTTATTGATAGAGACATAGCAGTATTGAGGTTTAATTATTCAGCCAGTATCGATCTCACAATAATCTGTTGAGAATCATTTCAGGTTGTCAGTACCCTTAGGAGACAACAGTTATTACCTAATTATAAATCACACTGTCATTTGGTAAAAGGTTAGAGTTTTTTTTTTTTTTTTTTTTAAGTACATATTTGCAGTCAGATTCTCATGTGTAAGTCAGAGCTGCAGAACTGTCTGCTGATACTAGTTATTGAGCATCTATTCCATTATCATGATGGACTCCCAGAGCAAACTCCTAGCACATGCGGCAAATTCCCCAAGATGGAACAATGATTAAGGACTTGGGATTTTGCATTTTTGGGGAATATTCATGCGCAAGGAAAGAGGTGATCAAAGTGCCTGATTGCTGACCCCGAAAATACAGCAACTTAAACAACTGTGATAATGGTGTGTAATAAATGTACCATTCGGTGCCATTCTGGGACTCCCTTTTTTTCCCCCCTCACATGTGCCTTGAATTTTATGGTACAGAAATAAGGATAAAATAAATGATCAGCGACAAATGACCCAAACTGAGAACATGAAATCTGAAAGGGGAGGTTAAATATTTAGAAGACTGTAAATGTCTGCCTTTAGACTTGAATTTTACCCAATTTGAAATTGCCACTATTTAGTCAAAGACACTTTAGAAACTAAAGGAATTTTTCAGCTGAAGACAGGAACATCTTGGAAACTCCAGTTCAAGTGGGAAACACCCAGGAAGGCTATCACTTGGCACTCACTGCCATCTGCGAGCCCCGAGTGGCCTGTGGGACTCACTTTATTTTGTCAAAAGACACTTTACACTTGCAGCGGAGACCTCAAAGAGTGACATTTTCTGCAGCTAATGGATATCTGAGAGCCCACAGGGAGACCAGCAAAAACTCACCATTCCCTAGCGTTGCTCCAGCTGAAGAACCTTGCAGGAAAAAGGAGATGCGTCTTTAGCAACAACCCCAGAGCACCACCCAGCCTCTGCACTTGCTGCAAGCGCAGCACAGCCCCAGGCACTCCAAAGGGCTCACGGGACCTGACACTACCAGAGACTTCCAGACTTGCATTTGGAAGCAGAGCTTAGGTCCTTGGTGGGGCAGAGGTCCAGCTCCTGGCTTGGAGAGGGAATGGGGATGGAAGAACACAAAGACTTCATTTCACTCCCCAGGAAGCCACGTCACCCAACGCTGCTCTAGCTAGTCGTTGCAAACCCATCTTCTAATGATCCTAGGCGAACCGCATCCAAACCCAGAGCTGTGCTAGGTCCTATGCTTACACACTCTTTATTTTCATCCATCTCCCAAAACTCCCCAGCACAGGGAAATACAACAATCCCACAGGAATCAAATCAGAAAAAAATCTTTGACATGTTTCATTAAGCTGCCAGGCATGAGGGAACATCAGTCACTTTTCGTACCCAAGACCAATCCATCTGGGTCACCTCGAGGAGGAGAGGTGTGCATCCTGAGCAGCTGCTGCCCACAGCCACCTTGGCTGTTGGTCAATTCTTCATTTCCATATTCTTTTCCACCTTTATACATGATTTCTAGTTTTAATCCTCACTTTAAAATCACTACCTGTGAGCAGTTTTCCCATAATTAGCCTCATGTGTTTGCCTACCAGTGATTTTTCCTCCTCTGAGCATATTTTCTGATTTCACATCCTCTTTAGAGGTTCCTATACTATGCAGAAAGCTTCCAACACATACAGGAAAAGAGGCCCCTTCAGCAGAGTGGGCTGTCAGGTATTTTTATTCTATTGGCCCAAGTAACAAGAGTCAAAATTAACCTCCAGAAGACATTTACAAGGAGAGGGCACCAACAAACACCAGCTTCACCATGCAATATTGCCTCCTGGCTCCTCATCCCTCCCCTTGCAGGCTCCTGCCACCGGCCAAGACCACTGCTGACTCCACTGCAGACCTGCACTGGTCACCCCACACGCCAGCCAGGGTGGAGGCAGAAAACACACATACACTTTAATTTTGAAGCAAACGTGAAGTTGGAAATAACACCGTGCTTCAAACAGCCCAGGGGGGTTCTGGAAACATGAGGTCCTGCACAGCTTGAAAAGGTTACGTGCTTGAAGGCTTGAATTATCCCAGCACAAATAGCTGCGTTTCACAGGCTACACAAAAACCTACAGGCAGAAGGATGGCAGCTCCCAGATGTGCCTAATATCCCCATCCAGCCAAAGGTAAAAATGAAGAAGCAGTTAAAGGAGGACTGAAATGTTCAGGCTGAAGAAGCTTTCCTGAAAGAGGCCATCAATCAAACCTAATATATATGAGCAGGGCATCCGACCCATGTAAAGTGTAACATTTTCTTGTCATTGACACACCTGGCGATGCTGCACATTCACATTTCTTTCTCCCTGAAATCTAAACAGCTCTTCAGTCATAGGCATTTTAAATCTTTTTATTAAAATGATATATTTCAAGGTTTTCCGAAGTGCAGTGTCAATGATTTAGTAATTAACAGATTTAAAAGTTTTGAAATATCTTATGTAGAGATTCTAAATATTGTAACCTTTGAGGTGATAACCTTTGATAAATAAAAAGCTACCTGTGTTTGAAGGTCCTGTTGTATAAGAGTAGCTTATGTGTCTGCCTAAAAACATTGCAGCTTGGTGCACCCTTATACCCACCCTTTCTCTGAAAACACAGGCTATGGGCACTTGAGACCACCAGGGTCTCAGCAGAAGTCATCAGGTAAAACACTAAACACAACAAATCAGAAACGCAGGTAGCCTCAAGCTGCAGCACTCAAAAATCCCTAAAAACATTGTATTTTAAAAACTTCCCTTGTTTTAGTACCTTTTCTTAAAATCTGATCTTTTTTAATCAAAATGGTAAATTGACATTCAACAGCAAAAATCTTATCATTATACAAGGGAATAAAGGAACCACACACACCAGAAAGCTCTTTTCCACTGAAATAAAGCTCCAACAGCAAAGTTCTGCTAATGCTGCCAAGTAGTAAGAGCACATATCTAAACTAATACGGAACACATCTCAATGCTAGTCAGTTCTCATCCTTGCTGATGGAATACACAAATTTTTATCAGCTGATATCTGCACAATTGAGTTATCTGATTTAGTCCAGTACATATTGAATAGGTCCAGGAAAAAAAAAATAAAGAAAAAGAAAAAAGAAAAAAAAAAAGAGAGCCCCTCAAGCAAAATAAGCAGCTTCCTGATGTCCTTGCTGACAGTGTTTCTTAAGAAATGCTGAGAAGTGACGAGATCACAGCGAGAGGCAGAATGACAAAAGATGCCTTGGGATATTAATAGCTGATCCTCCTCCCTGGCTGTTGGGTACACAGGAACCATCCAGAGCTGCGAAGTCACCGCACTACAAACATGGAATTAAAACAAGCAAGTTCTCCAGGCAGCCCAATGGTCCCATGAACTCATTCCTCTGCTCAGGATGTCGGCCAGCGCTTCCACAGCTCCGCAGCCTCCGCTGCCACAACACCAGCGCTGCCAGAAGAGCCCAGGGATGCTGGAATACAGACAAGAAACAAGATGGAGCACCAGGCCATTGCCCCAGGCCGCTGGGGCTGTTACTGCTTTGGACAAAAAAAAAAAAAAAAAAAAAAAAAAATCAAAGCATTACTGAATAACCGATTTGTCCCGTTTGCTGCAGCACTGCGGGGAGGTCAGGACCATTTACCGTCTGTGCTACTGAAGAGCCAGCCCCATCACCCCCGAAGCAGCTCTTCTCAGCCGTGCTCGCAAGAAAGGAGGCTTTTCGCCCATTCACACAGCATGGATGATGTCCAGGGAAGGAAGCCCAAATAGATGGCAGGTGCACACACCCCGAGGGTGACTCAGAGGGAGAAGCCTGCCAAGGCAAAGCTGACTCCCCCAAAAGACATCCTTTTAAGGATGCCCAGCGATCACAGAGCAGGTTTTGAAGCACCATGACATGTACCTGGGACACTGCCTAGGCCAGACCTTTATGAATTGTCATAGAACAAACCCATGCTTAAAATAGCCTTTTGTGCTGTTTATCTGAAAGTACAGTCGAGTCAGTAGTGCTAGAATCCAAGTTCCTCCTGTACCCTCTAAAGGTTCCTCAGGTCCAGGGGATTAAGAGACCAGTGTTTCTCTCTCCCTGAACTAAGCCACAGTTTCCATTCAACACCTGCAGTGGAATTCAATAGGTCCAAATTAAAACCAGTCAAAAGGAAACACTGAAGCAAAAATACAGGCACTGCAACACAAATCACAGCAAACTACCTCTCTTGACCTCTCACAACAGTGTTAATAGACCAGGACAGCAAGAGCTGCATCCTTCAATTGTATCTATAGGCTCTTGGCCAAAATCTCTGCAAGAGCTCAAAGCAGTTGTTCCCCTCCTAAAACCAAGCCCACACCATCCACACCAGGGGTCCTGCTGATCAGTATGAGAACATGGAAATGTAACAGAAGAGCTAGATAAGAGGTTTGCTCTGAAGAGCGGACAGCTAGTTGCAAGCTCTACCTCAGGAGCCCACCTGAGGTTTCCTAATCCTCAATGCCGTATTAGCTAAAAAGCTGCTTTTCACTTCTCTGCTGGTCACTGCCACCTCCAAGACTCACTAGGGCTTTTCTGCTTCTCCCAGTACTGCTACTATTGAGCTCCTTTTCCAAGGCCTTATGTGAATTTTCAGAACTTCTCAAGTCTTTTCTTCTTTTACTGCTGAAGCCTAGTGGGACTGTACACACTGCTTAGTCGGCTGAGAGCATCTCCGTTGTTTTGCTCCGCTCAGAAGATCCCTCCACAAAGCAGAACTTAAAGATGAAAAGCCCACAAAAAGTAACTGCCTCAAGCAGCCCAGCCCTAATCGTACCCAAGTGACTTTTTATGGCACTAGAGGACTCTGCTTCAGGAGTAATAAGCTGCAAGAATTGGCTGCGGTGTTTGCTATAGAATGACTTTTCCCTGTCTCTAAGTATTTGATATAAATAACATGAATGCCACTCGCAATGTTTTTCCCTCCTCATGCCCAGTACTGCCATCGTGCTCATTCACTACACTCATCTACTACAGCTGACCCGTGCAGACGCTTCTGCAGTAACCCCAACTCCTCTGCCTTTTCCTCCCAGATTCATCCCAAACCTCTATATGGGGAAAGAGTTATGTCACTCACTTAAAGAGGCAGCTATCCCAAACCCTCGAGGATTATCCTGCTCAATCTGTTTCACTCCAAGGGTGAAGAATCAATACTTTGCCCTTTCTCTTTATTCCATTTCCTATATAGGAGGAAATGAAGCCCCATCTATTCCAATTATTACTACTGTCTAAAACCTTTCCAATAACCAGGCAAACAGACAGCCGAACATGCACAAACTAATCAGCTTTTCCCGCCTGATAGCGTCACACTCGTCACGTTTCCTGATCAAGCGAGCTTGTTAGCTCACTGCATATGATGGTCACAAATTTGCATCTATTACCCCACTGTCTGGAAATTTAAAAGCTCCTTGTTCTGCAAAGATTTGCCATCAGAGAAAGCAATCCTTAGGGGACAGAAACAAGTATGTTAGTGTAGTGCTAGCTTGGCTAGGCAGGCCTCAGCAGATCCATCCTCTTCATCTCATACATCAACTGAAACCCCTGCAGCTGTTTTTCTCCATCTCAGAAGTCACTGGCAATGTACTGGTAATAATTGTACTAAATGTTCTTCTGAATCTCTAAGAGGAGAAGTCACACGTGGCACCTAGAGTTTTTACTAGCTATACTTTAGAGAAACAGAAATAAAACAACCATCCACCTTTAAAGCGTTGGCTGGAACATCTTGTTGCCCATCTCTTCTGCTTGGCACGAGGCAGCCACCTCACTGCTGCTGTTCTACTCCAGCCACACATCCCCTCTGCTTAGCAGCTTGGGTAGGGTGACCCCGTTTCCTTCAAACAAATGAGCAAGGAACCGAGAGCTCCTTCACCATGTTCCGATTGCAACGCTCTACCATGACACAACTTAGTTGCCTCATGTTTTGTAGAGCTTTTTAAGGATTTATTCTCTTCCCTAGCATACCCCCTCCACCAGTTTCTCACTTTAGCAATCCACAGGCGACTAAGAGGCAGGGCCCGCTCCATGCCCCTCACCATACAGGATGCTCGAGAGCTGCTGGGTGCGACGCCACACTCGCGCGCAGAGCAGCGGCCAGCTCCTCATCTCAAGCACCTACTTTTACATGCTAATGCCCACCCAGGAACTCAATCACCAGCAATAAATCAGCATTAATCTCACCTATTTACATATTCCAAGCAAGGCAGGGAACAATTGGAAATCAGAAGCAAACCATTTACCTCACAACTTCAGCATTCTGTACTGTTGATTCAGTCTTGCTCCATTTTACTTTCTTTTCCCTTCTCATTATTACCTTCAGTCAGAGGGAAAAAAAAAAAAAAAAACTGATACTTATTCCAGCCATGAATGAGCAAAGAGAAGATGCTACCCGAGCATTCAGGCTGGCACTGCCATCCATGCTGGGAGCAGAAGGAAAATGGGGAGCAGCAGCAGGGCTGGTGGTTTCTCCTCAACATTAGAGCAGGGGAGAGGAGGGCCGCACAGCTGTACTCCCCCTCTCCGTACCCTGTGCAGGAGAGAGTGCTACAGACCCGGAGCTGCAGGGAACTAAACATTCACCAGCAATGTGACACTCGGCTGTCGTTCTAAGTAGTGTTTAATTAACAGCCCTTTTCTCCAATTACTTTTTTTAGTTCCAAGCATAGATGATCAGTTACAGTAGGTAAAATAAAGCAGGCTCCAAAAAACGTCAGCCAGCCAAGGATGATTTTTTCAAACACGCAAAGATATCCCACGACACTTACTCAGCACTGGTAATACCGGTGCTGCTAAGAAATCTACCCACCTGGAGGCAGCCCTGCAAATTGTGCTATCAAGATGCCTATTGCTCCCATTCCTCTGTTCCTATATGCAGCTCACCCGGCAGTCAAGCACTGCCACCCTTGACGCCAGGAGACTTGTGAGCATGATAAAGTGACAGTAGTTCTTCTAGTAAGTCTGTTCTTCCTCAGGGGAAGAAAAAAAAAAAAAAAAAAAAAAAAAAAAAGCACCTAAACCAATCATTTTACATACAAACTACAAGGCATCTCATCAAGAAAATTCTCTATTTGAGAGTCCCATAACAGAAAGACAGGGAAATTATTCTTATTCCCAAATTACCCAAATTAGAGACTGGGAAGCTGAAGCAAAAAGACCTTTTCTTGTGACCATGACCAAGGATCAAACAACAGGCAGCAACTGGTACCCTCTGCTCCAGCTGATCTCATGCTGCCCAAGAGTCTGGGTGACAGAGTGCAAGAGAAACAGGCCATTAAGTAAGGAAAAACAGCTGAAGCCTTTTACAAGCTAGAAACAAACTGCCCCATCATTACAGAGTCTGTAACAAAGACCTTCGTTCTCCAGATCTTCACCTGACCCACTTAATTTCCGACGAAATTTAGCTCTACAGGTTTAATTCAGTCTGTGAAGCTAATGAAAGATAACGCTGTCGCTGAACCCACTTCCCTTTGCTACTTCAGCAAAACATCTTCAAGGCTCCCCTCCCACTTGCCAGTTGAATCTTAAGCCACAACTTAAAATGCAGGAAGATACAAGCCTCAACTTAATCACGACTATTTACTCAATCAAAAAGTAAACTGTTCTTTTCCAGGAGTTTCATGAAATAAAATGGAAGCCATGACTTTTTTTTTAAATTCAAGGAAACCAACTGCAATAGACAATCCTCTTAAAAAAAGACACACACACTGAAAATAGCTGAAAGAGTAATTATAAAACTTACGAAAACAACACATGCCAACAAATACAGAGCAGCAGCTGATCAGCAGTCCCATCATTGCTTAGTAAAGATACGTAATTAGTGTTTTCTTAAGGAAGCCGCACACGGCATTTCTCCAGGCGAAGCAAAGGCTGCATTTGTTAAGCACACGGGGTTTGGTTCTTATCCCACACACATTGCAATGGCAGGATGCTCCCTGCCTCAAGCTCGTGCTCTCGAGAAATTATTGCATCACATTTAAACATCACTAGACACGTGCCCTGAAAAATATTTTAGAGCCTCACGGAGGAGCCTGGTTTTAGTAAAAACGTAAAAACTGAAAGTTTAAAAGGAACACATAATACGAGGAATATATGTGGCAAAGGTGGTTTATTTGAATAACTGCACAGTTTTCACAGCTAATTGCCTACCCCTTTTCTTCTGCACTTTCAGGTCAGAAGAAATAACTGAAGTATTTCAATTGCATACAAATACATCACACAATTTTGAGTAAAAACATAATTTTATGCCATGATGGACCTTATCAGCATAGAGTTGAAACAAAACAGGAACATCACAACTCTGAACATCAGCAAAATATATATATGTGTGTGTGTGTGTGTGTGTGTGTGTGTGTGTGTGTGTGTATAACTTCCCGGAGAAGATCTTAACATAACAGGCTAAAAGTCTAGAAAGTTGTAACACAAAGAGAACTTAGCTTCACATGCCACAGTGACATCACCNACATCACAAATCTGAACATCAGCAAAAGTGTGTGTGTGTATAACTTCCTGGAGAAGATCTTAACATAACAGGCTAAAAGTCTAGAAAGTTGTACCACAAAGTGAACTTAGCTTCACATGCCACAGTGACATCACCTGGAACATCAATTACTTGGTAAGGAGAAAGAAAAAAAACACCTCTCCCCTGCTCCCCCAAACACACAGCAGCAATCTGAGGCTTGGCAACAGCACTAAAAATGTGCCTACAACAAACAGGAGATGCACACACGTGCCCACATCTGGCTACCTCAGCACATCCCTCACGTTTCAAGTGACCCACAGAGCCTCCGTGCAGAGGTGCGCCCGCGTGCCACAACCGCCATCCAACCCCGTAGACAAGTATTTCAAACAGCAAGGAGTTTGCTGTGTGCAAAAGTCCATCTGGAGGATTTTAGCAAAATACATTCAAGCCCCATTTTCTTTTTCCTTACCTGTATATCATAAGGCACAAACTACACAGAAGTTTGCAAGACAGGTATCATGGGGAGAAAAAGAAAAAAAAAAGAAAAAGAAAAAAAAAAAGAAAAGTATTTAAGTGCCCTGCCTTTCCTATTTGCAATTGCATTTTCATTTGGAAATGATGAATTGCCCATTTCCAAATAATTCAGAGAACAGCATGTACCTCTTCAATATTGTTCCTACCAGCCCAGTGCAGAAATGGCACAGAGGCAACTAGAGATTCACAAAGAGAGAAAATGTCTTTCTCCTGTATTCCTGCACAGCTATTTGGACCAGACTTAGCTCCCAAAAGTTGAATACAGATAAACAGAAATATCCACAGTTCAAGTTATTTTCTTAAGTAGACATCAGAGCAGAATTAAAAACTACCAAAGCTGAGATGAGTTGGGAAGACATTAAAGAAGAGCTGAAAATGGGAGACAAAGCTGAATGTGTAGATGCTTTGGTGGTGCCTTTTTTATTTTTAAAGTCTTTTTTTTTAAACAAATGGACCTACTGTTTAAGTCACCTGCCTAGTGACCCAAAGACCCCACAGCAAACCCCAGTACTCGCCTTTTGACTGCAAACAAGTCCATAACAACCAGAGCCATAAATGAACTCAGGAGCTAAAATCAAGTGCTGGGACCTCATTCACTGAGGCTGTGGCCCCCCTGAGCCCTGCTTGCCTTTCCACCTTCCCCATGCGGCACCCAGAGCACAAGCACCAGCCAGCACAAATGAGGTAAGGGGGCTTGTTCATCTTGCGTGGACCACACATGCACTATGAGCGCATAAGAGTTGGAGATGGGAGAGCACCTACCTGCTGGCCCCTTGTTTTGCTGAGGAGCAAGCAGGGATCATGTCAACTCAGCTCTGCAAAGGCAGGGGCACCCGGGCATGAGCAGAACTCTTAGCACTGGAAAAAGAAAGAAAAGGGAGACTTAACTATAAGAGTTGGGTCAGGGAACAACTGAGCACGGTTTCAGCAATATCATTTCAGATGGGGCAATCCAACCAGCTAAACACCCATCCCCAGCTAGTGCTCTGGTCCCACTTCTCCTGGGAAACAAGGCAATACAGCTTGCCTGCTTTATAGGAGGCTGTAAAGATTATAGCCAAAGGAGCACTAAGATTTGAAAATACCACCAGTTCTAAATACCTAAGAAAACCTAGAATCCAGCACACAGATTATTGTAGAACAGGTCTGATAGCTTGGACAGAGAATATCCCATCAGTTAAAGCTACTTCTGTTTTACAATATGTTTAAAATCTCTCTATGTAGCAGTACATAAATATAAGAACTAATTAATTTTAATGACTACTTGCTTCAAGATGCAATACAACTACTGCTACTCCAATTACCCATTATTACTGCAGCAGTATTCAGCAAGCAGGCCACAACAAATGCACTCAGCACACACACAAAAAAATCATTTGCTATCTTTATTTCTCTCTCACATAACAGCCTCCTGCTACCACCTCCCTCTTCACAGATATCTTCTGTGGAGAGGATTAAAAAAAAAATTAAATTTACCTTCTCTGAGCTCTTCTTAAAGCATCACCCTGTTCTCGCCCAGATGCACTGACCATACCAGGCTTTCTTTGGCTATGCTCATGATGTTATTTTACCTGTGACATACCTGAACCAACAACAGAAGAGAGATAAAATGAGACTCACAGATAGGGGTTAATGAGACACCTCCTACCTATATAGCAAAAGCCACTAATGAAAACGGGCTCAAGGAGGGACTCGTTTGCTGCTCGCAAGGGGCCCCAGGTTCCTTTAATGAACAGCAGGTAACAAGGCAGCCAGAAAGGCTCCTTTGGGGTGAGGGGCTTGAATCCTGTGTTTATCCTTGGAATACAAATCCTACAGCCATGGTGAGCGAGCTGTTTTTTTATACTGGAAAAAAAAGAAACTCAGCACCTCTCTAGGAATACACTTAGCACGACAAGCTCATTTATCCCCAGCAGTTTATTGCCAGTTTCCTGCAGCAAGCATGATAAAAGGCAGGATTTGAGAGCAAAGTGGCTCAGGCCGTACAGTGGGGTTGGATTTCCCCTCTAGATCCATGGCACAACTTGTGCAAGGCTGTTGGCAATGGCTTCATTCCTCTGCACCTCAGCAGAAAACAGAGATCCTGATATGCCAGGTGGTATCCCACTAATGCCTGGTTTAGCGGGAAGTCAGAGCTAGGTGAGCTCTCTGCATGGGATGGGCTGCAAACTTTCCTTTTGTCGTTTTAGTTGTTTTCAACACAGAGGTGTTCAGCCTCTTGCCTCCCAGTAAAATCAACAGACTGGAACCTTCCTTCTTTCTAGCAGCCCTTGGAACAGTTCCTAAGACCACTAGGTGGAACAAGGAGAAAGGGGCGATGTTTTCTGGAAGTGCCAAGTAGAGCAGATACTTGTGATAGTGGGAAATTCTTCCCCTTATGAACCACCCCAAGAGCTGCAGACGGTCAGCAGTCACCTTGCAGGGGATCACATGCTTTGGATATTAAGGAATTGGGTTATAGAGTTGTTTTGTTTTCACTAAGTTTTTCATGTGTTTCATAAAGCAGAACATGGTGTAATTTAGTGCTTGTCTAGCATCTTTTGTACCAAAAAGATTACAGAAATGTTTCCCTGCCAATTACCGTTAACCAGCTGCCATCAGGCAGCCTCACGCACAGGCAGCCGAGCTAATGCACGAGCTCACAAGTTCACGGGCAGATGAAAGATCTCAAAACCCAATTACTTTTCATGTCCCAAAGTCCTAGCATTTCCCCTCTAGCAAATCACTCCCAGCGAGTGGGGCTGAAAGCTGCGGAGCTCCGCAAAGGCGCTGGGAGGACAGCGGTCACCGGCGCTGCCTCGGGAAACAAGAGCCTTCCTGGCCACAGGCCACGCGGGCAAGGAAGCAGAGAGCAATCCTCTCGCCTCCAAATACTCAAAATGGCAAATCTGGAGCACAAAAATGCACAGCTAATTATAGGATAAGAGCAACAGGCTGGGGAGACACAGCAGGGAGGTTTTTAAATGAGCAGGATCGTTTATATTTGACTCAGAAGAGAAAGGATATGACTATCTCCAGCCTGGCGTGGAGACATTTTTATTGCTTGACTTTTACATGAGCTTATCCAAGCAGTATTTTTATAGTAAAAACGCATGGAGAAGACACGTTGGTGTGCCAGCAGTTTGCCTGCCGGGGAGCTGCCGCTTCTCCATTGCAGCCATCAGGCAGCCCTGGGCCAGGAGAGGAGCTCTGCTGCGGAAACCCCGAGCATCCACGAGACTGATGCAGGCTCATGCGCCAGCTTCAAACTCCATGAAGCACAGATGGTGTTGAGATCTTTCTCCCCGAAAGAAACAGTGATTCATCTTCTTTTAGAAGATGGTTGGAGCCACACACAATATATAATGTTTTGAAGTCTAAGCCTTAATTAGAGAGATAAAGAAATGTATCTTTTTTTTGTTAAAAGAGGAGGTTGTATTGAACGTGTGACGATGCAGCTGCTTCCAGGACAGCCACCAGAAGCTCTGTAGAAGGAAGATAAAGCACTCACTCTTCACAAACACTGGCTTTTTGCCATCTTTGCACTTCTGTGACTTATCTCCTGCTGATTTCAGTGGAAAGCAGAAACCTTTAAGGTAAACAATACTACTCACCACATTTTCACTAAGGGAAACAACCAATGCTACAGTCAATTCTCTCAAAATTAACAATACCGAGGAAAGGAGGAGGTATATGTGTAGAAACTTACAGGATTACTGTCACGTGACAGAAATATTATCACCTAGGAAAGGAAACAAGCCTTTCAAGCTGGATCAGTTCAGCACTATGCAGTGCTCCAAGTTATAGTAGATGCTTCCCTGCTTAATAGAGTCCCCTGCAACAACATGTCAATCAAAGCACTGTGCCTTGCATTGGAAAGATGTCCTCGTCCAGCGTGGCCCAAAAACGGCATCAGCGCTGCTCTGCAATCTCCTCATTGCTCGGCATGTGGCAGACAAGCAACCTGAAATCCCAGGGAATATCCCTGGAGAGGAGAGTGGTCAGGTTTGCGTCCGAACACTGGGACGCAAATAAAGCTGAAGAGGGGACACATGCGTATCCCCCTCGCTGGGACTTCAGACACTAGGTCCTCATGGCTGGTGTCTAAAAGAACAACTAATCACTAACTCAACCTGAAAAAGTCTTCTCTAAGAAAGGAAGGAGAGCTTGGAAATGAAGCTGCCAGGGGATCTGCCTGTTCATGAAGTTATAAAGATGTGCATAAAACAGATTTAGTTTTGTGTGAAATACTGAGTGGGCTCAAACACCAATATAAACACTTGCCTGTTATTCATTTACTGATAGGTGCAGTAAAGAAATGAGAGCAAGAATGAGCACTGACAATCTGGATGCTTGAAAATAAGGTTAATGCAAACCCAGGCAAAATTCCTCACCTCTGAGCTTTCCCAAGTTCCTTCCTGGCTCTTGTCCCCACCAGAGCTGGGCAGCCGCCACACTAGGCTTCCTGGACCACACAGTGCCCTTCTGGTAAAGCAAATCATAGACTTTCATCTAACCTCAGTATTTGCTTTCCTCCTTGGGCACCCAGCATCAGGGCGATGCAAAGGCTGAGCCACTGCCTATCACAAGAGTGCACAAGGGCAGCTGTGGCGAGCTGTGTCGGGGCTCGGTGCCCTCAGCCTGCTCCTGGTGCCATCCCAACGGGGGCTGCACTCCCAGGCAGCTGCACCTTAGGGTGCCCCTTAGGTGCTGCACCTAAGGTGTTCATGGGCCCGTCCTTGAGCACAGGCTGAGGGCTGGAGCAGGGCACCTCCAGCAGAGCTCAACACAAAGCCAGCGAGCACCGCTCTGCCGTGCCAACAGGAAACATCACTATTGCGGGCACAGCATCCTTACAGCTTCTCCGAGCACTGTTTAATTCTCACTTTTCCATTTTACTATTATTCACACTATTCCACCTAATCATCTTCTAATTATTTACCACAAAACAACAGATCAAGCCCCTCAAATGCAGACAGGCTGTTCCAGCTCATTCTCCCCTTTGCCAGGTAGGGCAAGGCATCTGCAGCCTACCTTTATTTCCCTGCCTTAAGAATCAACCCAGTTTGATGCAATGATGAACAAAATAAATCGCTAACCTCTTAAAACAACAAAAAATGAGTCTAAGACAATATTGTCTTACCAAAGCAAAGATTAAAGGAACCGAACGCCTCCTTTAAAATAAAATTTGAAAGTCTTAAAGCACAAGTCCAAGAAAGCAAAAAAGCCACACATGAAGGAAATGTAATTACTCCAACAACTGAAATACAAATGCGAGTGGTAGAAAATACAGCAGGGCTTTTTGAGAGAACACCACTGAATGAAAGCAAGAGAAACAAAACCTGCATGAAAGGAAGAAAGAAAGAGGCAGATGAAAGAGAAGATGAGAGCCCGGTGAGGAAACAGGAGGGTCATTTCCTTCATCTCCACTTGCTAACTTCACTGTTCAGAAACAAAGGCAGCGGCTGCTCTTCACAAAAGCGTCTCCAAGGACTTGGCAGCCCATTTGGTGATATTTGGAAAAAAATTTTTTTTTTTTTAAATCTTGTATTCTTTAATGTCACTCAGCAGTTGTCCTGCAGCTGGGGATTTCTGTTCATATAATGGTTTGATTTTTTTTTTCTGCTCTAGTTATTTCATTACAGACATAGGATTTATTACATGGTAATTCCCTGAGCTCTTATAAATCTATTTGGTTTGGGAGGTTGCTTTTTTTTTGGTCTTATGATTCCAGTCTGGCAACAAATTTTCCATATAAAATTTAATCTATTGTATCTCACTTTTGTGTAATCAGATCATTAAAATGCATTGCTAATATGTAAATCTGAACTAACCTCATTACCATAATTATGCTCCATAATTATTGAATAAACAAGCATTTTAGAGTTTGTGGAGTCTGCTGAGACGGCTCTTGCAGCTTGGGAGTGGCTGTAATTACGCGCTCCCCGCTCGTTACGATAAACCATCGTGGCACTTGGGTTACGCGACAGCTTCAAAAGCTGCTCCGGATGCAACTGGTGTCACAAACGCGTCCAGCGGCGCCCTCCAGCCGCAGCCTGGCTGTCCCCTCCATGGGAACTGGTACTAATGGTCAACTTAGAGAAGGGGGTGCTCACACACCCCCAGGGACTTGAAGCAAGGAGTCAAATTCTGCTGTTTCCTCTGAAAGGAGAATGAGCGAGGAAGCGTCATGCGTGCGTGCCCTGAGCCCACTGAACAGAATGGAAAGTATTTGCGGAGAACGTACTCACCGGGAGCTTTGCACCTGAAGCGTGCAGGTGTCCGGTGGATCAGCTTGCACGTGTGCTGCCTTCTGGGCAATTTACTCTTTTTTTTTTTTTTAACTTACTTGTTAAGAAGAGATTTCTTTTCCATCATGGGCTGTCCCTGCAAGCCTCAGGAAAAGCCTTCTGCGATCTATTGTAGAAATGATCTTTGCACAAAGGACTCAAATGACAGGTGAGGGCTTGGCAACATTTGGGTGCGCTTCCCCGAGAGCGCTATAGACACGCACACCCATGGCAGTGAGCGTTTTCTACTTTTACACAAGATTTTGTGGGGGAGACTTAATTAAAGTTTGTTGAAGTGTAAGAGGATCAATAATATTGATCCATACAAATTTTCAGAGTAAAAATTAAAAAGAAAAAGAGGTGTTTGATATGTATATTAGAAAATCAAGCATAAAAAGTCTTGTAGACTACTTGTAGACTATACTAATTAACCTGCCGGCACAGAAGAAATGACCTAAAGCTATAAGGACATAGAAAATACATATATAAGCAAGGGTCTTTTATCTCAAAAAAAAACTCCAAGAACCAGATTGTTTTAGCCATCATTCTAATGTCCCAAGACTCTTTTGATGTCTTCTGATCAAACAGGAGACAAAAGACTACATTTGTCCTATCTCTTGGAGGGCAGATCTCTTTCTCTAACGCTCTGTAATACATTCCCACAACAGCTCGGCCTCTACGTATTCAGTCTCTCAAGTTTCCATCCATGGAAAGTGAACTGGAAAGGAAGCCTAAATTAGATTCAGGCAGTGGTGCACATTAGCATTTTGGTGAACTGAGGCTTGTGAGCCTCCCTTATCCTTTAGGTGATCAACACATTGCCAAAGCCTGGGATGAGGATTTGATGTGAAATTACATTTCAGTGTGCATTTGTAGGACAGATTGTTTTACCTTGGATGGGAAAAGAAAGATTAGACCTTTACAGAAACAAACACAAAGGACTACGCACGTCCACTGGCAGCAGCATCCCCTCCTAGGCAAAGACCAGCACTTCCCTATGTATGGATTTTGTGTCCTGTTGCACAACCCCTTCCTGAGAGCCTTGGTATGAAAAGTGACAGAACTAAACACCAGTGAAAATAAATCATTTACTTGTAAGAAGTTCAAGGTGTAGAATAAGAGAAAAGTTATGTGATACCAGAAACGTATATTCAGGGGCATTTTTAACCTGTAAATTAACCACTAGAAACAGATTTGGATATATGAGATAACTCTCAAACTATATTTAAATACCTACTGATCCAATGAAATCCTGAGTCCATCACTTCCATCCAGAGGAACTTCCATGGTAGGAAAGCAGCTAGAAAGCAGGATCAGATCTCTGCTTTGTTCAGTGGAAAGACCCGCCTTGATGCTCCTCATTCCTGCACGGCCTTTCACCAGGCAATCTCAAAGTACATGCAAGTACCCAGTTATTAAGCATCGCTAATAATGTGAGTGGGCACATTTTCTGGATTAAACAAAATAATCATAAGGCACATAAAGATGCCAGGCTAGATGTAGGAATAACACAAAAGTTTGGGGTCCTTCTCCCAGGCCTATTCATTCTACTCAGTTTTCTTTTTCCGGTGCTTGCAATTTATGTTCCTATTGATGCTGAATTAGCCATTGCTTTAACTGCCCAGCTTGGTACTTAATTTCCCAGGCGAGGAGCAGCCCCTGCCTCCTGCGCCCTCCGCAGAGCCTCCTGCAGCCCCTTGGACCAGCCTGCACAAGCTGGGACGCGCTGTGCCCTCTAACGCGGCAGGATGCCATTTCGTGCCCACATCGCAATGAACCTGCCGTAATCAAACGCCCTCCGGAGCCCAGCAGGCGGGAAGCCAGGAAAGCCTGGCAGGTTTTTGGCTACTTTGGTGAGCTGAACTGGGCTCTGTAAAGCGTCCAGCGATGCCCAGGACCAGACAAAGGACCCTGGACCCTGAGACAGTCCGTAGGGAGGCTCTGCTGAATCTGGGGCCCAGAAATCACTCAGGTTATAAAATAACAATAATCTTCAGAAAATTCACTGCAGTCTGAGCAAATGCCTTAACAAAATAAGGGAAATAGTGAACAGCAGCGCAGGGAGAGGAAGGAGCCACCAGTGGATGGAGGGAAGCTCTTGGGCCCTTTGCCATGGAAGCAAACTTGTAGCCCCTGAGGGAAAGGAGAGGGGACACCTCCTGCCTCCCTCCTCTCGCATTACCTGAGCAGCACGGGGAGGTGCCGCTTCACAGGCGGCTCAGGGGACGGCCGCGAGGGGCACGGGGCAGGACAGGACGGGCCGCAAGGGACACGGGGCAGGACAGTCCTCTCTGCGCAGCGGCTCGGGCTCGTGCATCCTGCCCAAAGNGAAGCAAACGTGTGGCCCCTGAGGGAAAGGAGAGGGGAGACCTCCTGCCTCCCTCCTCTCGCACTACCTGAGCAGCGCGGGGAGGTGCTGCTTCACAGGCGGCTCAGGGGACGGGCTGCAAGGGACACGGGGCAGGACAGTCCTCTCTGCGCAGCGGCTCGGGCTCGTGCATCCTGCCCAAAGGCGCCCGCCCTGCCTGCCGAGCGACACGTGCCGAGCGGTGCCCAGCTGTGGCACTGCCTTCGCCGTGTGCCAAGGGCTCCCACTCAGCCGAAAAGAGGGGCTTTTACCCAGCTAAGGTACAGCCCTCTCCTGCTTCCCAAGCGTGGCACAAATTCAGAGCTAAACAGAGGGAAGGGGATAAATGCAAACACTTTGTCGAGGGAGGCTGCCTGCTCACTGCCTCTCGGGCTCCCCTCCTGCAGGGCACATTACCAGCCCTCCTGCAGTGCTGGGCAGACACGGCTACAGCCGCAGCCCTCGAGAGCAAAGGGCAGCAGCCAACTACAGCCCCAGGAGGACTCTGTCTTTCAAGATCCTCTCCTTTCCCCTGGTTATTCCTTTGATGAACAGCTACTCTCAGAACAAGGAAAATAAGGTCTGGTTCCTTAATGGATTTCTGTCCTGCGAGTCCAGTATAACTCCATGCTCTTTATTACAGCACCTCCGGCTCCACATGGGCATCTCCTTTCCCATCTGTGCACCAACAGCCCCATCCCCAATCATTCTCCCTAACTTTCAGGGATGCGCTGGTGGCTTCTGAGCCACCTAGGTGCTCAGCCAGCCAACCTGAAGGCCCAGAAGCAGCTGCCTAGGAGCAGAAGAGTGTCCCCAGCTGGGCCACCAATTCGCATCCCTCTGCCCTGTGCAGCACCAAGCGCCACGGCACTCGAGGGAGCTGAGGGACCCTGGCAGTGCTGCCCCTCTGCCACATGCGGCTGCACACGTCTGCCTTTTCTCCCCCGCAAGCAGAACGACCCTTCCTTCCATCCCCACGCTCTGCTCCCCACCTCCCGCCTGTGTTTCCCCTCCACACGGTGCCAGGCAATGCGGAGCCGCTCCCGCCGCGCTCCGCACACGCTGCTGACACTCGGCTTCAGCCAAGGACCTGCAAACACCTCCTCCTGCAGCAGCACTAAAACAGTTAATTATCCTAAGCCTGTTAATAGCCTTTCACCATCAAGGACTGGTTCTTCTGCACATGCAGGGAGAGAATCCATTTATTTCTCATGTATATCCTTTTATTTATCTTGCTCCCACCAGCAGTACAATAATTTATTCTGTCACTGTGACAGCTCCTGAGTCCTATGTAAAGGCGAGGATGGTGGAAGTATACAAGCAGCTCCCCAAGAACGAGGCTTGCCCAAGGTGGAAGCCAGTGCTTTACTTCTATACTGAATTTACACATTTGCACTTGGCTTAATTAGTTAAATCCATATGGGAGTTGCCTGCACAGTACACTATGGCATAAAACGCATGTCCGGACCTCAGGATCAGATTCCGGCAGCAGGACGAAGCCTGAGAACCACCACAACCCTATATCCTAACAGTCATTTTTATTGATCTTCCTGTTGTCTTTAAAGGAGGGATCTATTCCAAGAACCAATGCTGAGTGAAACTCCAAAGAAACACATATGCTTTCCCAAAACAAACTGGAGACCAGCGCCCATTGCTGCTCCTTTGTTACAGCCCTCTTAGATACAGCCTCAGTCTGGAAACACCACCTCAACACCCACACTGCCCTTTAGTAAGAAATAAATAAGTAAAAAGGAGAGGAGGACAAGGCGAAGTCTGCCCTGGTCAAAGCAGAGCAGCTCCTGGAGCAGCGCTGGGTCCCACCAGACCGTTCCCGGGCAGAAGCAGGAGCGGCACCTGCTGCGGGGGAGCAGGGCTGGGAGCCCAGGCCTCCCGCGCGCCCATCCCAGCCCCGCTCCTGCTCCCTTGATGGATAAAAGCACTTAAGTGGTTCAAATGGTCAAATGGCTCTCAGGCTTTAAATTACGGTTCTATTAATCAGCTTGCTTTAGCTGCGAGTTGCTCCATATATTTAAGTAAAAAGATATGCAAACCACAGAATTTATTACGCAGCCCTTAAAAGCTTTTTTCCCCCTGAAAAGGAGAGAAAAAAAAAAAAGATATTTTAAATGGTTTTCCTAATGTTGCAAAAGTGGCTGTAAAGTAAAATATTTTGCAAACTTGCAGTTTTGCCTGTTGTTTTTGGATCAATATGAAAGACGGGCAGAAGTTGCTCCTTTCCAGGTAATGTGAGTGCAGTTCATTACTGGACTCCTAAGCCTAGAAATCACCTGCCATGACTGGAGCTCAGAGACAGGCTCTTAATTCCATCTAATGTCTATAACCCGGTCTCCTTTACAAGGGCTTTTAGCTACATCTCACTCAAAGTGTGTGCTACACACCCTGGATGAAACAAAATTTTCAGCTTCAATTACTGCAGAGTTAAACTACATAACTGCCCTCAAAAGCACCAGAGAGCTTGTTTAGATCAGCTCTGTGCTCCAGACAGAAGACCAAAATGCAAAAGCATTTTATTTGATTTACTCCAAGATCAGCCTCCTGGGGCTTTTCAGGGTAAAGAGGTGATTTCTGAAGTTCTGTTTGTATATAATAGAAAATTGCAGCACTTTAATATAATTCTTCCTTCCCTACAATGCAATATCGCTAAAGCAGAGCTGGTACAAGCAGGAAAGTCAGGCTGCGGTGCAAGCCCATCAAGCTCTACCATATACACCGGTTTAAATACCATTATGGAAAACCTCTAAGGAATTTTATAAAACATAATAGGCATTTTAAAATCAATCTTTCAAAGCAAGGATATTTTTCTATTAACTAGTACTATATGGTTTAAAAATTTCAAAGCAATCTCAATCTCTAGTAAATTCTATTAGCTTTCATAACACTTCCATAAAGCCTTTTAGAGCCAGAGTCGGCCAAAAATTCACTAAACTATCCAAGTTAAAACATACAAATGGTCCCATCCGGGTTTTGGGCATCTCTTCCATCTGTGTTAATTTGAAGCAGCTCCCTAAGCCTCCGGCAGAGCTGTGGCTGCGAGCACGGCTCCAAAGAGCTGGAAGCACCAATACTGGAGGTCCTGCTGCTCTCTTCCCGCAAGCAGCCGCTGCCCACACCAGCTTCACGTTGCTAACCCTCCTCTTCCAACTGTCCACAGGTTTGCAAGCAATCCAGCTCCCGGATTTGCAGGCTTTCCAGCACACTGGCTCACTTCCCATGGGATTGCAGAGCCGGGCTGCCCTCCATCTGCCATTTTTAACTTTCGAAAAGGAGAGGAGAGGAAGGAGATGTGTAAATGAAAACCCCAGCCCCACTCACAAGGCAGAAGCAGGGTGGATGGTGGCTGCTAGCGGGCCCTGCGTGGATTCCTCGTGATCTGGGCCCTGCCATAATTTTCATTCGTGACAGTGATGCCGCCTCCCGCACCGCCGCTCGCTGTCTCCTTGCGACGCCTCAGCCTCCTTGACAGCTTTTGCAAAGGACTCCGGCGTGTCCTCCTGGCGCGAGGACACACACAGCGAAGCTGTTAGCAAATCAATCCTAAAGTGATTTATTTTCAAGTAGCAGATACCAAGCAGGCAGCATATATTTATCATTTGGACAAGGCCTTAATAAAGATAAATTCAGAGTTTGAGTCTCTCCCAGAGCTTGCGGTGCAGACACGTGCCAAAGCTCACTGTGCTGTTTAATTAGACACACAAGCCTCAACTGGGCCAGCTTGGGTTTTGATGTGGGTGAGGTTTGCTTGTTTGCAGTGATGAATATTACATCTCTAAAACCAAAGGCTGTGCAGACCAAACAGTGGGGCCATCCTTTGAAGACAAGTGTTCCTAGCACCAATAATCAATATGCATTACAAAATCAGAATGTACTCCCAGAGTCAATAATTATCATATATTTATTACCTGAATAAAGATATTTTAAAACTGTTTTAATGTGCATGAGCAACATTGAATCCTGCCAAAGACTCAGAGAGAATGGTCAACCTAGGACAGCAACAGCATCACTTTAAAACTGTTTCATTAGAATCTGAGCACCATAAAATGTAGAGGGAGCAGGGACAAAGGAAGCAGAATGCAACATCATTTTGTTCAAAAAAAACACTAAGCTTTCTTTTTTATCTCTGTCTATATGGTCATCAATCACAAAGCCAACTATTATTTACTGTGAATTAAAACATTTTCTATGCTCTGTGCAGTTCTGTGCAGTTTCCCGGTTTCTCTGAGACTAACCTAGAACCAACCTCATCTTCCTCGCACCAAAGATCTCTTTTTGAAGTCAGCGGGAGCCGTGGGAGCATCTGGGCTACAGAAATTACACTGAGATTCTCAAAGGGGATTTAGATACATGTTCGATCAAAATGAATGAAAGGCAACTCCTCTGCGCGCCTCGAAAAGCTCAATTACTGCTCTGAACTTCGGCACGGTGATAAAAGCTCCCATTGTTGCTCTGCTCAGTAATATCCCGGCTGCTCTTTCATGCAGGGCTGCCATGAGGTAGTGAGTTCTGTGGCTACGTCTATTAGCTCTATAAAATATAAACAGAACCAACACGGGGCTAAAGTCAAATTCAAGCTGTAAATAACCCTAAACTACCCAGTGACCAGTGTGCAGCTCCTGTCACACATATATCACACAAACCTGCCTCTCTCTGCTTGTCTAAAGCAGGGATAACCATTCCAAAGTGAAGGGAACCACGTGGAGCCAACCCAGCCCTAGTGCAAAGGGAAACAGTTAAGCAAGCCTGGAAGTGAAGCCCTAAGTCTGGCCTAGGATTTCTCATCGAGTCCTGGATCTGCTGCTTTCCCGAAGGCAAACATCTGCCTCTGCACCTGTGCTCTCACCGGTGAGAAGAGCATGTGCAGGAGCCGCGTGCGGAGCCGACGCGCTCCCGACGAAGGGCACGCGCTCCCTGCAGAGCAGCGGCAACAGCTTCCCTGCGGACAGCCCGGCCGGAGCAGAGCCCTGCGGGCGGGCTCGTCTCCAGGGAATCTGCGTCCTTGTCTGCAGGCGGCAGACCTGCCTCCTATGCGTGTGAACTAGAAGCTGCCTTGACATCAGAATTGTCAGAAATAGAGGTTTCTCAAAATAAAGACACTTAAAAGCACGTATTCTTCTGTTAATGAAAACAGAAGCTTCTTGCTAAGATCTTCTGCTTTCATATGCTTCTTCCATCCACTTTCAACAGAAAAACCCAACCAAAAATGCATCCAAAAGCCTATCTGTACACACAGCTTGCACCAGAAGCCCTAAAGGCTATTTAACATGATACATTCCAGGCAGGCTGTGTATATCAGCAGCCCTTCCCCTAGGTGACTGTCTAGTGACTTCTTCCAACCCCAAGAAATCCATGTTTTCCTAAACCTTTTAGTGCATCTCAAAATATGACAAGTGCTAATGGCTCTCATCAATCTTGTGTTTATGGTACAGCTCGTTCTTTAGCAAAGGAGACAGAAGAGACCGAGGAAACCTCAAAGGGAAGTGGCTGACTTGGGCTAAGGCTAAAACACAAAGCTTGATACTCTAATGGGGAAAAGGAATCACAGAAAACAGCAAGGATGAACTTCCCTGCGAGGAAACAGAAGGAGAATCTAATACTCGGCCTCATTTCATATTATCACGGAGCTCAAACAGGTATGTAAAAGCAACGTGCACTGAAAAGCCCATGGGGATTAACCCCAGCCACCCTGGTATCTCTGTGTGCAGCTCTTTAGTTTCAGTGGGATCTCACAGCTGTAAGGGCTACTTGAGGCTAAAGGACCTGTAGACAGCGAGGGTGGAAGTTGGTTGAAGAGTTCAACAGCAGGGTCTGCTCCTCCACCAAACTCTAACACAACAGGTACTTCGCAATACTGAAACACCAGATGTCATCTGCCAGGTTTTCAGCTTTCTTTCAATCATCTGAATCAGAAGACTGTGAGATGCAAGGTAGCTAATTTACATCAAATGGCTCAAATAAAATACTAGTGGAAATGAATTTTTATACAACCCAATTGTTGTGTAAAATTGTTTTTTACACAACAAATTACAACAAATTTACACAACAATTTTTGGAGAGGTGCTTCTGTTTTCCTTCTGTTTTCAGTAGCACATGCTTGCAGGTTAACAGGGGGACCCTGTGACCTTTTCCCAAGTTTGCTAACACAAGGAATTGCGTTGTTCTCACTAGGTAACAACTATGGAGCATCAGGAGTGAAGAAGGACAAGAGGGGTAACAATTTACACATGCCAAACGTTTTTTAAAGTCAGCATTTGCTGAGAATTGCCCAAGGGCTCTCCCTCCTACAAGGCTTTACCTTAAAAGCAGTCCTGGCCCCTTGGTCTGTTCCATCAACGCTTTGAAAACCAAGCAAAGGAGGCAGCACTTCAGGCAGCACATGAGCAGGAGGAACACATCCCTGTGCTAATGTGAGCAGACACATGGAAAGAGAAAGACATGAGATAGTTTAGGGGGCATTATATAATAATTGTTGGCAAGTGCTGGCTTTTTAACAGCAATGGCTTTAGAAATTGGGCAGCAACCCATAAGCCTGCAGGTGCTGAGTGGAGAATAAATTGCTTATCTGTCCCTGCTGCTCATTCTCAGGAGAGATATAGTATCATGTCATTCAACTTGCTGATCTCTTCAGACAGGTTTCTTTTAGTGACAGAATTTTAGTGCCAAAAGTATTGGTTTACTAACAGGGAAACACAGCTTCTCTAAATTGGTATTTCTATATGCTGAGCACACAGGGATACCCTTGGGTAGTCACAAGTAGCAAGCATTTTCTAATTAATTAATCCGCACATCTCCTCTTTCGGCTACATCTGTATACATCAGTACTGACATCAAATTGTCTGTTAACTTCATCAGAAGTATTTCCTTTCCCTGAATTTCCCAAGGGCTGTATCAATACCTGCTTCCCTAAATAAAAGTGGCAGGCGGATGTAAAGCGGGTATCAACTGACTCCCCTGTTCAGCATATCTCTAGCGAAGACAACAGTTCAAAATGGTTATTAAAAGGTTAGAGATCCTTCCAGTTGACAAGGCACCGAGGCCAGGTGACACTCATCTAAAAGTGCTAATGGAAGTGGAGTCAGGAATTGGAAAACCTGTAGGAGACATTTTGACAAGCTCAACTGAGCAAAGATCCCTAAAGGCGGAAAAAGAACTAACATAAAATAGTATTTTTTAAAGACCAAAAACAAACAGGGGAACACATACAAGCATTTACAAATCCACATTCAGGAGTATTTTGAGCATTATTTTCATGGTTCAGGACTTTAGAAAGACAAACTTCCTCAATTTGATACTGTGAGCAGGGGATGTGCTCTCAAGAAAATGCAAGTCTCTTCTGGCTTCTCCACACTCTTTCAGATTATGCCTCTACTTTCTTAGAGGAAGAAAAGCTGTGTTACAGGGATCACATTTAATGAAAAGGGGCTGAAAGGGAATTCTGACAACAACACATGTCAGAAGTTGATGCCATTCCTTATATATTACTGTATTCAGAAAACCCTGCAAGTACTGAGGCAGAGAAAATTTCCTGACTTAAAATCAATAGTAAACTCAAGTCCTTTATCCTGCCAGTAATTGCTGTTTGCATGCAAAGCTGCTCCATATGCCTTCACTGGGAGAAAAACTAATAAGAGTTTCCTTATATTGGCAGAAAAACAAAGAACTCAGATGTTTGCTCTTAGCACTTTTGTGCAGTGGTGGATTGGGAGGAAGAGGTAGTGGCAACATACCTTGCAGCTGAACCTGGAGAGTTGTGAAAGTCATGCAAAACAGCACTTAGTCTCTTCAGAAAGCTGTAAATCTCTAGATCTCAGCTGTCTGCATAAGTGTTATCCACCTGCCATGCCGCAGTCCCAGGAACTGCATCAGCAGGGCATTGCCTGGGACTTTAGGGATGTGTTGGATTAGCAGAACTAGAGGTCAAAATAGAAATTATCACACACACCTATTTAAAGACAAACTCTTCCGACAAAATTTGCTATGACTGACACAACATGATGAAAATTTTAATGCATCTCTCATCTGATCAGACTGCACAAATTTGGAAAAACGGGCCAGGAAGCAGAGAAGTTACTTGACCCTACACCATTTCCTACTGTTTTGAGGACAGTGCTTTTTGGGCACCTGCAAACACAGCTCGCTTTTCAGCCCTCATACCCAAGAGAGACAACATGGCCTTTTCCTGCTGCCACGCAGATCTATGCACAGATTCCTCTTTATTGGCTTTGAAAGGGAAAGACAGATACAAAATTGTATTGTTTACAGACCCTCAGGAGGTTGTTCTGGTTCTGTTCCAATGAAATGACTGAATTTTCAAGAAGCAGAGTGCAGTGTTTTCCGAAAAATGCACTCTTTACCCCTTGATAACTAACTGAAGGTGGAAGGACCGGCCTCAAAGGACCATCTTCAAGTCTAGCCAATGCAAAGGCACCTACTCTTCAGCCAGCTCCAAACCAGTGGCTCTTTTTTGCAGGAACATGATACCTGCTTGGAAGTACCCAGGCTCAGATGGACACTTGCTCCATCCCCCTCTCCACTGCACTCCTCCTTTGAAACCAACTGATTTTACTTTAAAGGAAAGAAAGACAGGAAAGATTAGAAAGTACTGGATTCTACAGATCACAGGTATTTAAAAGCTTCACAGGACACGTGTGCCCTACATAGCAATTGCATTCTATCCTCCATAGCATTTTCCCTGCAGCTGTGCCAT
The DNA here is from genome assembly GCA_013389825.1 of Crypturellus undulatus. Taxonomy (NCBI): domain Eukaryota; kingdom Metazoa; phylum Chordata; class Aves; order Tinamiformes; family Tinamidae; genus Crypturellus; species Crypturellus undulatus. The sequence goes on from VWPW01005406.1 coordinate 188,310, forward strand.
TTGTTAGCTTTGCACTTGGCCGGGTAGTAGGTGGCGTTTCCCCAGCTCCCTTTGAAAGACAGACTTCCACCTTTTGTTCCCCTGGGGCTGCAGGGCTATTTTAAACTGTATTTTCTAGCCAGCCTTTGCATGGCTTCTGCAGCAGCATGTAATTTCCACCAACACCTTTATAATGCCAGTGCTGTTTAATCCCTTCCTGAAATGCAATGAAAAGGATATCTGAAACAAGTGAAAGCATCTAGATGAATAAAGCAATAGAATATCCCAGTGTCAAAGCTTGAACGGGTCAGTGTGCCTGCATGCAGGTTCTTTTGTTATGGTCCTGACTATTAATAACAGACCAGTGCAGCACACCAGGGAAATTCAGAGCCCGGCCCCTCAGGAGATGTCTTAGTGAATTGAAATGACACAACCCCTCATGCTAAATAACTTCACAGTGATGTGCTCTGAAAATACAGAGACCATCTCTGCTCCTCACTCCTCGGGCTTGGCACCAAACATGGGCATGGAAAGGGCCTCCTGTGCCTTGAATCAAATTGCAACGTTCAAGAAGAACCCAGAGGATTCATCCATGCTCACTAACCGACCACCGTCATTCAGGTTTGAGGCATATCTCGTTTGCTTTTGTTTTGTTTTCTTTTTGGCAATAAAAAATTTGGGAGCTCGATGTCATGTTCTGAGTAAATCATCTGCCTCAGGTCGGGGCCTTACTCCCCAAATAGACTCAAGAATCTGGGAAGTCATTAGAGGGAAACTGAGACTTGAATTTAGCCCATCTAAGTGCCCACTACCCTATCTGACTCTTCCCTTGCACTATGTCCCTCGGTGTCCCTGCTACTCGGGATTGCGAAAGCTCTCCTCTTCCTTTTGATCAGATTTAACATGAGCATAAGTTGGAGACACTTCCATGGCTGTCAGCAATAAGCCCCTGTTGCCCTCTATGTTACATAGCAAACATCCCATATGCAAACCAAGTATGAAACTTCTGGACAAAAATGGAGCAAGATGGAGCAAGGTGTCACAGTCACGCAGAGCTGCTAGTTGCAGGGAGGTGGAGAGAATCAGGTGCCAAACCAAGAAAAGGTCCGTATTGGACTGTTCATATGACACTAAACCTTCTGCATTTAATGGCAAGAGGTTTTCCATATCAACAAAAATGATTAAGTGATCAAAGAAAATCATCTCCAGATTCCATTTACAAGAGGCAAGAGGATTAAATGCATTCAAGAGCAGGATCTCATGATCAGTTTAAAGCATGGTGCCCTGATCAAAGACGTATTTGCACATCTGTTACTTATTTGGCTAGTCTCTAGCAGTTAAATGCTACAGCATCTATAGGAATCCACTGATCAGCTACACAAAGACCATGAAGTTGGATTTGCACAGACATCTCTCCAGGTCCAAGTGATGCCAGTGAGCCCTGCAGCAGCAAGAGGAGCCCAAAGCCCTGTTTGTGAGGGCCCTGCTCCTCCTCGCTAGCAGTCTGAGCTCTGGAAGGCAGGGCAAGAGGAGACAGAATGAGTAGATGAAGTGACTGGAGGGTTGAGCACTCTGTCACTTGCATTAGCTGTGTTGCCCTATATTTTTAATTCATTCGTATTAAGGGAAGGGAGAGAACAAGAGTGAAAAAGGGGAAGAAGATCAGAGCTTGTTGTCTGCCCACCAGCGGGCCTGTCTGGATCTAGTGTGTCCTAGGACAGCAGGGAACCCGCTCGGAACTTGGCTCAGAGGGACTGTCCCTGCCACCCTGCAGGTCTGCCCACCCTTTCCTCCACCAGCTCTGGATCTCTTTGCCCAAACCAGACCTTTTGGCACAAGTGTCAGGCTCAGTTTTGCCTCAACCTCCATTTTCCGCACTCCTCACTCCTCGCCAGCTCCCACCTCCTGTCCCTTCACCTTGTGTGGAAGGTGCCCCTGCTCTGGGCAGCAGCATCGCAGCAAGAGTGTCAGCTCCAGCTGTGTTGTGGCCAGCTGTGGTGCTGCAGGAATCGGGCCACGGGGCACACGGGCCCTGGGGAGCCGACACGGAGCAGGAGACTCGGGCTGCAGTGCCCAACCAGTGCCAGGCTTCCCAGGCAAGCCCAAGCACCCAGCCCACCTGGGCTTTTGTTAACCACTCCTAGCTTCCCCGTGGCTTGAGCGATGAGGAGTTTGTTGTTTAATTAATACTCCAAGGACACGCTCCAAACATCTTTCAGACGCATAGGGCAGGAGTGAGCAAGGGCACAGGGGCTGCACCTGGACTCGTTCAACCCAATACCCCTGTGCTCAGGAGAGCAGCTGGACAGGGCTGCCAGCCGCGGGACCCTGCACACCTCCTCACGCGTTGATGCCAGTTGCATCAACAGCAGCACTCCCCTCTCGCAATGCTGATTTCAACCTGCGTTATAGATTTCAGGGATCTGTAAAACCCTTGTAAAGAAAAAGGAGCCCCAGCGGCCTCCCAAGAAGTAGCTAAGCTATTTCAGGGCATGCGCATGTGCCAAAGACTATTCAGTAACTACTGCCCCATGACCTGTGTGCATCCTTCCACCTAAGGGAAGGCAAGCAGCAAGAACATGGAATCAAGAACATCTCCAGCAATACTGCAGCACCTTTTCCCGCTTAGCTGCTGGGAAGCCAAACAGGCAGCAGAGCGGTGCCCCCCACTCAGCCCTGGGGAAAGGCACCCGCAGGCAGCCCCACAGCTCGCCCCTCAGCCGCGCTGCAGCGACACAGCGCAGCGTGAAGCGGTGCTCCACTTAATTAAGTCAAAACTGAGACCAGCATGCATATTAATGAGCACCCTAATGAGCATTAATTTTTGATGTTCCTCGTTAACAAGCATTATAAACTATGACAAATTTCTGTTTGACTGAATGCCAAAATCTGGATGAGTGGTGGTTCAAATTGTAAATCTGAATGCTTCCCTGGGGATTAGAACACCAGGCATAAATACTTAGAGCTTGCAGCATCAAAGAGGAAAAATATGTGCCATGACAGGCTATCTTCCACTGCCCTTCTACATGTGTCTAGTGGAAAAGCACTTGCATCTCTCGGAGAGAAGCAGTTTGGATTCAAAACATGAAAAAATGAAGTACCAAACTCTCAAATGGTAAATGTAAATCATTCTGCCCCCACTGAGAGCAAGGGACATGCTTTAATATTGAGAGTTTTACATAAGCAGAAGGGTGCTCACCCTTTCGAGTCTTATTTGTGCAGGCAAACACCTGCACTCAATGCGCAAGGCTGGAAGCTGGTAAAAATGCAGGTTCGTAGCCACAGTCACGGTGTTGGATGAACAAAGGAAACAACCTGATCATTCAAAGAATCCTTAAAGAATCTGGATGATGCAACGCAATGACCAGCAGGGCTGGAGGACAACAAGCTCGTGTGTTTAACCTGCGCAGATATTCCCGTCCTGACCCAGGCTGCGCACAGAGCCCGGCTGCATGCGGCTCTTGGGGCTTCCAGCGCGGCTGAGGCTCGCTTGCACTGTCCACTTACAGATAACCAGCGTTTTTAGACATTTCTAACTGGCTTTTGTGCTCTAATTCCATCACAATCAAGCCCCACTTCGAAGCTGATAACAGTAGCACCGAGTGAGGCTGGTCTGCCTCGATGGCTCAGGAGGGGCAAACCGGTGGTGCAAGATCTGCAGTAGGAGATAGATGTAAAGTGCACGTCCAAGAAGGACAGTTTGCTAAAGAAAAGCAAGTCAAAGGAACCACCCCACAGTGCTTGCCAAAAGCTTCCAACAGGTTTCTCCTACACTCCATTTTCCCCAAGGAACTATCCTCAGCATGCACCAAAACCTCCATCCTCAGTGTTATTCATGCCATAATTCACGTCACTAGAACTGAGGTAAAAGAAATTTCATAACAAGCTTGACTTTTCACACTTGTTTCCTTTTCTGAATATTTAAAAGTAATCCAACTTTGTTTTTGTAAGATCTGCCTTTTTTTTTCAATATTTTTCCATATACAATCAGTAATTCTATTTCACTTGAACGTCTTTTTTTAATAAATACACTTATATTAATAAAAACTAAAAAATTATGTTTTAAAAATATGTAAGAAACCAGACAATGTCAATAAGAGACATCTTCATAAAAATCACTTTCCATGAAAAAGAAGCTGGTGGGTCCATTCTAGATTCACCTCCGAGGAATTAAAGCACCAAGCCTGGGATTCATTTTATCCTGAGACAGACATCTGCAAGTGGTCAGACAAATCGCACTCCACAAGTGCCTCTCCACTGAACTCACAGAGATTGGAGGGTATCGTTGGTATATTAAACTGGCAAAGACAGATAAAAATGAATCCCATGACTGCTGCAGTCCTGACTTTTTACCTTGTTCTTATCATGTTGTACCTAACTCAACACAGCAAAGGAGATGCAGCCAGATTTCAGGCAACATCTTGTACGCACTGCCCATCTATGGCACTGAGCACATAAAACAGGCACGTACAGGCTGTAGACAAACTGATGACAGCTACAGGGCACAGTGTTACCAAATGGGAAGTAGTCGGGAAACAAATCTCCATGCGTGAGGCAATACCAGGAGACAACGCCAGGCTTCAATATTTAGGTAAGTCACTAGGGACCTGCAAAACTGTCTCTTTTCTGCTTTTCTGGGTTGTGATTGCTACTACCTGATAGGCTAACAACAGCCTCATCTATCTGATTACTTCAATTTAATTGATATTCCTTTGCCTCTACTTGCTTGAATGGTTCACTCTCTTCACTGTGCTCACCGCTAATAAATTAGAAGATGGATTTAAAAAAAAAAAAAAAAGGCAGCATGTTACTGTTCTCTTCATACATCAGCCTGTCCTGAACTGCCAATTGGTTTTGTTTGTGATTGCTGACACTTTAGACAGAAAAAATATTTCTAACACTTACAGTGAATCAACCTGGATATTTTATACCTGCTGAGCATCTTACAGACTTGTCCCTCCAGCTGGGGAGGTGAAAGCCACGTTGGCCTTTTCCAGTGATCCATCACAAATTTGCTCCTCTACTTTCAGTTTACTTCCTTCTGTTGTGCCTTTGATTTCCGCTTTGATGGTGTTCTCAATAATCAAAGTCAGAAATTCAGCTTTTTACATACATCTTTTGAAGCCATCTTCAAATTATGACAGATTCAGCATCCCAATAGGCCAGTTCAGAAAGACCTTGGATTAATATTTATACCAAAGGATCTCAGCGCAAAGTAGAAAAAGTGAGTTCATTTGCAACTGTTGTTTAATAAGGCAGGTAAGCACGGATTACAAATAACTTCCCTGTTAGTCTTCTGACAAAGGGCATGTGAACCGACAGCAGAAGTTACTAAACATCCTCCATCAAAGTATTGTCAGGCATTTAGCTATTTTTCCCTTTAGAGCTGTGGCAAGTTTGAGGATGACTAGATTAAATGGCAAACCAACAAACACTGAGATAAAAGAAACCAGTCGTCCCAGGTGAATAATGAGACTTTTTATTTTGGTCCCATCACTCCACCCTCAAATCTGTCATAAAAGAGCTCATGCAGTTTTTAACCTAATCCGCTTGGATAACATGGAGTAACACTCTTTTCAATAATCTTCCTCACACATTTCTGGACAGAATGGGAAAAGAGATTAGGAGTTACAAAAATCTTATTTCAACTGACCTGGAAATATGCTTTTCAAAAAATAACAGATAAAGGTTTTTCCCCAGTTTTGGGGCCTCTGACCCAGAGAGAAGCCCAGATTGCTCCTGGAAAAGCTCCAGCAGAACCGTGACACATGGGCAAGGGGAAGGAGCAGGGATACCCGTGCAGACGATATCCCGGCTCCTTCTGTGCTCCAGACCAAGGCGCTCTCTGTCCCACCGTGGCACAGCACGGACCTGCCAAGGGCTTCCTAGGCAGGAAGAGGGGAGGACCAACCGGCTCACCACAATGTCCTTCCCCAAAGGAAGGGCACAAGGCCAGGAGAGGTGACTGGGCACTGCAGGGAATGGTACAGAAACAGTGACACCCCCAAGGCCAACTGCTCCCGTCCGCGAGAGCTGCCCACAGGGGCTGGCAGCGGGAGGACATCTGCAAAGTCACAGCAGCCGTAAGCAGGGGGTGTCCTGCTCCAGGGGCACGTGAACCCATCCACATCCACACACTGGCTCCCAGGGAGCCCTCGGGACACGCTGCTCTGTGGCAGAGCTTATCCGCAAATGCCTTGGCAACACACAGATCAAATGGGTTTTTGTTATCTGGAAACGAAGGGCAACGAAGGTTTGACTGTGCCCTCCTCTCTTGGAGAAGGTTCCTACGGACATCAGCCCCCAGGCCGCCCGAGCAAGGAGGTTGGGAACTGAATCCCAATCCAACATCATTCTGGTCTTACCCCCTCAATGTCCTGAGGGGCAGCAGCAAAGCTCTGCTCTACCTGTAGTCCCAAGGGGGACACAACTGAATAATAAAGAATAATACCAGTTCTATAGATAAATGGTTCTGTTATTTAACACAGCTCTTCAAACAACCACTAGAAGTGGAAACCTGCATTTTATACCCCCTTATTCACTAGCAAACCTTACAGTGAAATTTAACTTAACATTGACTAGGTTTTGTGAGCTAAAGGGATGAGCTCCATTAATTTTCTACTGATAAAGTGTTATTTTAACTCATTTTAATGCCTGTTTTTTCCCTCGCCAAGATCTTCAGCTCCTTTTTCCCCTTGCTGTTCCCTAGCTACATTATAGGTTACATAAAATCCAAGCTACAGAACTAGTCTGTAGAATACACCCCGTATTACTAAGGTGTAAAGCAGGCAGATAAGCTGGCAGACTGCAGTGGCTGATGCTGTACAGCCTGTTCCTCCCAAGCAGCCCCTGCACAAACGTGACTGCAGAGAGGACAATGGCATGGTAGGAACTGTCCCCAAGTGGCACCCAGGCCACAGCTTCCAAGCACTACATCTGCTCTCATCTAAAGAAACAATACCAAATTTTCTTTTAGATCTAATAAAATGCTTTTGATGGAGCAATTTTACATGAAATCTTCTTCCAAGCTAAAAAAGAACTTCCTGAAGATTGCAAGGTTTTGCTTTAACATTTGTGATCACACAGCTGGGCTAGCGCATGGGACCGCTGGGAAGCAAACCAACACGGATTAATCTCCCTTCACTTGCCAAGCTGAATGACAAGCTGAAAATTAAAGGAACCAGTTACATTTTGAAAAATATATGCCCTTCCCTCAGCCCATAATGAGGCCATTACAAACGAGCAGCACCTCTTCAACTTGGCCAATGCCTCTGATGCCATCGCTTCTATGGAAGTCTCCGAAACAGAAAGATGCAGCTACTGTCTTGCCCTAAGGGCTCTGCGCTAGTAGAGAGAGATGCAGTTTGCACCTCTGCCAACGTGACGCTCCAGGAAAAGTACTAGTAAAGGCTGAGAAAATCTAAAGCAGGAAAGAGTGGATAGGACATAGTCAAGGTGGAGAGAAGAAACAGGGCAATTTTGCAAGAACAGCACCCAGAGCTCTTTCTTATTTAATATATTTATTCATGAGTCAGGCTAACAGTAAGAATGTGCTAATAAAAAAAAATCATTAGATGATGATAAGAGGTTAGGAGACCTAATCGATACAAAGGAGAACTGGAGTATCATATAGGAAGAGCTACAAGAGCAAAGTTGAACATCAAGTACAAGAATTTTGCTACAGCTATTTTATTTTTTTTTATTTTTTTTATTTTTTATTTTGCTATTTTGCTCAGCTACAGAACACTGAGGAAGAAGATTTGGGAGAATGACCACGGAAAAGGCAAATACAGTTCTGCTGCGCATCAACCAAGGTCGTGTCAATTACGTACATGAGCGTACGATATAACAGCAAGCACTGGAGAAGATTCAAGTCTGAGAAAGACTGTGGTCATTATATTTAAATTTGTCACTAAGTCTCTTGAAGATAAACATTAACTTTGACACAAAAATAAACAGACATATATTGACCAAAAATTGATTAGAAAGGCAAAAAACTAGCAAATGCTAATAAAAGGAGATGACTCCAGAATAGCCTTAAAATAATGGCAGAAAAAAAAGTTAGCAGCTTAAGACTCAGTTTAATATATTTATGAATAAGAACACCTTGTTAGGCATGAACTGAATTATAATTTTCTGCAACGGTAGGAAACTGGACAGTGGTTGGGGAATCGGCCCCTAGCCCGGCAGGGTCACCTTGAGTCGGATGGTGCTGTAGGATGGGGGCCTAAGGGAATTAATCATATTTAATATTAAAGACCTTACTTTGACACAATTTCAATTGGCTACAGCAAATCAAAGCAAACTCGGCAATAAATGTCTTCATAATGCCTTGTGCTGTAGCTATACTTTGAAAGTCCAAAATCAATAAAAACAAAATGGTGACATATGTTTGTATTATTTGCAACCTAAATGCATGCAAGGGGATCTGTCACCACAGGATTAATAGAGCACGTGGTGCTTTGGTGGGCATCTGATTGTCTGTCTCGAAATAGGAATTTTGAGCTGGCTAGGGATTTCTGCAAGTGCGTTTGCAGGTTTATGCTGAATTTCACATTAACAATAAATCATCCTCCATGTATAGTTCTCTTTTTCAATTTACTGCAACACAGCTTCATCAATTCACATAGGGAATAGGGCCATATGCATAATGAGCAGAAATCTGATAATAAAATATTAAGTAAGACAACGAAAGAAAAACATTTGAAATATTAATACCAAGGCTCTAAGACAGCCCTCCTTGCCATTCGGCCTGCGTTTGGTGCGTACAGCCCTCTTACGTGCAGCTGCAGCAGGAGAGTGTCAGGTAGTCTGCTCTAACGACTGCAAAATAATCTACCTGAAATTAAGAAAACCATTTAACGATGATGCAAGTGAAAATCAGGCCTGTTCCACAGTGACTTCCAAGACATTATTTTTAATCGAGCTGCTAAAGTTACTTTTGACCAAGTAATTACTCACTATGCTAGAACTTTTCCCATATCCCTGGGTGTTTCACAAAGTCAATTTTAATATATTTGTCAAGCCTGCTGCTTGGTCCTCCTCGTGACTGCCCTAATGAGGCAGAGAGAAGCTCCTGGCGCAGCGAGGTCCCCTTGACGGGGGACAGCAGCAGAGCCGGCTCAGAGCTCGTCCTGCAGCACTCCCTCAGCTTGAAACATTCCCTGCCAATTGAAGGCAAAGGACATGCTTAAATTTAAGCATATGCTTATGCCTGCTTGACAGCAACGGGAGCTCTGCATATACCTGTGTACATGCCCAAAGTCAGGCCTCAGACTTTTGCTCTCTCCTTTCTGGCTTCTTCCACAGATTCAGATTCTAAGGCTCCTGGAATTACCCAGGGGTAATCCACTCAGAGACACTTTCCAGAACATCTACATTCAAAACTCATAGGCAAGACTTATTCAAGATCAAATGCTTTTGGTATTCAACAAAATGCAGCTCTTCCATCCCATGTGTCATGCAAATAGGCTCATGCATTGAGTAATTCTCCTCAGCTAACCTGGATCATATTTACTTAACTGATGTGAACAGACAAAGGAAAATATACCACTTGCTCAACATGTGCAAAATTTATGGTATGTAGCTAACATAATGTGTTTAACAGTTTTATCCAAGTTTCAATCTAGGAGAAAACAAATATGTTCACTTAATCCCATGCCATATTACAGCAGTTGCATGCAGTAAGTGACTTAAAGTTTTAATTCATCATTAAGTACACTGTACACATACAGGTTTTTCTTTTTAAATAATAATATGCAAAACTTCTAAAGTCATTAACAATTTAATAAGCTGTTTAAACAAGAAAAGTCTTTGAAATGCTTGATCTGTGCCTATGCCTTCTAAGCCTCCTGCAATAATAAATTATCCTTTTCACAAATTGCTTGTCAGGTGGACCAAAAAACCTATTTCACAATTACCTCCGCTCTGAAGTCACTCAGAACATTTTATATAAAATGGTACAAAGACGTATATGGAACCAAATCAATTTTTTTTTTATTAATGAAATGTTAATTGATATCATCTTGCCAAGCACCCAAGCAAAAACTGTGCTACCAAACCTGCCATATAATAATGCTGCATCATCAGTATTTTATATGCAAAAAAACAACGGTCAACAGCAACACCAGATAAGTAGAATCTGCGGGCACTGACACCACAAGGTAGAACCACAAGACCCTTCTGCTGCTGCCTGTGCTGCAGGTCCTCGTGGACCATCTGCAGCTTGGGGGTTATTTATGCAGACGTGCACAAGTCCCCTCCAGCGCACGAAGGAGGAACAGTGCCCAGGAGAAGGGCTCTCGGCAGCCCTTCCTCACCCAACAGTGCAAGGAAAACCCACAAGGTTCCCGTTCACACAGGAAAAGGGATTTGCCAGGATGTTTGCCAAAGAGCAGAGGACAGGAAACCTGCTTTGTCCCACAGTACTAACTGATGGGGAGGTGAGGGTAGTTCATCAAATGAGACATCTCATATATGAGAGATACAGCTGCAACCTCTTAACAAAAACCTTCTGGGGAGCAGCTTGCTCCTTCCTGCCTCCGCAGGGCCACATGCAGCCACCAGAGCTTGGCCCAAAGCGCCTGGGGCTCTGAGCTCCCAGGCACGCAGCAGGCACCGCCTGTGCTCAGGATAAAGCTCCCACTGAGCGTAACAGGAGACTAAGTGAAGACTCTGGCTGGTGACACACGCTGAAGAACCTGCATCTTCAGCTCCGTTCCTCTGAGAACGTGTTTCCTGCAGATTGGGAGGGTTTGCAAGGTGCTTTGACACTTTGTGAACATCTCCAACCCAGCACTGTGTGTTATTTTCTGCAGTTTATTTCCAAGATCCTACAGCTTTTCAAACACAAAAAGCATGTACAAGAGCATCTGGACTTGAAATAACAGGGCTCTGAACTCATTGCCTGAAACTTCAATTTTAGAATTACTACAGTAGGGAAAGCCTTTAGACATCAGAAATTTTCCAAGTTAATCGGAATATCCCTTCAAAATAATGTTTGGTAGTCAAAGAAATGAGAGAAAGAGAGGTAACACTCACAGTACCGATACGAAAGCTGAGCTGCTTAATTTTCCTACTGTCAATGGTGAAAAATGGTGGCAATAGGACTTGTAAGACAAGTGCGATAGGTAGCCAGGAGTGAAAAAAAATGAGTAGAGGCAATGATACAACAGTCACAGGCAGAAGCAACAACATCCATACCCTGCAGGGCACAGGTATCACACATGCAAGAAATGTCACCGGGGCCACACAGGAAATCCTATTCCCTCTAAGTTTTTTTAGTGGATAAAGTGCGAGCAGGAATCCTCCAGGTAGTGCTAATAATTCCTAGCTGTATGATCCCACCATATAATTTGATGCATGGAATCAACTAAACACCCGTTTCTAACCTGTGTGCTGCAGGTCTCAGTAATATATTCTGGACTCAACAGTAAATTACCATAATGTGAGCGGGTGAAGTACCCAGACAGCCCGTGCAGAATACACCGCAGATGGAAATGAAGTGCAAGAGACTGCCTGTCATTAGCAACTCTGGCATTTACATGCAGGGAATCAACCCGATTCACACGGCTGCTGAACAACGGTCGCCCTAATGGAACTGAAGTTGGATGAAATCATATTCTGCTTCACATGCTTCATAGAGATCCCTGCAGACAACAGGATGCTTAATAGAGATGTTTGTTCTTCGTTTCCTTATTTTTGTTCTCATTTCTTTGTAGCTGATTCACAGCATCCCTGGGCACAACAGGTCATTTCTTCCACACTTTGCAGCTTTGTATCACCATCTTTCATTAGCACCAGGGGGAACTGGAGATACAGAAGCTTAAGAAAAAAAACGCTTGATGGGATCAGGACAACTTGACAAAATTTGTTTTGAAATAGCCTTTATAAAGAGACCTGTAGCACTTAGCACTGTGGTTGCCTGTTATGTGCTGTTTGTATGGTTTGCTGAATCTTACCCATAAACTTAATTAAATATGATTCCCTAAAGAGAAGAATAAGCATGCATCTTACCCACATACATTATAATTGAGGCCAGCTGAGGATGTACATTTCCTGAAGAAGCAAGAGAGGGAACTCCAGTTGAGCTAGGAAGCTGAAGTGAAACTCAGAGGTGGAGAGAAGCCGAGCATTGCTCACTAACATAGGGACATCACCTGAACCAACTGGAACAGGTTGGAAAAGCAAAATGGGAGCCTGCAAGTACATGTGAAGCTATGGATCTAGGCCTTGAGATGTGAGATGCATGACACAAAGGAGAGAAAACTTTGTCACGACCTACATTGCTTGTCATGCCATCCATCACACTAGTGTTGCAAGACAAGAGTTAGGACAGATCTAGCCCCGCATAAGTTGTCTTCCAAATGGGAGCACATAAATTAAGACATTCTGTCCCCATATGAAGCCTCAAGTGGCACTGAAGGGGATATTTGTGCCTCGCAGTCTCACTTTTCCACTGATATGGGCATCCTCAGGCATCCACATTTACAAATTAAGCAAATATTATTCTGTAACACATGACTACATACTTGGAAATTATTTTAAAGCAATTTGAAAAAGAAAAGCCTGCAGGGCTACCCAAGATTTATTGCAAAACAAAACCAACATTAAACCAGAAAACAATGAGAAAAAATAACATAATTTCCCACATGCTCAATGTACAAAATGGATATATGGCCCTTTAGGTAGGCAACAGTAATAAAGAAAGAGTCATTTGGGTCAAATGGCACATTTCTATTCTTTAGTAGCATTAGTTAAGCAAGACTTAAGGTGTAGACAGTGTCCTCAAAACAAAAGAAAAACTGGCAGATTCCTGCCATCAAATCCAAAGCACGAGAATCAGGGAACAAGAGCAGTATGTCTTGACAAGGGTGGGGAGATACCACAACCAACAGTGAAAGGCCACGTTACAGAGCACTCCAGGATCAGATGCACTCTGCCACCACCACAGCCAAAGCCACAATCCAGAATAGCTCCCAATGCACAGAGCAAACAGCTCTGTGCCAAACCAAAGAAACGTCAGGTCTCACCTGCTGGGAACACTGCTGCTTCCGAGCAGCTCCCACACAGCGAGCCTGAGACCCCGGGATAAGGAAACCTCAACTGATCCCATCGTGTCAAACTACCTGGTGGATTTTACGATGGGCAGGTCAGTTACTGCTACAAGTGCAAAATCCTGCTGCCAGAGGAGGGTACCCACGGCCCAGGCAACCAGAAAGCAGCAACCCAGGGATGCCAGCAAAGGACAGAGCACATTTACACTGGGGAGCTGCACGCAGGACAAGAAAAACACTGATCAAGTCCCTCCTGGAACCACCAGAACACTTAAGAGACAAGCAGGGCACTCAGTTGCTCAAGTAGCAGCTATGGCTTCACTGCACGAGCGTGATGCAAGCAGCAGCCAGCCTGGGGTTCGCCTGTGATCACAGAATCTAGAAAATCTAAGAAGGCCCTGAGAATCACAAAGTGTAAAAATAAAGAAGATAAAACCAATTAAATTTAAAAAGATGGGAAAAGCCAAAAGTTCCGTCTATCGTAAAACATCTGATAGCCTTCCAAATATACAAAAATTAACTTCTGACACCCAGAAGATGATCAAAACAAAGGAGAACCAGAAAAGACAGAATCATTACAGTTTTATCATAAGCAACAAGTGATATAAGTTGGTAGGGAGAAATTGTGGTGAAATTATAAACATGCATATGCGTGTATATATATAAATGTATATGTTTGCAATGCACATACACACACATACATGCACATACACATATATAAATATAGAAAATAGCACACCAAAATGTCATTCTTTTATATACCTTTTTTCAATATTTGTCCAACTGGAAGCTTTGACAGTAGCTTTGAGGTGAAAGATATTCTAATCACCGCATGTGCAAGAGCAAACAAAAAAGCAAATAAACTAAATAATATATAGCCATGGCAGTTTGTGCTTTTTCAGACAGCAGGGCAAATGGCTACAGTTATAGTGACAGCATTTAATTGGGCATCATACTTCACAGAAATAGTCACAAAACAACTCAGCACAAGAATCCAATATTATGTTCCTGTGCTGAATCAAAATATCTCTTTTTGCAAAGATTTGTTATGAGGTATTCTCAGTATGATTCAGAAAACTCATTTCTCTCCTTCACCATCTCTGCTAGAGTAGAATGCACGAAGGAAGGACTTTGCCTGGGGTTATCTTAGGCAGACTTTTTGATTGCTGCGGACAAAGACATAAGACATGAGTCTTTGAAGAAGCTACAACAAAGCTCACAGGCACTGCTGATGGAAGAAGGGAGAGTGCAGCCAGCGAGCGGCATCCACAACTGCTGGGAATTCCACCTTCAGCCCAAATTTGCCTGTAATCTTGGCAAGGAACTGGCCAAAACAAATCTCTGTCAGGATCCCTCGTCTTCCTCCTTCAGTGATGGGGAGGTGTTCAGGTTGAAGCTTACCCTCCCCAGGGGGGATTATGCACACACAAAGTTACTTTACCAGCACTGAAAGACTCCTGTCAGCGACAGTCCCTGCGCCAACACGGAGCTGGTGCTCACGGGGGTAGCTTTCCCCTCCAGCCAGGCAGCCCCAGCAGCTCCAGGTCCCTGGGCAGCCCTGTCCTGGTGCCCACACTCCACTGACTGATGCCACCAGAGGAGCTCATCCCACACACCCATTTGCTCTACCAACTTCTTAGTATTACAACACTATACACAAGGAAATAATTTGCATTAACAGAAGTGTGATACATAAAAAATAATTAAAACATTAAATCTTTCCAAATAAATGCATTGTACACAATTAAATTCGGTATTTTGTGTAGGGAAAAAAAGTCCCTTTGGATTAAGTTTACTGATTCAGAGAAGAACAGCCTTCAGGTCTTCTAACCAATTTTCATGATATATTCTGCCCACCTCCCCTCCGCTGTCTGCATTAACCCATTTGCACTGCTGGAAACATTACCAGCACACCTTAGGCATGCTAAGGTTTGCTGATTTTATTGCCTTTTTTTTTTTTTTTTTTTTTGGTAGTGGTTGTTTTTGTTTTTAAGGTGTCATACACATGTATGGGAACCAGTCTTTCAACTCAGATTTACGCAACATCTTTGACATTTCCTTCGTGCAAGCATATTTCCCTGAATTGAATTCTGGAATGCAACGCAAGAACATTTTGCTTACAAAAAAGCTTGTTTATTAGCCCCATAAAACTGTCAGTCCCTTACGCCCCTCTAGTAAATAGCAGACCCCATTAACATAAACTTGCCAAACGGCGCAGGGAGACATGGCTTTTTTCCTTGCAAGGCTTCAAGGGAGCCTGAAGAATAAAAAAAATGCAGCATGGTGGGGAGGGTCGCTAGTAGCTCCCGTAACTCACCTGTGGCTCCAAAGCACAGCCCGGAGCACTGTGGCCAGCAGCCCCCTTATTTATCGCCTCGACCACACGGGAGGAAGAGCCAGCTCCTCTTGGGAAAATATATCGTCAGGCTGTATATTTTAAATGCTGTCTACCCTCCTTGTAAGAGTCAGGACCTAATCAATCCTTTATGTTATGACCAGGTGTAAGTCATAAAGAGGCTGTTATTGCAACATTTTATGGAGTTGGGAGGTGAGACGCTCTGGAAGGAGAGGTGCATAAACAGCCCACGTTGGCCTCAGGTGGCCAGGCCCCACATGCAAAATTTCAACCCACTGGCCAGTGTTAAATAGGTTCAGCTGATCTGAACTCTTTTGTTTCTGATTCTGAAGTTCTGCCTGCTGCTGAGTTGTAAAAGAGCAATTCCCCAGCCACACAAAGATCCAAACGAGACTCACCAAGCTACCTGGCCTGGGGCCTTGCAGGTTGCTGCAAAGTTGGACACTTCTGCAGATCTATGGAAAAGAGGATAGAGATTAGAGGAGACCAAGAAAGTAACTCGGTAAACTGGGCTCTGTGCAGAAGGACAGGTGACAGAGTCATCAAATCCACCTTAAACTAAAAATCTGCAGCAACAAAAAAATACAGCAGTTTAAAATATTATACTCATTTTAGTAAGTGTAGACCCCAGTTGCAGACAGACATTGTATCTTTACTTTTGCCCCTTGTGCCTTCTGAAATACCTTGACTTAAAATTAATGGTCACCAGGACCCAGATGCAGATGCTTTTACTGCTGCTTAGTAACCAAAGGCACAATGAAGCACAAGGCATGGAATTGACTGAATTCTAGCTGAATTTGTGTGAGCACTGGCAAAGACATGCTTATTTTGGGTTAAGGCCACTTTTTCTTCAGTCTAACTTAAATCACTAGAGTACAACTTAAACTGAAGTGAGAAGACCCACACAGGTCTATATACAAGCAGAAGCAGCTAGACAACTGCAGTGCATTATTGAGAGGAGAGTAAAACTCTTATTTTGGGGGGAAGAACCCCCCATACCTTTGAAAGGGCAACTGATAATCAATAAATGAGTCCGTGCAAGGCCAATCTCCCTCCTGCACAACCTGTTCCAGCAGCAGTAATGCAAAGGATCCTGCTCCCCCCATGTAAATTGGAAAAAATTGAGGGCAAGACAAGACACCAGGTATCCAAAGCGCTATTACTATTATCTTGATAAAAGAGCAGGGACACACATTCTGCCTGTCACAATTAAGGTGATAAATGCCTGTTTCTTTGAGGTTTGTTTGAAAGTCAATTATGCAGATTATTTCTAGAATACAGACAGATGGTCTTTTCCCCCATATGAGACAATCAAGTTGAACTTTGATATGTGCATAAAAATACTGTAATTTGTCAAGCTCCAATGGGGACGGTTTATCACAGATAACCAAAAGACTGTATGGATTTTTGTATTTGCCTCTTTTCGATTAACACAGCCTATGTTCCTTTTTATTCAGAATCTTCTTTTTTTTTTTTAATGGAAGCTTTGCTATGTTTCATCTTGAAGCCAAATATTGATCTTTCAGTCTAGTCTTCAGGTTTTGATTAACGCAGAAGGTTGCCAAGCGAGCAGCTTTTTGTTTGTTTTCTGCTAATTCTTTTTTTTATTATTCACTTGCTGCAGTAAATCTTGCTTTTATTGTCCAACCGCTGAAAAGAAAAAAATGGATTGATTTGAGCTCCTAAATAATTTACAATGCAGAGCTTTTTGGAAAGACTGATGCAATGTTGACCTTCATTTTTTTCCCCCTTCTCTTGTTGACAATAGAACATTTTTGATTGACTCAAAAAAAAAATTAAAAAAAGGCTGATTTTGACATGTTAATGACAGTTTAATGCAACAAAAGCTTTAGAAAATGAGTGTTTAGTAAGACGTGTTGTTTAACAAAAGAAAAATAAGCTGTTGTAAGTATGAGAACTATTATAAATATTTTTCTTGTCATTTTCATTCCCTAACAGGCAGAATTTCATCCTCCTACTTGTGAATCAAAAATGACTCTTAAGTCTGTTTCAAGTGTTCTGACCGCCTGAATTCTTCTTCATCAACCCCTCACCACGAGTTCACTTAGCAGAAGCACACAGATAAATGGAAGAGCTCCGACCGATGCAGGAAGGGCTGGTAGAAATAGGGAGCCTGGAAGATGAAGAGTCTCCAGCTTGTGCAGCCCTGCTGTATCTCTGTGGGCAAGTGAGTGACTGAGATCCAAGCCATCTATTCAGGGATGTCCTAAACTTACTCCCAGAGCAATACAAGACCCCATCTCTGGTATGAATGTTAACCAATACTTCAATAACCAATAATTCAATAACTTGAGTCAATAATAAATGCATTCTCGGAGGTTTAGAGTTTTCACCAAGCCTAGAGACAGGTAAAAACACTTGCTTAATCAACAAGTATTGGAGATGCCCAGGACAGAAGTGCAATATTCTATGAGTGATTTTGGGCTGGGGCGATTACTACCAACTGGGGCAATGTATCTACCATCTTTTCTTCGGTGTTTCTGGATATGCAGCATCTCTAGTAAAGACCATGTAGTTACTCTGGATTTTCACTGGCATCACTAACAGAAAAATTTGGCTCCATATCAATAAAACACTATGCCAAGCCAATAATAAATATTCAGCTTTTCCCTTGGGAGTGGACCACATCATTTTCACTTCAATGGAACATAGCATCAGCAAGCACTCAGGGGTCCAATAATTCACATGTTATTACACACCTGTCAGCTATACATGTGCACGAGCTCCATATGCTGAAGATCATTTTCACATGCTTTTAGAATGAGAATTAAAATCAAGTCATTATCTCACTAAGGTCTTGATCACCAAATATTCAATATTGCTACATATGTAGTGAAAGTTAAAGATCTGCTTATCTGTTTTCTGGACTGGAGCCTAAGCTGGGATTCTGAATAGAACGACATATGTTTTAAATGTCAAACTTCATCCAAAAGTCAACATTGTCCTTATGAATCACTTTGTTGTAGACAACTGTTTTTTTGACTTAAACCATTATTTTAAAAGAACACAATCTCTATTCTTGTCAGCACTACTTAGGATCCAACCGGAAAAATGCCCTGAAAAATGAGCAAGTCCTGCATCATTCAATCACTAAGTCCTATATCTCTATTTTAACCAGATGCTACAGACAAAAGTAACTTTCCCTGCATGACTAACGGTATTTTGGTACAGTGAGCACAAGTGTGCTCTAGGACCCCTCTTTCTGAAGATATTTTTTGCTCACAAATCTAAGTTGCACATTTGGTGAGCTCTACATAAAGATCATGGAGGCTAAACAGTAACAGACTATATTGATTATAGACAGTTTACATGCAAAAAGAACATGAAACCTAAAGAACTTAGGTATTTTGTAGGTCTCCCTTTGTAGGGAGTGCACCCCAATTTAATGAAAAGCTATGCAGAGTCAAGTAACTGCAAATCCATGGATGCAATTAGGACATCTCAATGGACTTGACTTTGCCAGGGAATGTCTTCATATAGGAGGGTCAACTTTGTAATTGCTTAGAGAAGTGTTTACTTTTGCTTTCCATGGCCTGTTGAGGTTAACAGAAAGATTCTCATTATGCTACTTAATGCTGGATCAAACCTCACAGAAGTTAACAGTTCTTTTTCATCTCTGCTCTGCCTCCTCTTCTGAGAGGAAGAATTTGCCATTGCCCTTGGATAAATAACAGCTTCACTCAACCAGTTTTTCAGACATTCTAGAATACCAAAGGGCATTCAAATGCACATGCATTCTCCTCTGCAAAGGGTGAGAGGGACCATCCATACGGTAAAGCCTAAAGCAACAACAAAGCGACTCAGCTCATGAAACGAGTTCTCTTCCTTCAACTTGCTCCTCTTCTCTGGCCAAAGGCTTTTCACCCATTCAGACATGATGCTGCGACTTGAGGCTGCAGTACCTGGGATCTCCAGATGATCTAGCTAGTTTGCCCGACCTGCTTAGTTTCTAAGCTCAGCCAAGACCAAACTTTCTGACTTGGGTAACAGTCATATATGTGGTATATCTTCAGTTTATCAGACGAAGGATGAAGCTTCATAGCATGAAAAACATTATATAAAATCTCCAGCAAAGGCAATGAACTTAAATTCAATACAAGACCTGAGAATATTCTCTACTATCTGATGTTCACAGGTTGGGCTGCACATTGTACATAAACATATTTTTAAGGTAATCCCCTTGAATAGCTGTTGGATAAACTGAATCCCACTGTACACCCCAGCATATTACACATGTCACTGCACGCAAAATGCTAGGAAAGCAAATGCAGGAACAGCATTCAACTCATACTAGGAAAACTGTTGTAGTGCTCAAGCATTTTCACCAGAGAAAACATAGTACACCTAAAGGATGAGCAGACAGAAAGAATTTTTTTTTTTCAAATTATTTTAAAGGTACATTGTAAGCATGACAAAATACTAGTCACAAGTGCTTTCAATAAACAAAATTCATTATCCTCAAGTAAGAGAATCAAAAAAAAAAAAAAAAAACCTCTTGAACCTTGCACTTCCTTGGAGCTGCTTGTTATGCTGTTCTCAGTTGTGCTCAAGTTTACAAGGACAAACCAGACCTTTGAAATCAACAATTTCATTTTCAAGGGTGTCCTTGAAAGCCTGCAGCCCTATCCAAGTAAGTTCCAGGATACAAAGGAAAGTCACGTAAATAGCAAAAAAGCTGGGGTGAATGTCAGCAATTGAAAACATACATGCAACAGCTGCAAAACAAATTACTAGAGTCAGAGCTGCTCCTGCAACTCAAGAGCTCATATGGCAGCCTTTTAAAGGTCAACACTCAAGTCAGGCACAGTGGAAAAGAAGTCCAAGAATATGAAATCCAGCCTTCAAATGATTTGTTTGCCCTGGAGTCCTTATTAGGAAGGTAATCTCTTTTCTATCACTACTTAATAACATATCATTACTTTGTAAAGTGCTTTAAAATACCTGGAGTACAAAAGATGATATTTAAACCCAATTCATTCCATTCTAGCCCAAACAATACATAAAAACCTGGGAAGAGCAGGATAAAGATGTTAATTTTACTGACAATTTTGTAACACTCCTTGAGAGAGTGCAAACAGCAGCAACTCCAAAATTACATTGTAACCACAGGCCATTTTTTTTATCACATGAAAAGGACCAAGTGATGATAATTTCTCCACTGACTTTAATTAAGCTTCTTGCAGACTCTCTCACACGCTCCTCTCTCTGCATTCGTTGTTATTAAAAAGTGACGTTCCCCCAGGTGGGTTTCACAGAGCGCGTGAGGCTCCGGTGCCAGGCACGCGCTTTGCCGAATGGAAAGTTTACATGAAAAGTCAAGGTTTTGATGAATGTCACACTTGAAAGCCAATTAGGTGGGCTGAAAGGAAGACACAATTTCCCATTGTCTAATTGCCTCCCAGCACCTTCAAGGTAATAAATTTGTCACATTGAATTATTAATGAGAAACGAGGGTTTGACTTGCAGCCTTGAATAGAAAGCAGTTCCTTATCAGCTGGCACTGCTCCTTCCCGGGTTGCTTCCCTGGAACCTTCTCCTCTCCTTGTTCCCTCACACGGAGGTGCCTTTTGCTTTGCATCCTGCTCCCATTCCAGGGACTGGGAACCAAGAGCACATTCAATGCCTAGTTCTCTTGGCCTCTGCAACAAGTAAATTTCCATCTGGATCCCCCCTGAAGTGATACTTAAGTAAGTGAAGTCACTCACTTAAGTGAACTTACTTAAGTGATACTCTTACTGTATCACTACAAACACTGACAAAGAGGGTAACATTTTTTTAATTGGCTACATAAAAGGAGCACAACAAATCTAGACCAGTTTTAGGCAACATGACCTTTAAAAGCTCTCTGCCCTGCCTCCTTTACAAGCCTTGTGCATATACAGGGCACAAGGCACATCAGGACATTTCTGCAAGTCCACAGCCACCGAATCAAAAGTAATGCACAGGAATAAGCATCTGTTTCATTACAGAAGACCTTTATAACGGTGAAGGACTTTTCACTCTTTCCATAAAAAGGTCGTTAGAATCAATGGTCATAAACTCTTGTCCAGGTATCCAGTGAGTCAATAGGCTACTTTGGCCAAAAGCTACAACCAAGAGCTCCCTCCTAGAGATGTCCTAATAACGGTCCAAAACACATATTGCCCCAGCCTGGCCAGGTCTACTACGAAACGGGGAGCAAAGGCAGAGAGGGAGGGAGGAGGGACACGCTGCATGGCAGGGCACAGAGCTCGGGAACAGAAAGTGCACTGAGCTGCTGGGAAGGACACACACTGCAGAAGGTATCTGCACACCAAGGAAACATCTCCCTGCTTCTGCCTCCCTTCAAAATACTTAGAATATTACTAATCCCTTCCTAACCCTTTACAACTGCTCATAAGCGCACCCTGTGCAGACAGGCAGAGTCAACATGTTGCTCTAACACTACAGCATCACTCCCAAGTTTTGGAGGGCTTCACCTCCTTCCTGAGGGCACACAGAGCTGCGATGGACAAACCAAATCCTCACTGTGAACTCGCTGCAAAGCTGCTTTGGGTATCAGCACTTCTGCTCCGGTGGAGCCTGGCTGCAGTCAAGTGTAAAGACCTAATCCTGTTCTCCTTGGGCAGAAGCTAAATTACTGTTAAGACTCTTTTGAGATGCAACATTTACCAGAGAGGTTTGTTGATCTAAAGAGGTGCTTGACGGGCTCATTCCAAACACTAGTGTGAGCCCTTAGCAAGAAGTCTTTTAGATGCTGGCAATTCTGGCACATTATCAGAACTCTGTAGAGATGAGAATGCCTTAGGGGTTCAGCAGCTTTAATTTTGCAATGAATTTGACTCAGTGCCTTCCACATATGTACCAAAAAAGACCTGGAGTAGAAGCCTTAGAAGTTAATGAATAGGACAGGGAGATTTAGAGATTTGGGCATATAATTACTATAGCAACATGTGCTCTTTCTTGCACTACCATGAGATCTTCTATTAGGTATACTGCAATAAACTGAATAAATCACAGGTCACAAAACACAGCAATAATTCCAGTCCATATGAAATTATGAAGCAATTAAAACCAATACTGTATTTATATTTAAAATTCACAAGCAGTGTCGGGAAAAAAATATTCTTATTGCCAGGGCATCCATGGCAGCCTTCGCAGTGTTTCTGTAACTATTCCCAACTTCCCTGCTATTTCTAGCAGGGTCAGCTATACAAAAGTATTTAGGTATTTAAACACGCAGTAGGCAATTCCTAAAGCTCTATAAAAGTTCCTAACCTGGGAAAACATAAATTCCATGGGTATACATTATTAAATAATCATATACTCAATGTCCACTCTGCAGAAAGCTACCAAAATGGGCATCATCTTATCCCTGACATACAGGGCAAGCCAAGGCTTTTGTTGCCCTTCTTCAAACATACTCTCACTACAGAAGAGCTTTCACCCTACTTCAGGAAGACATACAGAGTAAAGCATCTAATACCCCCAATGCAGAAAATTAAACTCAAACTTTTCATTACACAAAAGGTAGGTTTTATTTATTTGGTCACAAATAGCCTGTTGACCCACTGGACTCTACAGCAGTTTATGGTGACATAGTGGGAGTCGCTGCACTGAGTGCAAACACAGGTTTGAGCAACATGATTGCTGAATATCACCAAGACACTTAAGGAACAGCCAACATCTCCTGGCAACCTATGAAAAACATCCTATTGTTAAACAATTTTCCCTCTGCATGATGCATGTTCTGTTTTTCCTCTCCCCTCACTTTTCATGACTAACCACATTTGCATGAAAAATAGCATCTTCAGTCTTCAAAAAGTTCATCCACTCTTCCTGCTGCTTTTTTTCCCCTCTATACTCGAGCTCCTAATCTCTGCTTGTGTGGACAGGGCATCCTGCAGTGAGAACGGCTGTAGGACGGCAGAGAGGAGGAAAGGCAGCTACACTGGGGTGCCTGGAGGAAGGCTCGGTGCCAGCATCACTCCCGGTGACTGCTGCAGAAACCAAGTGGGCAGCTGCCAACACTAAAATCCTGCTTGAGCTGAGCAGTAAGGGCCAAGGCAGGCAGGACAAGTGCAGAGATCTGGCCACTCCAATATCATTTACTACATGTCCACTGGTCATTCCCTGCCTAAGACTGTTTTCTTTTGGCCAGGCACCATCTTTTCATCCAGTGGGACTCTGATGCACAAAAGCCTCTCTGGCAACAGAAGGAAGGCACATTAGTGCTATGCAGCAGTGTAACCTGAAAAGTAGAGAAGTGGAGGCTCATTTAACTCCTCCCCCATCCTTTTTGCTGCCCATCGATCCCTAATCATCAAGCAAAAAAAACAAGTTATGTTTCTGATCAAATAAGGTCTATGGGACTCTGTTCAGTCATTTTGACTTGGGTAAAACTAGTACACAAGAACACAAGTTTCCAGGATGCAATTACTCCAATTGCACTACAGCTCCAGAACAAGGTGGGGAAGAAAGTCCTGAGAAGCCACCGCATGTTGCAAACGCTCAGGGACACCCTTGTTCGACAGCTCTGCCTCCTCTTTTCTTAGGAGGAGCTGGCTGCCAAGTTTCATGTTCTTTGTCCCTCTGACATCCTTAGCAGAGGCGTTGTAATCATTTCTTTATTCCTTTCTATGCAGTGGACAAAAACATCAATCATTTTAACTAAATGTTTTAGGAAGTTAAGTTTAACTTTCAAAAGGTAGCTATTTTCATGAAATATGTTATTATTCACAATGGCTTTAAGCAGAATCTGCTTTCCCCAAATGCCTCAACACAAGTTGAGAGCTCTTTCATCTTCTGGTGTTCGCCCATTTTATTTTTCATATACATGGTGGGCTGTATTCAGCCAGGCAGCTCTAAAATATAACAGAGTCATATACAACAAACCTGGCTAGATGGCAGAACTCAGAGGGTGGTGATCAGCGGTGCAGAGTCTAGTTGGAGGCCTGTGTTGAGCGGAGTGCCCCAGGGGTCAGTCCTCGGTCCAGTCCTGTTCAATTTATTTATCAACGATCTGGATGAAGGCACAGAGTGCTCCCTCAGCAAGTTTGCAGATGATACAAAGCTGGGAGGAGTAGCGGATACTCCAGAGGGCTGTGCTGCCATCCAGAGGGACCTGGACAGACTGGACAACTGGGCGGTCAAAAACCTCATGAAATTCAACAAGGCCAAGTGCACGGTCCTGCACCTGGGGAGAAATAACCCCAGACACCAGTACAGGCTGGGGACCGACCTGCTGGAGAGCAGCTCTGCTGAGAAGGACCTGGGCGTCGTGGTGGACGACAGGTTGACCATGAGGCAGCAGTGTGCCCTCGTGGCCAAGAAGGCCAATGGCATCCTGGGGTGCATTAAGAGGAGCATCTCCAGCAGGTCGAGGGAGGTGATCTTACCCCTCTACTCAGCCCTGGTAAGGCCACATCTGGAGTACTGTGTCCAGTTCTGGGCCCCACAGTACAAGAGGGATGTGGAGCTGCTGGAGAGAGTCCAGCGCAGGGCCACGAGGATGATCAGGGGCCTGGAACATCTGCCCTATGAGGAGAGGCTGAGGGAGCTGGGCTTGTTCAGCCTGGAGAAGAGAAGGCTGAGAGGGGACCTGATCTGTGTCTATAAGTGCCTCAAGGGAGGCAATGAGGAAGATGGGGCTGGCCTCTTTTCACTGGTGGTCACTGACAGAACCAGAGGAAATGGCCACAAATTGAAGCATAAAAAGTTCCACGGGAACTTAAGGAAGAACTTCTTGACGGTGAGGGTGACAGAGCACTGGAACAGGCTGCCCAGAGAGGTTGTGGAGTCTCCTTCTCTGGAGATCTTCAAGACCCGCTTGGATGCCGCCCTGTCCCTCGTGCTCTAGGTGGCCCTGCGTGTGCAGGGGGGTTGGACTAGATGACCTCTAGAGGTCCCTTCCAACCTTAGGCATTCTGTGATTCTATGATTCTATGATTAACTACAAAGAGGCCGGCTCCTCAGTTGAAGCGTAGATGAAGGTTTAGCAGACAGGAAGAGCAGTTGCTGAAATTCAACCACTGGAAAAATATATTCCAGAATTAAAATATTGAGAAGGGAGAGAGAAGAAATGGAGGGAAAGCCATAGGTCCGAATGTCTGCCATGCAGCTGTCCCTGTGAGCGAACACAGTGGCATCGCAACCAGGTGCCTGAAGGAGCAACTGCATTTTTATTTTAAGCCAAGGGATAACTTTTGCAGCCATAAGGCAACAATTGATACCAAATTTGCTCCTCACAGTGCAGAGCCAGAAGCCGGATTCTGCTCTCAGTCACTCTGTACCAACACTCCACTCATAGCAATGAAACCAGCCCCAACAACTGGACAGGAGATGCCAGCCACAAGGAAAGCTCTCCCTCCCATTAGAGTTTTCCCTCTCACTGGTTATTAATGCGATAAAGACAAAGTTAGAAAAAATATTTTAAGGAAAATCAATGCTTTTGAGATAAAACATCAATGTAATTCAAGCAGCCCAAGCCAACTGCCTATAGTAAATTAAGTTTAAAAATTTAACAAACTGTCATGTAAAAACTGGTGGTGTCTGACAAATTGAATTACCATAGTAATACATCACTCACAAAAGTATTATTGATAGTGACATGAAGATATTGAATTTAAATTATTCATTTTTATTGATTAAACAGTACATCTTTACCAAGAACAGAGCAAAAAACACGTGACAAACATTTGAGATTCATATTCTAGCCCCTGGAATAAGTAGCTGTCAATCCCCCCCACTGCTTCCACAGCTTCCCCTCTGCAGGGTCTATTTACACGCACGGGAGCAGCTTCCTGCCCCGCGACACAAACTGGCCCTGTGGCAGCTCTGCAGCGAGACGCTGCCAACTAAAACCAGGTCCCCCAGCCCTGCACCGGGCACAGGGTTCGGCCGCAGACTGCAGCCCCCCTGCATCTTCCTGCAGGGTTGGCCTGGTCACTGTCCCCTGCCACCAGCAGCCAGGTCAACACAACACGCGTGGCCCAGCTGCTCTCCCAGCAGGACTATGATCCGAGCCACACGGGCTGCTGGCCCGGTGCTGTTACTCACTTGTAACACATATACACCAAAAAGCAAAATAACCAGGCAACAGAAAGATCAGCTTCAAAAGCCAATATGCTCTTCTTCCCCTCACACTATTACTGTGGAAAGGCTTGGGGACTGTTGTTTCATTAAAGGTCTCTAGCTTCCCCCATCAACTTCAGTCTTCTGAGGTTTTTATTGTGACGGTACCGAGCACCATGCATACTACAGAGCATGAGAAAAGAAAACAGAATGAATTTCAACTTCACCCAGGCCCAAAAACAGTGACAGTTTTCCATAGGGACAAAACTTTGAGACTGTTCTCCTTCCTTATATTTTTCAGCTACGGCAGCATGACCACAAATTCCCAAATTTGCCCCTACTGCGAGACAGGGAACGTCAGGCCAAGGGTTTGGATGTGTTGACGCTAATAATGTTTTTGCATTATCTGAACAGCCTTAAGGATGGAAGGGAAGTGAATCAAGATACATTTAGATCAGGGTGATCTTTATGCACAAGGAAGGATCAGAGAGCAGCCACGATACAGGGCCACTCGCTTCCATGGGGTGACCCACCTTCACATTGACACATGAGGAGAGCAGTCATCTTTCCAGGTGCATTTATGGGTGACCTCCAGGTGGGCTGTCTACACAGTTAGTGGCTTTATTTCCATGAATAAGTATCAAATGAAACTTGCTCATTATCTTGACGATTTTTCAATGGATTTGCAGGCAAATCTGAAGCTCCTTGGTCTTTGTATAACAACCCCACGTAATAACCATGCTGCAGTGCTGCACTTTGGGCAGAATAATCTTGTATGAAACTAGCTCCAACAAGAGCTGCACTTCTTATTCATTTCCATGCTTTGCAGAATAAGATAGAAGTAATAAGACTATATTCAAGAAAGCCTCTACAAAGTTAACAATCGAACTTGCCTGGCTACTAGGCAAGTGCGCATTTTTTTTTCAGTAAAGAAATCTCTCCACCTGCTACCAGCTGACATTTTTATTTCTTTTACATGAAGAAAAAGTGTCTTCTGCTACAAAAAAGTTCAGACTGCTACACAGATTATCTCCATCTACTTGAAATAAAAAGGAATTTATTTTATATACTTGACCTTTGATAAACTACTATACAATAAATCCTTTTCATTTCCCTCTCCCTGCTGAATGTGTATTTGAGGCAGTGTAAACACAGCACCTTTCAGCAGCTCTAAGAAACTCAACAAGAGACCGTAGAAAATTAGGTTGTTCCTAGCATTACTATGCCCTTGTTTAAAAGTCCTCTGTGCTCCATAAGAAAAAAAACGCTTCACATAAGGCAAATACAGTGTTTGTGTGATTCACAGCCACTCTGCCAAAGTGCAATGAATCCAAGATGTCTCAAAACCTCTTAACACCTTAATATCCACTTTAAGCGTCCATTTCTTAAAAGTCCATTTTTAACACATTTCAACCTTTCAACAGAGAGATTCTGAACCATTAAATCAAGTTGAACTTCTTAGTTCCAATTTCCTACCCCTATTTCACAACCCTTCCAGAAATGCTTATTTAAAATTCCATATCAAATGTATAGCAAAAATCCATTTTCTTTGCTGAAAAAAACAGGGACTAAACTTGAGGAGATGTATTGAAAAACTAAATTCTCTTGTTCTGCACAATTATATGAAATCTGATTCCTCTAATTTCCAGCCACTACTCTTTCCCAATGTTATTTGTAAGAACTCACCACGTACACCTCTGAATTAACCTCTCTTACTGCTTGAGGCAGAAAATCAGCTCTGGGAAATGAAGAATGGCAGGAGATGTTCTACTAACAGCTGGACAAGTGAGGAAATGCAAGTCTAAGGGGCAAGAGGGCTGAGAGAGAAAGACAGGATTTGGGAATAATGCAAAAAAAGTTGTTTCATCCTATTCCTCCAACTGTCTGGGAGAAATCTCCTCTTTATTCCCTTGCAAATAATTTTCAGGCTCTTCTGAATGTCTGGTTTTCAGAAAACAAACACGGAACGGACTCTAATCATGCTTATAAACCCTCTTTTTAACCTTCACTCTACCAAGACCTCTCCTGTGTTCTGCAAGCAGATATGCCAAGTGTCTCATACTCTTACAAATTTATAAATTTAAAAATTATTAGTAAATTTATAAATCACTTAGTGCATCCTCCACAAAATAGTTCTGCTACCCTCTAGTTGATATTTCCCAAATCTTTCTATCTCAATAAAAATAATGAATTTCAGTGAACAAATTGCAGGAACAACAACATCTTTTTTCCCAAATTTTTTCAATAAATTCTCCTTTTCTTTGCCCAGCTTCATTGTTCTGCACATCTGCACTATCATCATATAGTGATTATCTACACTAAAAATAAAAAGCAGCTCTCCAGCTCCTCAGGAAGAAAGTCCTAGACAGATAGCCATAATTAAATAGCCATAAGTCTGCTGGGAGCAGCTCTCAGATTTGCAAGTGTCCAGCTGAAGACATTCACATAAGCAAGGTACTTCAGCGCACCAATCCCTCTAAATCAAGGGAGCAGAGGGTGGAATATATGAATTCGGAATACACAGGCTCAGACCAAGACTGTGCAGTCTTAACACCAGTTTTCCATTTTAAACACTCTGCCTCGCCCCACCCCAAGTCTCTCTGATGACATCCGTTATTATTAGAGCTTTGCTTCTGTCCCAGGGATAGAGAGAGTCTTTGCCTCGCACAGCGCTGGTTCCTAGACAGCAGCAGATGCTCTGTCTTGCATTGTGCGCACGCTGATAGTCACCAAGTGCTGCGGGTCGGGGCTCTGCCCTCACTGCCAAAACCCAGTGCTGCTTTAAGGCAGCAGAACTGCTTCCTGGGGGGAGACAGCACTGCTGTTTCATCACCAGGACAGCTCCAGTGAGGAGTGGCCACCAGGGCTGCAGCAGAGCAGCCCACAGACACAGCTCCCAGCACAGGCTCACAAGGAGGAAGCAGCTGCCAAGGGTGCTGCCTGCAGGAAGGCAGCGCCTGCCCGCCGGGCTCTTCCCAGAGCACCCCGAGATGGACTCTCACAAAGCTGCAGAGCCTCATGCTTTCTGAGGAGAGGCAGAGACATGCAGGGCTGGTGCACAGGACTGCCCTTCCCAGCCACAGCCTCCCACCCCAGGCTTTGGGAACCTCCTTGCAAGGGTTTGACTCTGCTTTTCCTGGCAGGATCTGCACTGTCCCTCTTCTTTCCCTCCTCCTCCTTTTTATTGTTTAGATGCTACATCCCCCTTCAAATCTGGGAGCACAGAAGAGAGAAATGCTGGAGTCAGAGCAGGAGAGGGGCAAATGCAAAGCTGAGTTTCTGCAGAACAGGGTGGGGAAAGGAAGGAAAGGCCAGTGTGGAGGAAAGTGAAGAAGAGAAACTCCTACCCAAGCCCTCCAAAATCCCAATCTCCCTTAGCACCCTGTTCCCATAAGGCAGTCTGCAGAATTTGTCCCTGTGGTAGGAAGCAAAGACATAGCTTTGCTGACACTGCACTAAAGCAAGCACCAGCCGTGCAAACACCCTTTTTGACAGTGAAAACATAGATAATGCTACTGCTACTAAGGAATTTAAAATTAAGCTTTGTGATTGGAAAGTGTTAGCAGGAAGCAACGCGCCAAACTTCCCAGTATGACAGTGCTGGAAAGCGACTCTGGGAGTTCTGAATCCGGCTGCAGGCTCTGGCAGGCAGGTAGGGCCCTCACCCCTCTCTGTGGCAGGGATATCAATAGCAACACCCACCCAGGGAGAGGCTGGATTTGCCAGTGCTCAGAGCTGGGGGAAGAAGAGGGCATGGGGGAAGCTGCTTCATGCATTTTTCATCTTTCAGACATGTGTTGCAAACTATATATTTAACCTTTAAGATAAAGTAGCATGAAATTCAAATTGCAATAATCGGCCTGAGGTGACAATTTTGCNTCACCCCTCACTGTGGCAGGAGTATCATTCATGCATTTTTCATCGTTCAGACATGTGTTGCAAACCTTAACCTTTAAGATAAAGTAGCATGAAATTCAAATTGCAATAATCGGCCTGAGGTGACAATTTTGCAATACAGAGCCCATTGCATCAGCTTTGCATTTCACAAAAATACACAAATAAAAATTTCACTCTCCAGAGGAGAGCTAGGCCTCACACAGAGCTGCAGCAATCATGCACGGTTTGGCTCCAGCCACGCCGAGGCCACCACACACCTTCCCCCCAACCAGCCCAGCTTCAGCTGCGAGCCTTGCACAGCAGCAGAGCACACAGAGCCCTTTCCCTGCAGAGCCTGGAACAGCAGCACCATCTAGTCCCACTAGCGCTACATTTGTGACTTCACATGGACTTTGCACAAAAACCTAAAAGAAAATTGTATAGTTTACTAAATAAGAAAGTGGATTTATCAGAGTATGAACAANGAGCTGCAGCAATATTGCACAGTTTGGCCCCAGCCACGTCGAGGCCACCCACCGCACACCTTCCCCAACCAGCCCAGCTTCAGCTGCGAGCCTTGCACAGCAGCAGAGCACACAGAGCCCTTTCCCTGCAGAGCCTGGAACAGCAGCACCATCTAGTCCCACTAGCGCTACATTTGTGACTTCACATGGACTTTGCACAAAAACCTAAAAGAAAATTGTATAGTTTACTAAATAAGAAAGTGGATTTATCAGAGTATGAACAAGACTTAGTAGTGCTGAGTGTTCTGGCCGCACGCTGACCTTTGGCTATTGTTAGCTGAAAAAGTGCAGGAAATTCTTTTTGCAAAAGAAAACTTCTGGAAAGTCCTCTTATTGCTTCAAAAAGGCTTATCTGAAACTGCTCTCGATTCTACACAACACTGAAGACAAGGGAATAAGTGCTGTTAAGAAGACTAAATGACAGCTCATCCACTTATAACAAATTCCTGCTGCTGATGGAGATATTCACAAATTTAGCTGAAAGTTATTTGCAAATAACGTCCATTTCTGAGGCTGCAGTATTCCCCATCATTTCTCTTAATTATTTCTGACACTTTCCATATAATTTATGACCCCCTATGACATTGAAAAATTAATTCCAAGTCTTCTTAGAGGAAAACGTGCCAAGCAGCAGATATAAAAGCTGCACATTTGCATTGCTGCTTCCAGAAACCGAAAAACCCAACCAGTGCACACAGTGGCAGAGCAAGGAAAATATTTGCATGAACACCACACATGCAGGAAGAGGGGACCCTTCTAGATACTGCTCTCCAGTAGCCTTCTCAAACAAGGGAGCTGCCGCCCTTCCAGGAAGCTTAGTTGGCCAGTACAGACAGACACACGGATGGTTTCACCCTGGTTTATCCAAGGGTCATAAGAAAAGGAGAAATAAAACCACTTCCCAAAGAACATCCATCCCAAAATATAAGAACAAAAAGCAACTTTAATTCATCCTTTCCTCAACTATTTATCCACATTCACCAGAAGAATGGCTACATACATCATTTTCTGACATGTGCAAGACTTCTCTTGGTATGACCCATGCTTTCAGACAAACATGCCCACCATGTGCTTTGGAAAGCAAACAAAATCTGCCCCAAGAAAGCCACGTGTTGTTCTTCACGTGTGCCATATTTGCCCCCCCGAGCTATTTCCTTTTCGAAGACATGAATGGGCAGGGTGGTTCTTCCTCCTGAGGTAGTTCCAAGCACAAAGTTAAAATCCACAGGCAAATTTATAATGGGATTTAGGTGCCAAAAGACAGGACTAGAATTTAACTCTCTGTAGCTCCAAAAATCACTAAGTTCTGCAATATCTGCTACTTTCCGTCTCCTAGTGCTCCTAATTACCTGACTCTGAGTCAGCCCAGGTAGGACACCAGTGTTCATAAGAAATGACAGGCTCCCTCTTGAATAGGCTTTTCTCAAAGACATGGTTACTGTCCTGAGCAGGGGTCACGTTTCATATCGCTGAGCACATTCTTCCAAGTCCACCTCTTCCAACAGAGCAGCAGAAAGCTGAGCAGGCAGAGGGCAAAGCCCTTAAACCCACCATATCCTCACATTCATTTGAATTCAGTGTTCGACTGCACTGTGGCATCTCCCCATTTTATCTGCAACCATTTTCACAAACAGATTTGTATGCACATACATGTCTAGGGAATAGTTGTTCTTCAGACACATTTGTATGAAAGCAAGGCAACATTAAGCACAGATTAGAGCCCCTGCAGCTCATCAGCACCTATTATGCCTGAGTGTGAAAACGCAGGCAGAGGAGATGCACAGATCACCCAGAGCACCCAGCAGGACGCAGGTGCCACCGGACCAGGGCACCCACCCCATGGACTGCCCGGCACACAACACTGCACATTAACCACACGTGACACTCAGCAGGTCTGACAGAGCAGGCACAACACAAAGGTGACCATTAGATCTGCACTAACAGCTCTCAGAGAAGACCAGTTGCTTCATAAGCACCATGGCATGGAGTCATACTAAAAGTCACCTTTTTTGTTTTTATGTTTTTGTGGGTTTTTTGTTTGTTTGTTTTTAAATCCAATCTTGCCAAAGAAGCAAATCCAATGTTACCTAAAAAAACAGCCTAGTAGTCTGCTAGCAGGACTGCAGTATCAGTCCTAATGTGTGGTGCACAGCCTAATGCTTCATTAATCAATCCACAATCATATCCCTACAAATAATCTTATCGGTTAACAAAGATGATACTCCTCAGAGGACAGAGAAGAGGGGGAAAATGTTAAAGTAGCGGGATTGCATTCGTCCGATAACACTTCAGGCAATTCAACAAGCAAAAGTGGCCACACTAAAGCTGCATGAAATGAATAGAGAAGCAAAAGACCTGCTGAAGGAGTGAAAAAAATTGAGAAATTGTCTCCATTTTATGGTTAACCAGATTGTTTGATAACCAGATCAAACCATAACCATAAACAGAAACACTGACATGGCCAAAACAGCCATGAAAACATTAAGAGTTCCTCAATTATCATACAACTCAGTGTAAGATGCAAATGAAAAATGTCATATATGAAAGATAAGCATCTAGGGATGTGCTGAGTAAGGGCAAGGCTGGTCTTTTAAATCAATATATAAGACTCAAGACAAGAACTTGGCCCAGACATGAATGTGACAGCTTTCCTTCCCGAGCAGGAAGATGTTGCTCAATACCCGCCTTTCTAGTGCAGCCACTGTTCTTGAGCTGCATCCCACATCTGCCATTCTACGGCAACAATTATTTACCTACCTCTCCAACATATTAGGAGACCCATCAAATGGAAAATGCTATGAAAACTTCAGGTAGGAGATGGCAATAAACATCTCGAAATACAGGCATCAGGCAGAAGAGCAGAGATTTTAGTGTTTTTAATTTATCGACTAGCAGGGGTGTGTGACTGCTGATAGAAGAGCTGCTTCAATTCGCTGGTGTAACTGTCAGCAATGAATTCAAGCAAAGCAAGAGATTTGACACCTTTCAGCCACACTTAATAGGAATATAAATGGGTGGAAAGACAATTGCAATCAGATCTATAACTGAAACATCTCACTACTTGGGAAAAAATGACTTATTGTGATAATGCGGCAAGTATGATATGAACCAATAAGTCAAAGAAGTCACTGTTTGGGAGATAATTCTAAAATATATAGCTTTGCAGTTGTTTCAAAGAATGCAATGGATTGTTTTAATATACCTGACGCTCAGTGTGTCACATAGGCTCAGGGAAATTCCACATTCAGACTCATTATTCTAAATTAATCATAAACTTTGACGCTGCTTAGTTATCTAACAAGCAAGAGCATTCATATGAAATAAAAGCTAAGTTAGCCCTCCAACATATCAGCAATTGTTCCTGACTCCTCCTAAGAAAAGTTTAGGTTTGAGTTTGGTAAATCACATTTGGAATATTCCTCAAGAGCGAGCAAGCAACAGTTCTTCCTTCGACAGGACATCTGGGTACAATACACTGGCTGCTGTCAAGCAAGCGGGACACGAGAGCCCGGTCCATCCTGCGCTCGGCCCAGAGCCGCCTGTTCCCTCCCCATCCCCGGCTCCCAAAGCAAACGTGGTGCCACACGGCTCCCAACCCAACTGCTCCCACGCGGCAGCCGCTCCACCTCAGCTTGCCAGGCCCAAGCTTTAAAAGCCACGCCTGGCTCCAAAAGCACTAGTTTAAGGTTGTTAAAATTTAAAAAGTATAAAAATTTAAGTTTTTGTAAGACAAAAAAGAAAAGATAGAAACAGAGGAGCAAGCACAGGGAGCTCGGCACTCGAGAGGTTTCCCTTCCCTGTGACCGCCTTCACGTGCACCTGCAGCAGCGACCTGGCACTTAGCTCTGGCTCCTACCTAAACATTAACCCGTGATGTGCTGGCCCCTGGGCCCGAGCTCTGCTCTGGAAGCCAACAGGACACTCCTGGGGATGTGGCAGCAGTTTTGGCCCACGCTGCTCCCCACGGAGCCGCAGGGCCCTCACCTGAGCCGCATCCGCCCGTCGAGCTGGGCCTTGCGGGGCCGCTGGCAGCGCCGCCTCTGCGTC
The DNA here is from genome assembly GCA_013389825.1 of Crypturellus undulatus. Classification (NCBI taxonomy): domain Eukaryota; kingdom Metazoa; phylum Chordata; class Aves; order Tinamiformes; family Tinamidae; genus Crypturellus; species Crypturellus undulatus. Next base: position 223,220 of record VWPW01005406.1, read on the forward strand.
AGGCGAGGGCGCTGCCCCGTCCGCACGCTGGTGCCAGGGTCACATGAGGCACCTGGGCGGCAGCCCCTGCACGCCCAAGGGGAGTGCGGGCGTGAGGGTGGAGTAGGGCATTTTTTTTCCTCTTTAGTTGGGGTGTTTTTTTTTTTTTTTTTTTNCTGAGCCGCATCCGCCTGTCGAGCTGGGCCCTGCGGGGCCGCTGGCAGCGCCGCCTCCGCGTCAGGCGAGGGCGCTGCCACGGGGCCGCCCTGGCCATGCACTGGTGCCAGGGCCCAAATGGGGTGCAGGGCTGAGGGTGGAATGGGGCATTTTTTTCCTCTTTAGTTTTTTTTTTTTTTTTTTTTTTAAAACTCATTCCCTAAGTTTTGCAGACATCCAGGCCCTCGGCATGGTGGGGCTGTGCCAAAGGGAGCTCTTGACCCAGGAGGAGTTGGACACGCTCAAGCCGCAGCGCCATACACCAACAGCTACTCCGCTCACGGAGACATCAGCACTGACACATTGCAGCCTGGCCGGGGCACGGGCCTTTCTTCTGCACAAGGGCTACCGAAACTTAGCTGTCACCACACACAACACTGGCAGGATTCACCTTCCGCTGAGGTCGGAGGAGAGCTCCACAAACCTGGGTGTTTTTAAACACGCACCCCATGATCCTGCACCACCCACACCAACAGAGCTCTCATGCGAAGCCAGACGCAAGCAGATACCAAACAATAACTCACTGTAATGTTAGCAAGAGAAGAAAATGGGGATGGAAGTCAGGATCCAAGCTTATAAGCCACAGCTGCCAAAGAGCCAGGAGCCGTGCAAAGCGAGAGCACAGCCGATCCTCCAGCCCTGTGCAACGCGCTCAGGGCAGCGCCGATGCAAGCGCCCAAGAACAGTGAAGCGCCCAACCTGCCACCGCCAGTGCCTCACCTCCCGTCTCATGGATGCCACCGCCTCCTCCCTTGTTTGGCAGCACTAAGGGGCACAATGATTTAGAAAATAATGAGAACATAACGGGAGCTCTGTCAGAATAAGCAGGGAGGAGAAGGGCTGGCTTTGCTATCAGTCTGCCTCCCTCCTAATTGCCGGTGTTACAGTTTCACAGCCTGTAGCACAGCGCAGGAAAGGCACGGGGAGATGTTTTATTCAGTGCTCAGGAGACACAACACAGCTTCGCACCAACCCATCCTTTCCCGGAGAGGGACCACTCCGCAGTGCTGCTCTGCTGTCCCGCCTCACCTGCCAGAGAGGCAGGATGCCCCTTTTCCCAGTCAAAGGCCACATTAGTCACTGTTGTCAAGTCTGAGTTATAATAACATTGCAGCTAGTACAGCCTGCAGTCAAACCAGGCAGCATCAGAGAGGGGGAACAACAGCAAGGAGCAGTCACAGCCCAATCTGCCTAGCAAGAGAAATATTTTTTTTTTCTTTTTCTTTTTCCTCAAGAGATTATTTTCCCCCGCCCAGTAAAAAATGATCCTAAAAAACTACTGAGAAACACCACTTCCTTGCTGAACAGTCTCCTTTTTATTCTGAAGATAATAAATAATAAAAAAAATCAACCTTTACACCCATGTCCGATAACAATATTTTTCCTACTCAAGCTGAGGCTGTGACAGGTTTTCCGAGTCGGCTCTCCTTGCCACCACCAGCCTGCAGCTGGCACCTTCCAACAAACACATCACAGCAGGTCTCATCCGTCTGACCGGCTCTGGGGTCCAAGGCTTCTCACCTCCTCGTTGTGAACTGGCTTTGACCATCAGGAGCAATATACGAGTGCTACAATACAGAAGTCTGTATAGGGCACAAAAATGGACCTTCACAGAGTTTCAGTTCTTCCCAGTTGAAAAATCAAGATTATGTCCCGATAGGATCATTTTTTGCCAACCAATTATTCATGAGTAGCCACATTTCAAGAGAAAGACCACTTAAATTTTCACCTGCTTCCCATATGTTCTTCCACTCCCCATTTCAACTCCTGTCAGTCAACTTGTACTCATATTAATCAGCCTCAATTTCTTCCCATTCCTACTGGCAACACATTGCGTTACGTTTGTTTGCTAACAAACTAGAGCTCGCACTTGGATTTCCTGCCCTCTGGCAAACAGCTGTCAAGATTCAGTCCCACCGTTAATTAGTCTGTGCGTACATTAAATAGGCAAGGATCATCCTGATGTCTGAAGCATCACAACTCACTGCAGGAGCGCACCGTGCCTCTGTAGAGAGCCTGTCCCACCAAAGCTCATTAAGGGAAAACAAGCAAGGAGCGCTGAGGCAGGATCTTTGGCTCTTGTCAATGCTAATAATGTCAGGCCCACTTCTGCCTTGCCTTTTCATGTTAAAATTTTCTGAGGAACATGGTGGAGTCACACTTGACAGGTCCTAGAATATCTTTGATATTCTGATCAAACTTGACACCTACTACTTTATCTCTAGAGTAAGTGATCTTTGGAGCTCACGTACACAGCACCTATTAGCATATGTAGCTTTTTGATACCTGTTTGATATGTATTATTCTGTTTAGTTGTGTATAGATACTCACAAACCCCGTTCCTTCAGTCTGTCTTGATGTCTGAGGGGATTCATGGGCAAAGTGCTATTAGGTTTGCCTCAGGAGCAACCCTATAGTTTTCAGCACTATTCAGGGCCATAATGGTTACCGTTCATCAGTCTGTTGAAGTATTACTTGACTGGCTAGTTTTCTTTCCTGACAGGTAGGTTAACAAACATAAAACACAGAAGTTTATGGTGATTTAAAGCATCAAGTTTATTGGTGGATTGTATTTGCATGCCATGATAGACATCTTCCGTTTGGATTCATTTCTTTCATGATCCTCAGACCTTCTATCTTTCAAAATTCTGTTCCCATTTGGGTACCAAAAGGGTTATGATACACAATACCTGGTGTTACCTACACAGCACAGAACTCCAGAGCAGCATAAGAAATATCAGGCTCCCAAAACATGCACCATCTCTCTAGTACTGGCATGCCTCCTGCCTCTGAGGTTTTATACTGATTCTCTAGGAGCCACATTACCTTTCCCGGGGTCTGAAGTTATTTCTGTCTGACCCCTGTTGATAATTCAAAAATCACACCTGGTTTGTTGACCACATACAGCAGTATGTGGCCTGCAGTCCATCTATTTAATGACTGGTGAGAAGTGTATCTGCACCAGCCTGCAGCATGTGCCCAAGTGAACGCAAGAAGGGAGTTCTTCTGTGGAAATGGTGACATACTGATGTTAGCATTTCTAGCAGGTGCCACTCACCCAAAGTATAACCGCTTTCTTCCCATGCTAGGATGCTTAACTCATCTTGACATGTTACCATGCATCATGCTGCAATCTATAAACAGGCTTCTGCTGTTGTGGAGGGCATAGAGGTTTTATCACACTCACATTATTTTTGCTCCAGATGTAGGGAAGGTGGAACCAGACCTTTTTTATTTGACAAGTACATTTGGCAAATTCAAAAAGCATCAGCCCTGCAGCTTGCAGCCCTCCAACCCTCCACAGGGCAAGCACAGCTCAAACATTTGCAAAATGCCTTTTCAAACATCTACATAGCAGCAGTCAGCTCCAGCTTCAAGTGATGTGGCATTTTATCCAGCAGAGGAGCTACCCCTTCCAAATAAGGGCTCTATGAGCTATCTTTGGGGAAGTCAGGGAACTGGATGCCACACATTTCCTCAGCTTTGCCACTGGATAAATAAACCAACTGTAATGATGTTTTCCCTTGATGCAATGATTTGCTCACCAGAAACTCATCTAAAACATCCTCCCAAGCCTAAAACACCACCAGGCAAACTAGCTAGATTAAACTGGAGACCTCAAGACAGGCGATTCCCTTTGGCATTCCTCAGGAGTTGGCAGCACCGGCTGTCAACGGGTGGGGGAGACCCAGCCATCTCCCCTGGGCTGTTCTAACTACCAAGAATCCCATATATCTGATGCTAGCTGTCCACAAGTCTCAGAAATGGTGATATCTTCTCCCCATCTTACTTATACTACAAAGCAAATTAGAGATATTGAAGTGTGTTAATCTTGTAATTATCATGGTAATAATAAGGGAGTTCAATGATCTTGCTAATTCAGTGTTCAGCAAGACTGGAGTCAGAAAACACTCCTTACCCCATCTACCCTTCTAATTCTGCTTAAATCAGATCTTCCCTGCAAGAGAGAATTATAACTATGTGTATCAGTACCCCATCTCCAGTCTAATGTTTGAGAATTGCTGGAGGTCTAACCAAAGGCTGTTTTATAATGTAAGTAATAACCATGAGGCTACAATCAGGAGCTATCCAGCTATACATTATTCTGCAAGATTGCCAGAGGAACTGAAAAGACAAATAAAACACCTACATGAGGACTACAATTTCTCATTGATTGCCTGTTAAGGCTCTTAACAGGCCAAAGCAGGCTGCCTAAAAGTTGTATCTGCCTAATCAACTCCCTCCTCTGTTTACTCTGAAGCCCCATCTTCAGTGCCAGGGCTCCATGGGAACACTGGTACTGCTGCAGAAACCACACACAAAGCCCAAGGAAAATCCCAGCTCTTGCTCTTGCTCAAAGCAGGATCAAGATTTGGGTTTTTTTTGTTTGTTTGTTTGTTTTCCCCCCCTTTTCTTCCACACACAGGGAACTAGGCTCATTAGAAATCACCTTGAGAAAGCATCTAGTAGAGATGCTCAAGGAAGTTAGTTAGCTACTGCAAAGCACTTCCTTGCGTCACTCTACAGTTGTCGTCATGCACGCACGCATGCAGGGGCAGACAGGAAGGAATTAGAAGCAGTGTAGCAGTAAGATACTGCTAGTTACTCGTACTGCTGTGCTTACCCTGTCATTGGTTGTTCAAAAACCCACACCTCATCTTTGCATCACTCGGATGAAAATAAAAATAAACCAAGTGTAGAAGACTGGAAGAGGTTAAAAAACTACACAGCTTCTCAACGAGGGATTCCCCATTTTGGGGTGGACATCTGTATTTCCCAAGTAGATGTCTCAGTGTAGGGCATGCTGACAGGATTGAAACAGAGTTTATCCAAACACGCACATCTGGCCTACCGAGCTTCCTCCTGCCACCCAGGCTCCGCAACAAGGAGGCAGGGAGAGGCAGTACTTATCTCTTACTGTAACCAGATCTTAATCCCTAGTACCTACCAGATAATGTTTCTGGTCTATTTGATACACTACAGAAATAATGAATAGTAATTAAAATTAATCATAATACGTTCCAGTGCCGTTAACAGCAAAACTTTTCAGCATGCCAATTATTTGTGAACACAGAAATGACATACTGAATCAGCCAGCCCACCGCCCTGTTTCTAATCAGCAAAAAAGCATCTAGACAAGCATACACAGGAGCAATGCAGGCATAAAATGAGAGTTTGCCTGAACTCTTCTGAATAGAGACAGATAGTTTCCATACACTGTAAATATGCTCTTTTTCCAAAAAACTTGCCTTGCTCAAACAGCAGCAGGGCTAGAATATCCCACTAGGCAAAAGCTGCATTTGGATAGTTTTTGGATAGTTGGAGCATAGAAAGTGCTCACAAGTAAAAAAAATAACACTGTAATAAACACACCATACCCTAAAGATTTTCCATAGCTTTAAGAGGTGTGCCATAACCAGGATGGCCAAAGGATGCAATCAAGAGAAGTCTTGTAGATAAGCTGGTATTTTATTAAAGCAATCAAAATGAATTCAGAAGAGAAGCTACTTGACACATCAGCCCTCTATCAGTTTCTTTCCAGGTTTATCAACTGTTCTGTTAAACGGCATCATATCTCCCTAGAGACCTTCCTGCGGCAAGTGGCATAGGGAGGGAGAAGAGCAGAGCGCAGGTCTGGCACATCCCCGACAGCCGCTTCTATCCCGTCTGCCCCTGGTGCCGACCCAAGACAACAGAACACACCGAGCCAGCAAGGCCCTGTCCGACCGTGCGCTACCACCATCAGGAAAAATCACCCCTCAGCAGAATGAGGAAGGGTCCAAGAGCAGGGCAGGCTATTAAACGAGTCTATATGTCTTACTCAGTTACTAAATAGAGGAGAAACGGAATAGGTGGAGTCATCTGTGCGATGAGACCTGGGCACAGATACTCCGCAAGGAAATGGGTAAGACACCTGAGAGGGATAAGGTTGAACTTGTTTCCCTCACCCCTCACAACAGCTTTTTGTTCTATGCAGCACATGTACAAATATGCAGATCGACAGCACATTCAAGGCAAAGGGAAGATATTGAACTATTTCAGGCAGGTTTTGGCTCAAACACGAGAAGTCCTTTCTGTTGAGTCATGCACATGTGTGTTTTGCTACCTGACATACAGTAGCCACTTTCAAATCATCCAGTGAGCCTCAAGAAGTCAGCCTGGCATGACATTTTAGATAAAATGCATATTGATTTACAGACATAGGTTTCCCAGCAAAGTAGTTGTTAGAAATGAAGTGCATTTTTTTGTTGTTGTTGTTTTCGTTGTTGACTTTTTTTTTTTTTAAATCATTGGCTTTTCAATGTTTTTTACAAGAATCGTCACTCAAAACAAGTTGCTTCCAAGTCAAGCAACTGCCTTGTAAATCACATTGCAAATAAAACAATTTTAGTAGTACCTTTGTAACTACAAGCTTCACAATTAAAAGATACCTCAGGTCCCACTTCAGGTCATCTCAGAAAGCCTCCAATTGACAGGTGTTTATGTCAGCCACATCAGAGAAGCAGATGGATCTTTATGGGCATCACATGAGCCTCATCAATATTATTAGGACAATAATTAAATTATTTGTATACTACTGATCTGTGGTAGCAAATACAGTCAGAAAGGTGCTAGTTAACCCTGAGCTGCAACCTGGCCCAAACCCCTATCCAACATATACTGGTCCACTTCCAGTGGAAGTTACTGGTGGCCAGTTCTGGGTAAAAACTTTTCAAAGACAGATTTAAAATCAGAACTAATATTTTTTCGGAGGTTGCTCAGCAGCCCTCGCCGTTCGATCCCCAGCTTTCCACAATAAATCACTCCGGTTCTGTGCCCTGTACCAAGTCAGCTATCGGCAGTGTGGATCAGAATACACAGTTGTGTTTATGTGAAAGGGAAAATAATAAATGAAAAATTATGAGTGGAAATTGAATCTGCTAGACGAATGCTCAGCAATAGATTAACATATGCTGCATTTGCAAAAAAACTTTATCTCCAGCTTATATTAAATATTGAAATTGCTGAGTTTCCCTCGATGTGCTACACGCCTTGATATATTGTAAGCAAGCATATTTCGTTAGCTGCATATATCCATATCTCTCTAATAACTTTCAGACTCCTGGACTCCTGTCATTTGGAGTTACATTTGAAGAGACACTTGAGACCTATAAAAGGAGAAAAAAGAAACAAAAAAAAACACAAAAAGAAAAAGCCAATTGTAAAAGCAATGTGCTTCCGCTGCTTTTGTCAGTGAAAACTTTCCTTTGAGATGTATAATTGAAAAGCAATGCTGCAGCACAAAATATTACATGAGATGATGAACATTTCAGTGACAAACTCACAGCGCACAACCCAAAACATAATACGCTGTTTATCAGAGATAATTACGGGCTTTCCAGGCCATTTTAATCCTTTTGTTACCTTTTAAACAAGCTCCCTGTCCCAATTTTAGAGAGAGGAAATAAAAAAACATTTGCATTCTTCTCTGAAAAATATTCATTATCCAGGGTAACAGAGAGAATAAACTGGATCTTCTGCAGAAGATACTACCCTGCTAGGCAGCTGCTCCTTCCCAAAGATAAGATACAAGCCAATGAACCATCACAATACACTTGCTTTTTTAATTTCTAGGAAGCCAGAACTAAGCTGTAAGCTTCTCTGTTTATATTCCTTTGCTTTGAATTTGTTTGCTTTCTTATTTTAATATTTTCTAAATTCAAAAAAAATCCAAATCAAACCTTTTTAGTAGAGATCAGAATGTGAAAAATGTAATTTAATAAAAGACTTATCCACTAGAAAAGGAGCCAATTAAAAACAGTTTATCTCCATCTTGATTTATTTTTCAGGGAAATAAAAGAAACTGTTATTTGGCAAAACATTTTTCTGTTACTTGAACTCTTCAAAAGAGTTGCAGTTTATATTGTTAACCTCAGAACTGCTGAATATTCCACTGTAAGGTCAAATAAGTACTTCTCACTCCCATCTCAAAGCCTAACTCAGTCACAGAAAGCATTAAAGGGAAAAAAAACTACCTAGTGGTCAAAAGCCAAGGCAAACTTGAGTTATGCCTGTGTTTTCATTACTAATTTAAATACCCTTAACCCTGACGATAACCCCTATACATAATTTGTACCACAGCAGCAGGTATTGATAAAAACAACAGAGGTAAAAGAATTTCACCTCAGCATAATACTAGAGACAGGCACAAATAAAACAGAAACACTGATTCAGAGAAATATGCACTTTCTTAAAAAGGTTAGAAAATAATGCCCAAGGCCTTGGTCCTTCCACACGGATCCACACTCCAAGGATCTGCATACGTGACCAGCTCATCCCGTCTCACACAAGTCAGTGACTCTGCTCCTACACTCACCAGCTACTGCTCAATTACAGCAAACTGCTCACCACGATTTCCTATCAGCATCTTTGTCAGGATGACCCAGTTCGAACTTTACACATATTTAACCAAAACTCATTTTCCCCTCCAGCAAACTACTTCTGTGCTGGTTTAGTTATTTTCTGAAAATACAGGGGCCAGATAACACTGAACAGCTTGAACAAAGTCAGCTCCATTTGCTGACGCTGCTTGTAGAAATTGTTCTTGCAAGGTGGCTGCCACAGCAAGCTTTGCAATGCATTTTTTAGAAGAACACTTGGTTAAATTAATATCTGCTAACTACAATGCAACACATGCATAATACAGTGTAACAGCTCCGAAGATTTAATAAAACTATACAGATAAGAAGTTTAATGATCCATAGCATTAACTGAAAAATCTGGCTTTTCAAAATACAAACCCTAATGGCTTAAAACACCTGTTGTTTACTCTCAAAATTAATGGCAAACCTCTAAAAATAATATTGAATTTAATATTAATAGAGAGTTCTACCATAACTTGTTAGAGACTGCTACTGGTATATATGAGCATTTTTTTATACATACACACAGAAGACAGATTTTTTTATAGCTCTGTCTTAAAAAAGGAATACACACACACGCACAATTTCCACCTAGCCACATGTGGGATAAATTTGTGCGCACTCCAGAAAGGGACTGAGTTTGCCTATCTGAAATGCCAAGCATGGTGTTGGCAATCAGCACCAACTATAATGAGCAAATGAGGACTCTGCATTTGTAAATGAAAGACCCCATGTATTACACAGAATCAGGGAATGGTTGAGGTTGAAAGGGACCCCTAGAGATCATCCAGTCCAACCCCCCTGCTCCTGCAGGAACACCTAGAGCACAGGGCTGCATCCAGGCAGGTTTGGAAGATCTCCAAGTCACTCTTTACCTTCACCCTCCTCCTGCTCAGTAGATATTCAGGGGAATGCACAGCAGAATCATAGTTTGACTTTGTGTGCCTTCTACTGTCTGAGAGGTCTGAGAACAGACATCTGGATAATATTGACAGAAATGACCTTGCTATGAAGTAAGGAGAGCAACAGCTCTAAAATACTGCAGGAGATGTCCTAAGTAAGGACCACAATTTCCCTTCTGATTGCATAACTCACAAAAATTCCACCTCCTTTCAATAATATTTCACAAAAATATTGAAAAAGTTTTGGGGAAATGTAAATGAAATTAAGGACACTTCTTTGCACCCTTTAGACTTCCAATAATCTATGAGATCCTGATAATTTTATCACCCCTAAACAGCCGCCTTAACCCCTGTTCATCCCCAGGCCCACCCGACCTGTTCACCCCCAGCAAATGCTGTCCCATCACACCAAAAGCCCTACATAACCAACACCACCACAAAGGATGAGCCTCAACCAGGTATTTGCACAGGTAAAATAATGCCAGAAAGCCCAGCTAAGAGTCATAAATTGACCACTTCAACTTCCTCCTCATCATAAATTCAGTGCAAACATTTTTACCTGCACTAGCAGTATGAAATAGGAAGTCATGAGTGACTAGAACAATTCCCACTGCAGCTGAATAAACTCTCCCTTCCCAATCTGTTACAGCCATAACAAGATATACGTGGAGAAATAATGTTGATCAAGGCGGAATAATATTTAGAGCAGAATGTCAGGTTCAGCCACAAATAGATTTGCTTGTGGAAGCAGCTGCTGCATCCATTAGGATTTTCTAATAAACTGTTATGAAGATTGACACTTTGGAAGCAATTAAGTATTAGGTATTTTTAGGTAATTACCAAAGCAATAACATAAGACGTGCTCATTTTCAGAATGAGAAATTATCTGTAGCTCCCATTGCTGTGCTTCTTTTAATAATTCACAATAGCTTTGACACCAATGATTACTTTTGATTAGTCCAGCTTTGCAACTTCCCAAACAAGCTAATAGGAGTAAAAGAAACTGTTTACAGCCGGGAAAAGATCCCATCAGTTTAACGTTACTGCGCTGTATGAAACCGCCCGGCGGCACCAGAACTCTGAGCTTGGATTCGGTTCCAGAGCCTCACGAAAGGCACCAAGTTCCCCTTAGACATTCACCTACCAGGGGGAGCCATTGGGCTAATCAGCCTTGAACTACTCTCCTTTGCATGGACAGAAATCAACACTAATCTCATTTGGCACCACTGCAATGAAACCAGCATCTTTTCTGGGGATTGCAACAAACAGAGAGAATTCACACAAAGAAAGAGGGGAAAACCCTTCAAGGCCAAAGCTCTACACAGTTACACCGGTTATTTTGTGCTAAAATTGCACAGATAGATACACTGACTCTGTGCTAGCTGCAAAGTGATTTCAGACCAGATAAACTTACCTCAAATCACCCTGCCAGGGAGAAACTTCACCTTTGGAGAAACAGCCAGGAATACTTTGCCAGAGCCGCACGAGCACAGGTATTAGCTCCACACGAGCTGTGGGCCAGCAATGACAGGACACTAGTGGCTTGGCCCTTCCAAGCCCCCTGTAACACCTGCCTCCCCGCTAGGACATCCACGAAGGCTGCAGCTACTACCCACAACTCCAGCCCCATCCCACCCTGCAGCAGGGGGCTCCCAGGGGAGCACAGAGCTGCCCCCTGCAAAGGGGTTATTGCTGCAGCTGGGGATGGTTGGGGGCATTAACCCAGCAGAGTCTTCCCGTGCCCCTGTTTGCCCCAAAGAGAAGAAAACCCAGAAAACACCCTCCACCCAAACCCCTTCCTATTCAGCTCCAGGGGCACCAGAAGACTAGATCATTCTGCCTCGTTTATTTTTAAGTGTTTCCTGCTTGCTGCTGCTTTGCTTCTAAATCGCACCATCTGTGCTTCCACCATGATGCTCAGCTGCCTTTAATGAAGTGCCGTTTGCGGAGGGTTTTAAGGCTGAAAACCGATGTTGGCTGAGAACTGTGGGCTTGGGTGCTGCTCTGGCTGCTCAAGTGGAAAAGGGTGGTTCTATCCTACCCACCACGCAGGGCGATGATGCAAAATGCACCAGGAACACTTGGCTCCTTTACAATTAAGGTGCAATGAGGCCAAGGAGATTTTGGTATCCCCATGGGTATGGGGAATGGCTGGATTCAAGCAGCTGGAAGTGAGGCATGCTCTTGCAGGTGGTTTTTGGTTTCTTTGAAGCAGCAGACACTGGGGTAAGCATCTCATTAAGACCCCAAGACATTAATAAAGTTGCATTTTTCAAGGCTCTGTTTTTATTTGCATTGCTACATGAAGTACCTCAGCATCTGCAAGACAGGCACACAGAGCACGCAAAAGCATAAGATGAGGGAGCAAGTTGGTGCTTTAGACAAGCATGCAAACCTGCAATAACACCGTCCTCCGGAGAAGGATTCAGACTGTAACTGCACCTCTGCTCCGGGCACCCTGTTGCAGCCAGCTCAAGAGAGATGCCCGAGGTCTTGAGCCTGTCCAAGCAAGCTGTGCAGGTAGCTGAATGCCAGACAAGCACCAGAAGGGTCTCACAAACACATTTCCATCCACAATCACCCCAGCAAAACTAAGAAGACTAACATAATTTTCCTCAAACAGTAATATCATTAAGAATAACAGCATTTCAAAAACACAACCAAAGCTAAATGACTCTGGCTTGAGTAGCAAAAGCCCGTGGCTGCTCTGCAAGGATTACTCTTATTAAATAGTAATATCTCTGCCTGCTCAGAAATTACTTTCTTCAGAGGGAAGCTGAGAATGAAGGGGAAGAGGAGGGAGCACAGGGGTTCTGGATATCTTTTTTTAAAGGTTTTAAAGGCACTATGTGGTTTGCCTTGCATGGCGTGGTTATGTATGTGCAGGTGTGCACATCTGGGCCTAAAGGTTTACGGGGCCATGAATTCCAGCATTTTTTATCCATAAGGCAAAGTGGCATCAGTTATTATAGGAGAAATATAAATAATCGTTTCACATCCAGATTAAAAAAAAAAAAAAAACATATTCTGAATAGCCAAAATCTGAAATAAAAAAAAAAAAAACACATTCCGAATAGCCAAAATGTGTGAGTAATGTGGATGCTGCATGCAGTTTCATTCCACATTAAACATGAAACACAAACCTACCACAGAGTGGAAAAAAATGTTGAGTTATGCCCAAAGAGGCTTTGACCATATGTGGTGCAGTCCTCAAAAATTTCTTATTAGGCTGCTATGGCACCGCTCCATTTGTTAAATTATTTTATGTTAGTGAGAATGATTAGGTTTCTTGTGCAGCTATTGGGACCCAAAAGGCACCTTTATTTCCCTCATTTATCACATACAGCAGCATTCGGCTGAAGTGTAGAGGTAAACAATTTTAAATAGCAATGTTCGCTCTTGGAATACAGTCATCCTGACCACAGGAGCCTTGGAAAAATGCAGATTTCAACTGCTCAGATTACAGTTTTGTCTGCATTTGAGTCTGAAGTGCTAACTTATCACCAAGCTCGGCAATAAAGAAACATGGAGGGAAGACATTAAATATTTATCCCTGCAGTACCCTACAAGTTTTCATCATCAAAATATTAATTGTAAAACAAAAACAAAACAGCTCTAACCACCAAGAATGAGGAAGGCAATGCTCAAAACCAACCTGCCAGTGTCACAATGGATTTAGTTTGGAGTGCTGAAAGATCTGTTTGCCGGAATGTACTTTGGAGAAGAAAATATTTTGCAAACAGATGAAAATACATATCAAAATAATTTCCAATGGCTCTGAAATTACAACCTGCGAGAACTATCAGTTTAGGGCTAGGTGCTACTGTGTGTCCCAACACCTGGCTCCCATATGCCTTCCCTTGGATACAAATTCTCCGGCACAGGAGAGAACTCCAGAGGAATCACAGACCTTTTGCAGACCTTTCCACCTGCCTGTTGCAGCAAGGGCTTAGAAAGGACACGCGGTCCATCAGCAAGCCAGCAATAACGTGTCACTCGGAGCCTTTTACATCTCGGCCACACCTTGGACTGAAAACAGAGTTCTTGCTTTCTGAGGAGGAAACATTACAGGAATTGCTAAAAAAACTGTTAAATAACCTCTAGCCCTATATTAGTTTGGAACTAAATATATTAAAACACTTATTATATCCTAGAGTACTGTGGCAAAGATTTTTATTAACTTTGAGAACCTTGATCATTCTTTGGAAATTATTATGAGCTTCGTACAGATGCAAGGAGCTGAAGCTGCTGTAACCCTCCAAAGTGGGGAATATGTCGTTCTCCAAAGAAGATCACATGCAAACCCTGGCAGAGGGAGAGAGCTTTGCGAGCTAAAATCGTGGCCCGTGCGCCCAAGAGAGAGGCTGCCGAGGTCTGAGCAGTAGGGAGGAAGCACAAGGGAGTACTGCAGGAGCCCAAACAGGCTCCAAGGGGCTTTTTTGGATGGACTGATAAGGGTTTGCAAGGAAGAAAGGCTCTGGCTTCTTCTGTTCAGCTCCTGCTGTGCTTAATAACACGAAACCTTATACATTATTTTTAAATAAAAATGTACATCAAAAATAAATGAGTCCTTTCATCCAATTCTACTAATGGAAACAACAAACAGGACTTCAAATTTCGACAACTGCTCAAATGAAAAAAGGTAGCAGTATACCAAACAGCCCTTGGCTTTGTCCCCTGTGAAATCTGCAAATTTCACCCTGGTTTCGCACGAGGACCGGCCACAGGTGACTTTCAGAAATGCCGCACATCAACCTGCAGGTCTCCTGAAGTCTAATGCTGGAAGAATGAGGAAAAGCTGTGTTTTTTACTGTCAAAGTTATCTATGAAGAAGGAAAAACTCAAGCAGGAAATACAAATTTGGAGAGAAAAACAAAACAAAACAAAAGCTTCAAGGATTCCATAGGAAAATATTTGTTATAGTGCTAAAAGCCCCATTTCTAGTTCAGTTAAGAAATCCCAAATTACTTCGCTGATTTGATTTATCTTGTTTTTGGAGAGGCAAGAAAAGCTACACAACGACAGATATGTTGGCCAGCATAAAGAAATACCTTTATGTCAGTGCGCTGCCATCAGTCAACGTATAGAGCTGTGTAGTCAAATGTTCTCTACTATCGGGTCTGCAGCAGACCTGAAAGCAGAGAGCAGGAGCATCAGGAAATATTTTTAACTGTTAATTTCTCCAACTCCACGTGCACACACAGACCTATCAGCACATCCATCGTAGTGGGGTGCCGGGTAGCAGAGGGCACCAGTTTGCGTCAGCCCCACAGGGACTTGAGTTGGGCAGCTCCATCACGTCTGGCGTGTAAAGATGCTCTCTCCAAGTAGAGCGTCTTTGACAATAAATTGCAATTGTTTTTACAATGTATGAAAGAATGGGGCATTCTGAAAGACATAAAGCTGGCCTTTGCTGAAAGAGCTTATTGTAAAGGCAAACTGTGTGGATTGGGAATGGAGAAAAGGAGAGATGGGCAGCTGAAATGGGCCTAAGTAAAAAAAATCCAGGGATAGTGGAGACATATGAAGTCGAATCGCTACTCAGAGATTAAATTATTAATTATTCCCCAAAAAGCCCTTTGTTTATCTCACCTATGCTCAGTTCCATAACAAGGGCCACTGCCAGCACTGCCTTGTAAAGGCCATCAAGCACAGCACACACATAGCTAGAGCCCAGGCTTATTGCATTACAGGGGATTTTAAATACTGCTGCTCCCCACAGGCACTGATATGGGGTCAAGAAGATAATACCTATTGCAGAGAAATCTAATTCCAGAGCTGGGAAAATCTCTTCCCACCCAGAAATGGCTTTAGGTATTGAAATGAATCCTGTATTACAGCTCAGCTTTGGTCAAAGCAGAAATTCTGACAGATTTATTACTACCTTATCAAGTGACTTCATGATTTCAAAAAATACATATATTCTTCTAAAATCCATTTATCCAGACAGAATTCAGTAGTTACATGAAGTATGCTTATTTAATTGAATTTTGCTCCTAGCAAGTGAATCTGGGAGTTTGCATCTGCAGCACCACACCGGCGCGTGCGTCAGGTTATTAACATTGCCCGTTTCCATATTCACAGCCCCACTTAAAATCATGCCCAGGCACTTTCCTTTATGCCTGTGCATTCTGAGGAAATTACTTTTTAACTTGGGTCGGCTTCAATTTTAACTTTTTTTTTTCAGGAAATATTTTTAATCTGCAGCAGTCGAGCATTTACACCCCTCATTTTATAGTCCTATGTCTGGAGAAATGAAGGAAGCGGCCAAGGCCACGTCCTCCAAGGAGGGAAGGGGTGGTAAATGGGAGGCCCTGGAGCAGAGAGGGCAAATGTGCTGCAATTTCAGCTGAGGTTGACCTCAGTCTCCAGCACAAGGCAAAAATATTGCTTGCCAGCGCTGGGATTTTATAAGGTGCTCTCCAGTCCGTGCACATCCGTAGGCCTATTGGGTCAGTTATTATCTCAAAGCCTTTTACTTATCGAAAGTTGCTGATTAATGAAGAAAGCTGAAAGCTCTTCCAGGAGCTAAGGACAGCCTTGAAGAAGGGTAAGCAGAAACCTTCAGTCAGCTAAAATCTTCAAGTTACGCTAGCACGGAGCTGAAGTACCTTCAAGAACACGCAGGCTCAAGAACAACCAACCCGCCACGATACCGGGGGCTCTTGGGCCGGGAGTCCTGGTGGCTGCAGGACCGGGGAACTAAGGGACTGGCAGGAAGGAATCCGGCCTGCAATCTAAGAGATCGGGCTGAAATGGCACATCGCTCTATCTGCTCCATAGCTCATCCCATTATCTTACTTTAAGGGTTCACTGTTAGATGCATTCATGATTGTAACGTGCTTCTTGGCAGCAGGAATAACAAGACCTTAACAGAAAGAATAATGATTTGGGATAGTTACCGGCTTTCCCTGCTTCTTTTGGCAGGATTCAGCAGTTGGAGATTACAGCCCGCTTCGTGACAGCACATATTTAACATGACTTGCTGTGCACTGAAGGCAGAGAGGGGAGAGGAGTCAGGAGGTGAGAAGATGACAGCCACTGTGGCACCCAGTCACCTATTCGAAGTACAATCTATTTCCAATAAACATCTTATATCAGGACCCATCAGACAGCAGCCCTCTTCATTGCAGATTCATAACAAGCTGCTATTTATTGCAAAGAAATCACACGCAACAAGCAGGGATACGAAGGAAGCAGCACTGCATATAAATGAGGGAAAATTCCAAGCATAAAACAGAGCTTTGACTAAAAGCTCATTACAAAAGAAATGCCTGACAGCTGTACAAATGATTGAACATAACCAATTCAAGGATGCAAGCCACAGACTGAACTTGTAAAAGTTAACTAAGAAGCTTTTTACATATATACTCTATTGTTTTTTTTTAATATATTATTAATGTGCAGCTGCTTCATATTTCTTTTTGCCCACTTCCAATCTCAGCGGCAAGTGCGTTTATCTGAAGGACATTATTTTAATGAAGTCACTTATGCCCTTAAAAATTAATATGTCAGAGCAGTTAAAGTCTAGTGACTGTAACCAAACCAAATAATGGATAATGGGGAAATGTAATGAGAAAAAAAAATACAGCCTGAAGTCAAGGTTAAGTAGTTAACCTTACGAAAAAAGTGAGAGGGAAAAGAAAAGCCCAAACCAGTGATATAACCTCTGACATGCCATAAAGGGGACTATTACCTTCCTATACTCTGTGGTGAACTGAGTTTTTTAACTATCACTGCTTGCTGCATTGGAGGCCCCAGGAGTTACAGCGTCGTCTGAGCAGATAAACGTCACCTGGTCGCGCTCCACAGGAGTGACCTGAGAGACTCCCCTTTGCTAGGGCAGTGCCAGAGCGTCTCAGGTTGAACCTGCCTGTCCTTGCCAGGAAGGAGGGAGTCTCACATGAGCAAAATGTGCTGTGGAGGTACCCAGGTGTGTTCACACTCCCTGTGCTTTAAGCTAAGTCGTACAGACACTGCTCCTTAATGCAGTCAGTGCAGGAAAAGGTTTCGTTCTCCGTTGGCCTCCAGGGCTGAGGCTCGCTCGTCGGCCTCAGGCAGTTGCGCTGCCCCTGTACGCGACGGCTGCTGAGGCAGGCGGAGAGGGGGCCAAATAAGTGCACAGAGCATCTCAGCACAAGAGAAGTCACCCACCTTGGCATCCAAAAACCCAGAAAATCCACATTTTTTCTCCACCAGGCAGAAAACTCCACTGATAACCCACTGAGATATTACTAATCTCATAGCATGGCAACTCAGTTAAGCTACCGATCACATATGACGTGTTTGGCTCGTTATTAGCTGCAAGCACTGCAGAAGGTGATGGGCACCTTCACCTTTCCAAAGCTATCAGATATTCATGTGCTTTCTGCCTCGGCCGGGGGAAGATGCTGCTGGGATCAACCCCCATCCTCTTTCCAAGGGACCTACAGTCTCAGCGGTGCAGCTCCAAACTGGGTTAATGTCCTACAGAACATTCATAGGTAAAGAACTGTAATTTAATTTGCGATTGCATAAGCCAGTCACGGAAGCCTCCCAAGAAGCCTGAGTTTTCATTTCTTTCATAGTAGACATTTAATTATATGATAATTACTTACAGCTTGCAGCTCAGCTTCTACTTTTATGAAATATAAATTGCACTTCACTCAAAAGTGCAGGATGAGCATTTAAAAGGCTTCATTAAGTAGGTTTTAAGATTTTCCTGACGACTTTCTTTAAGCTGTGGAACAGGAAGCAGATGTACCTGTAAACTGAGACTTGCTTCACAGAAGAACAAAGTAGAATTGTTAATATAATACCAGGATGGATGAGCCTTTACAAGAAAAAATATTAACTTTTAACAAACGCATTTGTTTAAATGACAAACAAAATATTTCTACTGAGCTGCGTGATGAAAGGGCCCAGGTTTGCAGTGCTCAGACACGAGGAGGAAGGTTCTTTATTCTCCAGGGCCGGGAATCCTGGGGTAGTATCAGATCTTTGGTGTCATTAAAACAGACTGACTAAAATAATTCAAGTTATGCCATACTGCATTTGAATTCATTAGACCTGTAAATACAAAATAAGATAATACAGATAACATACATCCCTGGCTTGCAAATTTTGGGAAGAATTTGTTCTTTAAGGAAAGAGAATACACAGAATTCCTCCCACCATAGGAGGCTGCCATAGGAAAATGAATCAATGCAGTCATTGAGATTTTCCTGGCTTCTGTAAAGTTTGGGAGAAAAAATGTGAAGATGCATAGGCCGAAGTTCAAGTCACCTATGAAAGAAAGGCAAAAAGGAAGTCATTAGAAACAGCAGTCACTCCAGAGTGAACATGCAAGAACTTGCGAGTACCCCAGCAAAACCATGCCCACCAACAGCCAAATTCTCACCTTCTGAAGCAGCATGACTAGGCTGTGCTCTGAATCTGCACCAGGGTGCTCCTCATCTGAGCTTCTCCCAGATCTAGATGGAGACAAGAGAACAAGAAGTCTTTTTTACCAGTTTATATTGTTCCAGATGATGGGACCGAACACTCTACACTCAATATTTATACACTCAATACTCTCAAAGCCAAACAAAGTAGTAATGTACTTTTGTCTGCTCTACATCTAGGAGGACTGAATAATTTCTCAAAACACACCATCCAACATCTTCACCTTTCCAGCAAACCTAAAGGTAAAGCTGAAGTGGGGGTCAAGCACTAAATAATCTCTTGCAAAGAAGCACAACTCGGCTGCTCCACCAGCCTCCCATCTGATGCCACAAAGGAGAAGACAAAGTCTGCCTGAAAGCGGGAGCACCAAAGTGGGGGCTTGGCTTCCCCAGGGCACTTGTAAGGAAGCTAAGCAGGTCTAAAAACACAAATTGAAGGGATCAGCTAAACCACTAAACTACACCAAGTGGGATGCTTGGGTTAATTCACTCCCAAGGAAAAGAGTGCTGATGGAAATTTTTACCACTTCTGTTCTGAAGAAACAAATTTACCCAGGATTTGATGGCTGGCTTTGCACCCAAGATGTGAAGGGGGATGAGAGGCAAAGGGGCTGTCTTCTGTGGGGCTGGATGTTTCCTCCCATCCCACAGGCAGCTCGCAGAGGCCTGAGCTGAGGGGCATCAGCACAGACACATGGACACGGCCTCTGCGCTCACGTGGAAGCTACCTGCTGGGCTGCACCTATTGCAGGAACGTTTCAGAACAAGAAAACAAAACAAAAAAGGCCAGCCCATGAACAGGGAAAAAAAAAAGAAAAGGACCTTGTAACTCCTGTGCCCAGACAGGTGGACTTTGTTGGACTTTATTCTCCTCTGGAGAACATCCCATTTCTCATACTTGGATACTGCTGGGGAACCTCATTAGAAACCAAATTACTACCTGCATCAGGTTTACACTAATATATTGACATCTACAGCACTTGCTAAATGAACCATAAATCCAATACACTAAAGTCATTTTCAACTGAATCAAATCAGTTTTCAGTCAAAAGAATTACAATTGTTATATACTTAATGCCTGGCACTTTTGTGGTATTTCCAGCTAGATCATTTCAGACACAGAGAGCAAACTGCAAGCCTGGGAGGAGCGCGAGCTGCCCGGGCGCGCGGCACGCGCACCGAGCGCAGCGAGAGCAGCTTCAGGGCGGTAATTGGCTCTAACTGACTGGCTGGCATCCAGGGCGGTGCCTTTCGTAATCTGTTTTCAGCACGCTATTTCCTCCTCCCTAGTTAATTTATACTTTCTTATTATAAACCATATTGTTTGCATTTCCTAGAGGCTCTGCTTTTAAGGTTTTAACTCCTTTAGCTCAGCAGCCGCTAGTGACCCTGTGCTCAGTAAGAAAGGGGTGGCAACGGGGAGCGTGAAGCCACTTTTGTCCTGCCCTCCAGTCTGCCCCCATAGCCTGTTTTCACAGAAACATTCAAAAGTCCTGACTCAAATTCAGTACAGTGGTGAATATGAACCAGCGGATATGTTCAGCCACTTTAAATAAATTTAAAGAACATTCTACAGCCTCTTGCTACCTAAATCCTGGGCAGATGTCTGTGCTGGCACTGCTCTCCCCCCTGCTTTAAGCAGGGCTGTCTTCATGGCCTTCCCTAGCACTGAAGAGGTGCCCACTGGAAAAAGTAGCCACAAAGAGCAATGAAAGACCACGTGAAATTTATGCAGCTTGGAAGCGGTTCTGCTGATCAGCCAGAAAAGAATCGGTGACCTTCTATTATGTGAAGAAATGCCTCAGTAGGAAGCATGGAAACTATTAACTTCTCTGCATTTCCAGAGCTGGATTGTGGGGAGAGCTGAGGCCGTCCAGCTGCACACCGCGCTCGCGCCCGGGCTGCTCTCCATCCACACTGAGCGTTTCTCAGCGTCCTCCGTGTCGGTGCTTTGGCAGTCGCTGTGCTGATCCCTGAGGACTCCAGCAGAAAGTCACTGAGCCAGGACCTTCAAGGACACTTTTTCCACAAGCTATTAGTCGACCAACACAGAAGTATAAGCAGTTGGTGAGAGTGCGGACCCTCCACGCAGCACATCTCATCCCTTTGCTGTTGCTGACAACACGAGCTGCTTCTGCTCCCCGGCAGGGGCTCCTGGGCACCCCGAGACGCTCAGCACCAAGGTAGCTCCCTTGTGTCTGCTTCACAACCTGCAAACACAGCGCAGGGCACATGGGGAAGGAGCTCAAGGAAAGCTCTTGGGCCACCGGGTAACAAGGAAGCCCCCAACTGTGTAGTAGCGAAGAGGCGACACCAAGAACTTGAGGCTGAGACAAGCTGGTGGGTTGATGCTGTCCTGAAACAGGAGCTTTGTGGAGAGACAGAAACAGGAGCTTTGTGAGGATTAAACCAACCAGCAACTGCAGCCCCAGCTACGACATGGAGTCCTGCAGTCGGCACAGGAGATCAAAACACCTTCTCCAAACATCTCTGACGGGATCTCCTGACTGTTGAATTAGGTGCTATGCTTCAATTTACTATTTTTGATGACAGTCTTTTGTCTTCATCCAAACTAATTATGCCTAAATCAATGGTAATGGTAGATTTGACATTGATTATCCTTGTAGAAGCTCTCAGCTTAAATTGTCCTTTTGCATGCAGATAATTCCTTTGATTATCTCCTGCCAGATCATCGACACCTGAGTATTTATTTATCTAATTATTTTTGTGGCCCTGTCATCATGGGCATTTAATATAAAGTACAGTAATGTAAACGGATTCTCTAACCTATATTGCCGTGAGACCTCAGGAAATCAGCTTCCTTAGCAGTGAGCCACCCTCTCTCCCCTGCTCAGAAGTGTTCCCTGGACGCGGGCCGTGTTGGGAAGCCCCTCGGCCGCAGCGCCTGGGCTGAGCAGTGGGTGCGAGCAGGTCACCGCGGAGCCCCTGCAAGACGAGGCCGAGGCTGCTGCTGATGCAAGGAATGGATGTGGCTTCGCTGCAGCTCCAGCAGTTCAAAGCAGCTGAAAACTGTTGGGGTTTTGGCACGAGAGAAGACTTTGGCAGCTTTGTGCCTGTCTCTCCAGTCGTGTAATCTGCCTCCCTGACTCTTCGCTGGACCGAGTACCAGATTCAGAAAGAGAAGCAGAACCCTCAGGGCTGCGGATGACGGAGGCCATCGGGTTCATCTCCTGACAGATCCACATACAATTTCAAACACGTGCAGGACTGTGGGTGGCATTTATGGGCACAGCTTTCCTGTCTACTCCACCTTTAAATTAAAGCAAACAAAAAAGCCTAGTGAAAGCAAAAGACTCCCACATTATGAGGGAGAATTACTCTAGCCCGTTTTTACTGTCAAGCAGAAGTCATTTAGGCTGAAAGCACTGAAAGTACCTGCTTGACTCTTTTCATACAGAAAAGCACAACCATTCAGATGCAAAAATAATTTTCTGACATTTGCAATTCAGGATGCAAGAACATTCTCCAGTTCTTCAAACTCCTACATTCAAAATCATGTGTTTATCCAGTCTAGGCGGCAGGGACAGGAAGTTTCTCATCGAATGGTGTCCCGTGCTCCCGTGGTCCGCAGGAGATGGGTGTCAGGGCCTGCAGTACAAGCAGCGCTCCCCGCGGGCCGGGCGGCGAGGCCGGGGCGCTGAGGAAGAAGCCCTCACCCGGTCAGCCGCGCGCGGTCGGCTCCCGCGCTGCCGAGTCGCAGCCGTTCAGACGCAGGGCAGAGGAAACCCGGGGTTTGAGAGGCCGAGCCAAGGTCTAGGGCAGTCCCACACAGGCCATTCCCCTCCAGAAGTTTCTCCTTTTCTTCACCTTACAAGTATTTGGGTTTCTCTAAAGAAACACACTCAGTCCCAACCGTTTCCAGACGCTCCAGATGAGAGCTGCCACTTGGAGGGCAGCAGCCGCCGTGAGCGGTATCTGAAGGACCAGACACAACAGAGCCTGTGCTACTCCAGCCTGGCTCAAACGCACCTTCTCTTTTTTGGCAACGTTTACATTTTTTGGCAGTTTAAGATGTACGCCCGCTCTGCCACGTGGAAGCGAGACCTGGGCCGTGCCCTGTAGCTCACGCTGCTCTCGAGGAGAGGGAGCGCTCGCGTCCCCGCGCTCAAGCCCACAAAACCTCGTTTGCTCCCTGATTGCGTTAGCAGGTATGAAACAAAGTAACTTTTAATAAAGTGTGCCACAGCAGAGAGAAATTGATACAATCACAAAGCCCGTATAATAGGATTTAATTCTGCTTCAGATGTGCTAGTTTTAATAAAAAAGGATTGAGCAAATCTAAAATAAATTACACTGAAAGGTCAGGCTTATTGCTTGTACAGTTATGTTAACTCTTCCACAGACACTTTTACAGACTGTATTTATGAGACCTTTTGATTTTTGGAAGAGGCATAAAATACATCTGCAATTTTCCCATTATTTGCAGCAGCGTTTCCTCTACGAGTGTCATTTACCTGTACTTCACTGCAGATTTCTTAATCTCTTTTTTATAAGAAGTGATGAGTTATTTACTCAGGCTTTCTTAAATTGGTGAAACTCTAATTCCCAGTGAAAAGTTAAATCCAACAAGGAAAAAAAAAATCTTACGGGCAAGTGTGATTTCTTACCCGTGAGTCATTGGCCGGTGATTTGGTCATAAGGCTGAGGTGAGAAGAGGCTTTTCCAGCTCCATCTTTGCCATTGCCCATGCCCGGCTGAGCTCGCAGCACTCTCGGGAAGTTATAAAAATTATAAAATAAAGTCATATTTTAAATATATATTAAATACTAAATACAGATATTTACTGTTTAGTTATATGTATACAAAAAAATCTATAATACCTATTCTAAGTATAAAATTTACCTATATTTATATATAAATGTTTACCTATAATACATAGTTATATATATTTTTATAAATACAAATTTATATACATGAAAATAATGTTATAAAATATAATGGGTTCTTTCCTCCTGGATGGCCATTAGGGGAACAGTTAGCTGCATTAGTTACTGGAATAGCAAACTGCCTTCATTTTTCCATTTTGAGGCTATAGTCACCCTTGGAAACACCTTAAGCAGGGGAAACATCCATGGAGCTCAACATTTGGATACATCATCCTGCTCTCGCCAGCGTTTGCTGCCAGCGGCTCCCTGCTGCGGCACCTGTACCTGCTTCTGCCTGGGACAGAGGCACAAGCTGCGCCCTTTGCCCAGGACCTGCTCTCTGGAGCCGGCGGTGGCTGCTGCTGGGATGGATGTGGAGCCTCCCACCTCCAGCAGCACCATGGTCCCCAGGCAGCAGAACTGTCCCCATCTGTTTGGTCCCTTCTTTTGATGGGTTTCCTGCCAGCTGGGCTCTGCCTCCCTTGGACCAAGGGCACTATGTCCTCCATCAACATTTGTTTTTTTTTTTTTGCTGTATTTCTAAAAGCAGTGACCCAAACCCATGAAAGCAGTAAAATTCTCTACTTCCATAGCTACCACCCTCAAACGAAGGCCTCCAAGGTCGTTAACCAAAATCCGACCAGGAGAGGCCAGCACCTCCCAGCCCCTCCGCGCAGCGGCGGCCTCGAGCTCCCGCCCGGCCGCGCCGCAGCAGGACTCGCGGCTCAATGAACTTTTTGATGTGTTTTCATGCTGGCAAAACAAAGTCAAAGACTTGCTCACTTTTTACCGCGTATGTCCTGGATCAATAATTGCGCCCATTGATCGGCAACATAAATTCAAAACAGAATTTACATCGAGTACCGTAACCTAATAAAAAGGCAACAACTGAATTTGCTGGAATTGATTTTCCTTTTGTTTCTAGCAGAAAATCTTCAGGCCTGTAGAATAATAAGCTAGGGGGCACACAGCAGTTAATTATCAATGAGTATCACAAAAAGCTAAAATTAAATTTCTTTTGAATATGAAAAGAAATTGTTGAGTCTGCAGGCTCGATATTTAAACAAAAGAAATTTCTTGTCCCTTTTCCACAGTGCATTCAAACAATTTGGGTGAACGTAAGGTGAATTTCAGAGCCTCGCCAAATCCCCTTGTACAGTGAATATAGATTAAATGATATCAGAGACATCTAACTTTAGAAGCTATAACAAAATGCTGAAATCATTTATTTCATTCTTGTACTGAACCTAAAAAAACCTTTTGCCTTGTAACTGGGGATAGGGGTGATCCTGTATTCCCAGCTCCAGGTGCCTCACCTGGAGAAGAGAGGAGTCTGCCAGGAGCGGCCGTGACGGAGGTGGAAGCGCTACCAAGCAGTTATTTTGAGACTGGTGGGCTCCTCTGGGGCTCCTTAGGGGCAAGAGATACAAACGTGGCTTTCTCTAGTTGTCCCTCCTTATTTTAAATGAGGGAGAAGTGGAGAACTGAGCGCTGCTTTAGGGCACGCACGTCTTCGAGCACCAGGAATCCTGCCCGTGCTGGCCAGGATCAGCAGGCCCAGGGGAAATGCCTGCTCCCGACAGAGTCTGTCTCCTTCGCTTCAGTAACACACCAGAGGTACAGAATAACAGAAAAACAGGAATATACTTTAATAGAGCATCAACATACATTGTATTAATATATCATACAAAGAGACAACACAAATAAGGCTGTCACAAAAATACAGGCACTACTAGCATTTTATTTTAAATTAAAGGAAATAGGAAAGATGAAAAGCAGATGAGGGGCTGCCTCATCTATTCCCCCAATAATGTCCAGCTACAACAGCCTGAAAGTTAACAAGAGCAACCAAACTAATACTGTTCAAAAGATCACTTGATTTCAAGTACATGGGACAGTCTGTACCAAAAGTTTGGTCACCAGATTTAAGGTTAACTTTAATTTTCATATATGTATACATATATGTATAACTAAAGAAGCAATTCTGAATTTGAAAAAGTTCAGCAGTTATCCTTCCACATCACTGTGCAGATATATCTGAGGCAGCAAACATTACTCTTATTAAGGCTAGTATGAAAGGATGGACCATCATGCAAATGCAATTAAAAGGGAACACATTACACCTAAAATATGCAAACCACCTTTTTTTTTTTCCTTCCTGCAGAAAAGAAGCTATCAAACACTTTTACCCAACAAAGTATTTACATGCATGCTTGAAGCTAAGTACATGGAGTACACTTGCACACAACGCTACTGCCTAGCTTCAGTATCTTACCCAGCTCGGACACGAGCAATCAGTTCTTCCCGTGCCTGCACAAGCATCTGTCATTTTCCTTTTCCACAAACACTGCTGCTTTTCCAACCCGTGAGGCCTACCTACTTCTTAAGCTTTGGAATTCCTTCATGATCGCTGCCCATCTTTAATCCTCCCGGTGCCTGGGGGGCAGGAAGTGGACGCAGAGGGTGCCTGTGTACCCTGCAGGTCCCTGCAGTACCCGAGGGAGCTGCAGGAACCGTGCAACACAAGTTACCTCTGTCAGATACTCAGAAAGGTTTGGACTGATTCTCATCTACTGCACCGCTTTGCTTATGAGCCCAGAGAGAGAAAAATGGATTTAAAAAAAATCCATAATCAGTATTATCACTAAAACATACAAGCAATGCTAGTTTACAAGAATAAACTCTTAATTGATATTCTAGTATAGCAAGTACTACTTTTGCAAGTAGTATATAAAGATAGCCTGTCATAGGTAAGGAGAGAGCTTCATTTCTTCTCTGTGTCATTATAATAAATTGAAATCAAACCAAATGACGAGGATGGTCAGCTGTGTGACTTTATCAGCATCATTGCTAACACCAAATCTAACTCAGAAGTAAAGGACTCATCACGAGAAAGCAGCGACTGTGCAACAGGGAAAAGAGCCCAAGCACCGCACGGCCTCTCTAGCCCCAATGTTTTGGGCTTTGCCTGGTCTGTGATGGGGCTGAGGGGCTGCTGCACTTTTGCTTTCTTCAAACCTCATGCTAAACTAACTCAACTGAATTTCAGACTTGAAATTATTTCCCAACCATCTGTGATGCCTGATCATACAATTTGCTTGGCACCCATTGAGTTGTCTAAATGCCCAAATTTTTCAAGTTCTTGGTATCACACTGCATTCAGTGCTCACCAATCCCTTACTAACAGCATCCCTTACCTAAGAAAACAGTAGTTAAAAAGTAGGAAGATGTCTTTATTTTAGGTTGCCTAATTTTGAGTCACAGCAGCGGATCATGTAGATACTGCCAGGCACATGCTCTGTGCAATTCAACTACGGGAAAGAGAAAGGAAAAGAAAGATCCATTTTACTTTAATCCTGACCAGCAGCTGTTGCAATTTTCTTCACTTATCACTGTGGGACGTGATGGATGGGAAGATTCACTATGCTGAGGAACTAGTATAGTACACAAGTGCACTCAAGGACTGTTGTTCAACAGCACATTTAGTTTAACTAGAAACTACAGAGTATAGAGATAACAAATAGTTCCTGGAAGCATCTATCATTCTTAGAGAAGCTGTCTGATCAAGAGGATAATATCTCAAAGAACAACTGCATGATCTTTTGCTATATAGCTAGTACATCATGTCACCGAGGGAGGAGAAAAGGGAGCAGGACCTCCAACGGCAAGTGAAACCCCGAAATCTGCGTGAAAGGCGAGCTATTACCATTCTAGCATTTCCAATATGCTTTGCAAATAATAATACACAGAGAAACTGGATACAATAGAACATGCAAGTGAAACAGTTAATTTGCAATAAACAGAAAAAAAAATTATTTTGAGACTGAAAGCATTAAAATATTCACCCAATTATGCTAAATAGGAGCAATTGAATAAGACCTAGATGGAGCAATGTAATTCAACAGAAATGCAATTGGCTCTTCAAGTCTTTATTTCCCTCTTTCTACGTGTTTCGTAAGTTCAGGTTATAAAGTTATTGAATGACATGGGAGCTGAAAAGCACAAGTAAATAAGGCATCCTTTGCTCTCTGTTAAAAGCAATGCACCAGGATTTGTGATTATCTGTCTGCCGCTACGTAGCCTTTTTCCAGCCTGCATAATTACACGAGATCTCCTTCCCCCAAGGATAAAAGAGGATGTCAACCACTCTAATATCAAATATACTATTTGAAAAGACATCCTCCTTTTTTTTTGAGCACACATATCCCTCTGGGTTACGTAGTTATTTAAAAGTATGTATTGATACTCATCAGTAACCTTCACCTGAAAGTTGTCCCTAATCATTACATGTAATAGCCTCAGCTCTCTGGATGAAAATCCTTTTTAAACTACAAGTATTGCAAATAAAAATTGCAGTACAAATAATTAGTAACTTTGTTTCCAAATGAAAGCTTTACTCTGAAATACAAATATCAAATTAGTTATCTTGGAAAAAGCTTAAAAGAAATATTCACATATTTTGCCCCAAACCTTAAACTCAGACCACCAAGAAAGTCTAGAAATTACTCATCATTAAGCTTAATTCACCGAAGAAAACATAGAAGACATTTCAATATATTAAAATTGCCACAAAGGTACATGGAGAGAACTCTGTCCTAAAACTTAAGAGCTTTCCAAAGCTCTTTTTACAATTACAAATAAAGTAGCAGGTGCCAAGCATGAAATGCAAAGTGTTTTATCATCCCAAACACTCAGGAAGGAAGCAGGCTGCACGAGGAGCAGTGTACATGTCTTCTTCAAGGCGGTGCCATGGACAAGCGCGCTGCATTAATCGAGCCTCGATGCTACGAGGGCACGGCTTGCTGCAGCAAGGTCCATACTAAACACCAGATCAGAGGCACAAGATTAAAGCAAAACATGAGATGCCACAGTCACTGTTTCACTGATCTGGGAAAGGCAGAGACTCCAAGGTGACCAGAAACTATGAACTGCTTAATATAAGGCCACTCCTGCAAAGTCAAAATAAGATACATCCAACACGTTCATCCATTTGTCAACATAGAAATACTAAAAAGGAGCACTCCATAACATATCCCCATTGCTTCTGACTGACGAGTTGAATCAGAGGTAAATGCAAAAAGACAGCAGAGAATTTAAGCAACCAAGATCTTTTAGCACAAGACAGCACAGTGGAGTAGCTTGCTAACCAGCAGATGAATTACTTTGTTACTTTAAAAGCAAAAAATATCACTAAGAAGCTGTTAGGGGAGTACTTTAGCTTATTAGGTTTATTAAACATCAGTTAATTATGCCTTTTAATATTAAAAAAAAACACAAAACGAAAAAAAAAAACAAAAAATCCCCAAAGTGACTTCTTCTAGAAGTCATATAGAAAAGCATCTCACTCTGTCTTTAAGTATATATGCAAACCAGCAGAACCCAATGCCAATAAAGACAAAAGTATTTGCTGGCTTTCCTCTGAATAATTTTGAAAAAAATGTCAATTTACATCAGTCTAATGCACAGTCAGTCTAATTAGATTTTTTTATTCTGTTATGCTCCTGATCCTATCTCTAAACTCTTCTGAAGAGAAATCTGATCTGATGAAGGCACAATTATACAAACCTTAACACACTCTAAAGCAAAGCTATGCAGAAAATGGAGAGGGAAAGGGAAAACAAAGGTGAAGTATTTTTCTCTTCAAATAATTTTAATTCAATTTATTTTCCCACAGCCATATAAATTTAGAATATGAAACAACAATAATACAGCTATAGAATCTAGGTTTTCTTTCAAAGCAGCAGCATATAAAACATATAAAAGCTAAAACCTCAGCACAAGCTTCCAAAAAAACAAGGACTGGGTGAATTTTGCTGAAGACATGAAATTCACAAAATACAGTACACAAAAATACTGGAATGCATAAAATATAAAGCTACATATTTTGGGTAAAGAAAGCCATTTTGAAATATACAAAATTTGCAAAATTAAACCATGGGACTTTGGGGAGAGTACCATGAATACAAAGCAGTTGGCAATTAATACTTGTAGATGGAGAGAAGTGGCAGTATTTATATCTAGCATTCAGTTTTCGGGTTCATGATTTCACTTTCTTAGCATCCTTTTTTCCAGAGCTCTCAGTGGCCAAATCTGCTTTTCTCTTCTGTGACTAAAAAAAAAATATATATATATAAACTCAATCAAATGGTGGCATTATACAACATATTCAAGCACTGAAATACATGACTAACCAATCAAAATGAAAGTGACCCTAACATTATATATTTCAATTCAGCTTTGTAATATGTAAGGGAAGGACAACAAAAGTCCTAACTGCAACACTGGATTCTGGTACATTTGCTTTCTTCAAGTCCTGTGTTATATCGTCTTAATACCACAGGTACCATACACCATTAATCAAGTCAAAAGATCAGGAATTTTGTTTTGCTTATTGGTGTTCTAAAGAGAGAAATTAATTAAAGAAAGAAGGACTTATTTTGCCCTTCAGTGACTACTAGATAGTGGAGGAATAGTAATCTGAGATCAAAGACATATCCAGTGTATGACAGAAAGATCCCGGTAGGAAAAGTGCGGATCTGGATCTTTCTTTCTTAAGCAGAGTCTCTCAATGCTATTTACATAAAAACCTCTCTTCTCAAAATAAAGAAGACGACCCTCAAATCCTACAAAATCAGGAATTCCTACCTACAAGCCACTTCAATTTAATCTCTCAACTAATAAATTATACTAAAACAATCTGTGGCAAAAATTTTCTTATTTTTCATTTTTTCAAAGAAAATATAATTGAACTCTGCCCCACTGCAAGGGCAATAAGTGCTGTTAAAACATACTGCTGGAACTTTCGCTCCTCTCTTCTTCTTCTCAGCTCTTTCTTTTTCCTCAATTTCCATATTTTCTTTTTCAATTAATGATATGAGCGTATTGCAGCGTCTCTGAAACTCCTAAAGAAATAGAAATCATGAAATTTTCTAGCAAAGAATAAAGCATACATACTCTCTTATTTATATGAATACATTTAAAACTCTTGGATTTCAAAATATATTTTTTCCCCCTCTGAAAAGTGTTGAACATCCATGTACTAATATGATTAACTTAGTTATTGTACATCTTCATAATATTTAACAACACCTTATTTTAACCATTTCTTTAACTGGAGAAAAATAAAACTTTCACTGAAATACCTCAACTTTCTGACAAGGCATTTTCAGGACTGTCTTGCACTGAGGTACTCAGGAAGTGTAGGTAAAGACTGATGACAATCTGTTCTATAATAACAATAAACTAGATGTTTTCTGATATTGGTTTATGTTAAAATCAAGACAATTGGACAGGAGAGAGCAAATATCCTTCAGCCTGAGGCACTAAGAAAGATCACCTTATTTCCTTGAGAAAATTACTTAGATGAGCACATACGTATTACAGTTAAATGCAAAGGTTCATCCCCAGACTATCCAGATGGGCTACTTCTCCAGCACAACATGCTGTGGTCAGAGAATTCATTAAAAAAAAAAAAAAAAAAAAAACTCAGGAGAATCCCAGAAACAGTGGGCAGGCAAATCTGACATGCATTTTGTTTTCTGCTACACCCACCATCATAGAGAATAAGAATCTACATGATAAATTCTGTCATGAACTAACAAAACTTCAGTATGACCTAATCCATCTCATTTTAGCGCTATAAAAATACACTTGGGAGTTTAAAACACCTTGTACCTTTAGATCTGACTTCCTTCAGTGTAACCTGATACTTCTCTCTCTGGGATGGAAAGAGATAAGATGTATTTTGCTCCCCACTTCCTAGCTATAAAGACTAGCACTGTAATAAATAAGATGGGAGCACTGAACCATCACCTTCTGCATGACTGAAGGCAGAGAAACTGACTGGAGAGTGAAAGAAATACTCAGTGTGAAGCTGGGTGGACAGGAGAGCACATTCTTGTACATACAAAGGAGTCATTTCTTCTAAATTGGGGTAGGGCTTGCAGAAAGGTAAAGAGAATGTGTAAACTATGAGTTCAAAAAAACAATGTACAATTCAATACTGCCATGCTATTATGCATTCCTCCTGCATGAACAGAAATAAAAGAACAGTAATGGCTAAACTCAAGCACTTAAGTCTCAGCGCCCATTAAATAAATGAATATATACACACACACAATTTTAAGCACTCAGAATCTCTTTAACAATTTATATTTTAGAGTAAACAATCTGGTTTTTGAATACAGAAATGAATCCTATTTTTTGTTTTCTAAAATGAGAAAAAACAGAAACAAGATGGAAGATAAATTGGCTATTTACATGGAGTTCAAGAGACATCTAGTGGTTAGCAAAACACAGCCTTCTTGGAGAGCTTGATAACAAGTCCCTTTCTATGTTGTTTGATACAAGTTTGAAGGCAATAAATAGTAACTGGAAATTGCATGCAATTCAAGTGTTTTAAGAAGGCTCTTTTATCCACTCCCACTAAACATATTATTTGCTTCTTTATAAGCAATTATATTTATACTACCTTAATTATTCTTGGTATCAAACATTTTTCAGCAAGTTTGTCTAGAAAATATATTATAAAGCTAAAGCAAAATGGACCCACGTAAAAATTAATACTTCCACAAATGTCAGGATACTTGTATGCATATATGCACACAATTTCACAGAATATTGTCAATATCCATTATTGACATTTATATCTACCTAATGATATTATGACATTTTAAAACAATAAGAATATTTAATGCATGCTGGAAATAAGATTGCTTTACCCGTTATCTACATTCCCTTTGTATTTTCATACTACTACTACTGTTACTGAACATAAGGTTTGCAAGATTCAGATAGTAACAAAAGAAAAAATAACTCTCACCTATCTATACAATTAAATGTTAAATATTGATGTGTGTTTTTATTTTTTGGTATCCATTTTTATGATTTACTTAAAAGTAGTCCTCCAGTTTAAAAACAACTTGGTCATAGATTAAATATTGGAGTGCGCTCTCATAGTTTTATAATCTACTATTTCTTCAAAAACAGACATTTTGGTAAGCAAAACTTGTAATTCTTATTGAGGAGTAACTGCTGAACTATCCAGAAATACTTCAATTGCTACAGTATGAATGAGAAATCATTCTGCATAATCCTAAGTAACACTGGGAAAAGAAAATATACCCACCTGTACAAATAAACATTCTAAATATTTTATCTTATGTATTATTTATTCTTTGTACGAGTACACACATCTCAGAACATTTTATAAACAAATCTTTATGTTGGTGAATGAACAAGGGAATGAAGAATAATACATGTTTCTGCAGCTACTGGACCCAGTTATTAAAAAAAAAAAATCCAGGTTTGTATACAAAATGACATTTAAGTTACCTGACCACAATATAGCAGTTAGCTAGCAATTTGCCTATAAGGCAATGGGAAAAATTTAGGACAGTTACATAAGAGACAAGGTACTCTATTCTTCACATCGACCAACCTCAGGAGCATTCTGTATTCAAACAGACACAAAAAGTTATTTCACACTCATTCCACGTGAGTAAGAAGAATTTATTTCATGTATGAAAAAAAAAAAGCTGTGTTTTTTTTTCTGCCTTCCGCGTAAATATGTCCATGTAAAGATGCACGTGTCTGTGCATGCCCATGTGTTCATCCTTAATACAAGATGCACAGATGTGTAAGTTTTATTCAGACTGAAAAAAGGGGGAAGTGAAGGAAAGATCTGAGCAGAGATCTCAGAGCTAACAGAGTCATCAAAATAGTTTCTTATTCTCAAGTTGGCACCTACATACCTTACTATTTGCAGCTAAAGTTTCTGATAGTATTGACACTTCTCACTTAATGTCTAAATCCAAATAAAATGGTTCTGCTTTCCAGAAAGAGATGGAAAAATACAGCTGAAACGCAGAGTATTGATCTACTGACTCTTTATCAATCTTTTATTATATTTTCTAGGTGTGAAAAAATGTTCCAGAAAAAAACACAAAGCCCTTGCATATGACAAACCTTATTCACAATTAAAAAGTGCACTTTATACCATTTGCTCTGATGATCAACATTTATATGAATCTCTGTAAATTTCCTTATGCTTTTAAAATCTAAGTACTAAAGCTATTCTTCTCTCCAAGTGTGTATTTCAGGGATCTTCATTCTTGACTTTGTTAAATAATCCTGACAAACAGTCATACATTAAAATACATTAATTGGCCAATTTTTAAATCGAAAATAAAAACAAAAAACATATTTGTAAGGATAGTCAATTAATACTTTTTAGTAGTATGGGACTTCAGCTTAGCAGGTTTTCTAATCTGTATGTTTCAGCAATATTATGCTGTACTAAATAAAAAGTTTAGCCTAGTAAAAATTAGCAAATGAAAATGAATACCATTTTTTTTTTTTTTCAGAATTTCTTTCCTAGGTTCCACACATGACTTGGCAAACATCCAAATTTTAGATACTGGTGCTTAAAATGAGACATGATACATCATACATGGATTTAGCCCCACGTGACTAATACCTACCATTGCAGTTCTGGATTTGATAAACCAGTCAAATCTGAACTGAGGTGCATTGCGCACACACTGCCTTAGCTCCTCGTACACATTTTCTTTGTCAAAGCCCATCTTGTGTAACATGCATATCAAAAATCTGTCTTCCTCTTCTGTGTAATTTTTGCCTTTGTTAGTTCCATACTGAATACGCAGCTGATGAAAAGGGGCTTTATACCTTGCAATCTGAATGCAAAACAAGAATAGACTATCAGGCATCCAACATTACATCAAGGATTTACTATACGTACATTACTGGAATATGGCACCCATACAAAAAGGTAACACTCCCACCCAACTAAAAATAAAAAGAAAGGGTTTGGAAGATAGATCCAACTGTAACTATAAGCACAGAAAGAAGTCAGCTATAAAATTGACAAAAAAAAAAAAAAAAAAAAATAAAAAAAAAAAAAAAAAAAAAAGAAACGATTACTTTGGCATCAAGTGCTTTCTTGATACTGATCCTCCGTTGAATTCTTGCTTCTCCTCGTTCAATCTGAGCCATAATCCTCTCAATGTCCTGCAGTTCATTACAACGTTCCCAGAAAACAGCTAAAAAATTAAAACACAATTTGCAAAAGGAAAACTTTTTCCTTTACTGTTAAAGCACTCTTTATGAAAAGAGAAATGCACTTTGTGGTTCCATTAAATTCTGAAGATTTGCTTATGTTCTCTCGTTTACTGCAGTAGCTAAAAACAAACTTGCCTAAACTTTTATTCAATGTTCATTCAATTCAATCAATAGTTAACTAGAAGTTTAGCAACAACTTCACAAAGTTTAATTTCAACATAATTAATTTAATATTGTCAAACACAACCTGGAAAAAAACAATTTTAATGATTGTTTGTCTTAATAATGGCAAAATAAGTTAAAATCGGTACCTCAGCAGTAGCACTAAACAAACTATGCCTCACAAAACAATCATATTTCAGTTTTTGCTAGCTATCTCTGTGGTCAAAAGGCGCTAATTCTAAAAATAATTTTAATAATTTGTGGCATCTTGGGTGACATCTTTTAAAGAATCCAAAATAAAAATCAACAAATTGCAGTGAACTCTAGTGCAACTGCTCCTTTTTAAGGCATAGTTGAGTACTGCAAAGTAAAGATTTTAGTAGTTTAGTATAATTAAATCTAAGGATGAAACAAGAAGAATTCAGAACAAATTAAAAATATGAGTATTGTAGAAAGACCAAAGACAAAGATACGTGTAAGCTACAAGCCAGTACTTATAGCATAAAGTATGTTGCCACTTTGAAGAGGTTTCACGATTCCAAAAGACTGTAGCACCAAGCATAAATTAACTATGCCATGTTCTAAATTTTCATTAAAAGAGAAAGACAATTGAAGACAGATGCATCTATGTTGAATATTTAACCTTTTCAACAGAACTAAGTCTTCTAAAAGGAATCATCAGAAACCTTTTCTAAATTCTTCAAATACATTTCCAAATTCACCATCTTACAGTTCTGAAATATAGTAAAAATGATGCTGATACCACATGATTTTAAAAGACACACCGCAAAATATCCACAAACCTGAATACTCAATGACCTC
This sequence comes from Crypturellus undulatus, assembly GCA_013389825.1. Lineage (NCBI taxonomy): Eukaryota > Metazoa > Chordata > Aves > Tinamiformes > Tinamidae > Crypturellus > Crypturellus undulatus. The sequence goes on from VWPW01005406.1 coordinate 259,090, forward strand.
CTCAGGTGACTTGCCCTCAACTTCACGGGCAATATTGTCTATATCATCACGTCCATATTTCTCATTAGCTTTAATAAACTGGTTAAAATCTCTTTTGTTCCAGTTTGTGAAACCCTGTAAGCAACAAGAGATCAAAATCACTACTGCGTAGAAGGGAAAACAATTTCTTAAGTACGTATCCTTTCCTCCTATTGGTAATGCTTCTGCACAGTGTCACATAATTACAGTAACAGACTTCTAGGATTTCTATAAACTTCTATTATCCAGGATTTATTAGTGAGTCATGAAAAGTCTCTAGAATAATTTTTGTGCATGATTCCTCATGCATTAGTATTAGCCTTTTGCAGTATCTTAAGAAAAAAAAGAAGCGGTATTTCTCCAAAGAAGCAAGCTTAATGACAAGTTACTGCCACATTTCAGCAAAAGCGAACAAAAAATAAAATTTTTGGAGTATAAGAAGCACCAGTGAAAGTATCTATACAAGTTTTAAGAGCAGTCTAAGTATTCAATGCAATAGCTACCTGGAGTATTTATAAACACTGAACAAAATACACACACACTTGGATGACAGTACAAATACTTCAAGAAATAGTTTTTAGTGTGAGAAGACGCAATCAAATGGAAACACCATAGTACTGTCAAACAGAAAATGTTATGTACAGAAGAAATGAACTCAAAACTGAACAACAGTTAAATGAGATGCAATGCATGAAAACATCATCCAAGAACGAGACTTTACAGTTTAAGGAAAGAAAAAGGAAAAAACATCAAGAATAAACAAATTCCTAAGTAGCAGTTTGTAGTGCATCAAGTTTCTTTCATCAGAAAAACATATTTACAGGGAAGTCTGTCAGCTCTCCAACTGAATAAGCTCAGTCCACAATTAGATGGCATTGTTACAAGAAATCTAACCTTCACAATACAAATATTTCTTTTTAAACATTAACAGCAATACTGACATGCATACTGGCACCAGCTTAAGTATTTCCCCCACTATCAACAAACAAAACAGATGAACAGTCAAACAGTGGCCTTGCAAATTTCTTCAAGATGCAAGAAGCCCAATTCCTTTATAGGAAAAGTTTCTCAATCAGAAAAGGTCTGCTACTTAAACAAATAAACTTTTCTCCTATTATGTACCTTTCAGTAAGTCAAATCAGTAGGATAACAGTTCAAAAAAACTACTGAAATAGCCCACAGCCTGGATTCAGAACCAGTAATAAAGGAGCATGTCTGACAACGCAACCAGCACCAAAAATGAAAGGATGTGACACAGTACCATGTGACACGTGGCTGTGCAAACGCAGCATGTTGATACATGCTTCCAGATGCACATTTGAGTGGCATATGTCAGTGACTGGCACATACACTGAATTGTGCATCCACTAGACAAGTCTTGGCTTTGGAATTGTTGCTGACATTCAAGGAAGTGGGGGCTGACTGAAATGCAAACTCATCTGAGGACAGGACAGGCCTCAAAGCAAAACCAAGATAAAAATCATTTCATCTGGCATGGGCATGCTCTGTAATCACTGTAACATTAATGTAGCTTTCCTGCACATACTTAGCATGATTAGCACTGTGGATTTTTATTCCACAGTACTAAAAACATACATCAATATCATTCAGCTCTTTTCACCTGTGTTAGAAGTTTTTCTTTCTCTTCAGTTTCCTCAGGATTCAGAGGCATGGATTCATCAATCTTCTTTTGCTCTTCTTTTTGCACCTGAGCTGCATTTGGAAGGTCAGGATTCCTCGGAACCTAAGATCAGCAGCAGTGATTTGGATAAGCAGTAGTGCAACAATGTTATTAAAGAGACACTCTTCTATAAAGCTTCCTGTAAAGCTCCTTAAAGCTTTACAATTTATAAGTGCATGTTAAAATTGATAGAAATGGCACAGTTCACACACACAAGTATGTGCTCTTACAAAACAAAAAAGAAACCAAAAAACAGAACATCTCCTAACCTTGACTATCCTGAAGAAACAAAACCTATTTAAAATATTACAGAACATTTTCCTCAGTGTCTACAGAACTGCTGCAAAATTTAAACTACTCTTTTAGAAAACCCAATGTATCAAATACTAAAGTCATTCAGATGAGCTTGTTTGCTCTTGTCTGACAAGCTTTGAGGTGTTACTGTTCAGTGTCATCCATCAGTAACAAAAGGCTCCTATTCACTTTAAGAAGCTTAAGTGAAAAGTATATAGAGAATACATCTGGTAAAATACATTTTCAAACTATTAAGTAGTAAAGCAAACATTATCATTAACATTATCTTCTTTCTACTGTGAACAGAGCAATTTTCCCAACAATTACCAAATTAAATCTTACTGCTTAAATTTTCACAAGAAAAAATAGGGTTAGGTTTTGTCAAATGTTATGTCTGTTATTCTTAACATTCAGCTCCTACCACCCACTAAGGAACCCAAGGTTACTAAGAGGGGCAGATCCTCACCTGGCTTAAGCCATCATAATTTACTGATTTCAGACACTTTTCACTAGCTAAGGATAGGCTCTCATAATAAATAAATTATAATCTGTTGGACATAACTAAGGTGAAGTACTAAGGTTACTAGATTTACTATAAAGTTATGCACACTGCCTATTTAAAGGCCAGACATTATGTATAGTAAACCAGATCTAACAATATTTTGTGTGCCCTGGCAGCAATTGAGTATTTGTGACCTGGGTACTAACTCCACGCTACACAGCCAGAGAAGTCGGGAGGCCTGGGAGCCTCCGGCGGGAGCCTGCTGCACCCCAAACCCTGCCTATCCAGCCCAAACAGCACCGAAGTCTGCAAACAGGGCAAGGATAATGCTCCAAATGGACAAAAAGGTCATAGAAACTTTCCTCTACCATTTTCCAGGCAGCCAGTTTGGAAGCAGGGGCAAAGACCCCCTCTCAGGTAGAGGTGCCTCCCAGCCCTCGAAGAGCTACTTCACCCGCCCCTTAGTTGAGGCAGTGGTGCCAGCTGTGAAGTACATCTGGACCTCTTGAAACACCAGCATTTGCCACAAGGAAAAGGAGAACTAAAGTTAAGACCTAGCTAGGAAGTTTTCTTGTTTCCCATGGATTATGTTAATACTATCACATGTAGAGCTTGGACTATAAATCCTTTGCATTGTTTTTAAGGCAGTCCTCAATTTTAAAAACAAACGCCCTTCAAATGGAAAATTATACTCCCTTTTCTAAGCAGCACACATTTATCTATCATTTTTACCAGCAGTAAACAGTCCTACTAGATTTGTAAGATAACAAGAACCATGGCAATTTGCCTAATCTGATGAATTTCGTTAACAGAACTGAAGCACAACATTCAGGCAAGCTATTTAAATTATTTCCTAAACTTTTGTTTTGAAACAATAAAAAGTAAGATCTGAAACTATATATAAGAAACTATTTTCTCCTCTATAAATACTACTACTATGACGAAAGTTATTGCAGTGCGTAAAGAAGGCACTTTTCAGTCCATATTTTTGGTTGAAATTTTAGCAGTCTTTCCAAAGAAATATGGAGTGCCAAATTAAACATGATGGCACACAAAATGAAAGAAGGAACCACATGCCAGGTCACACAAAATCAGTCACCTACAAAGCTACACTGCCAAGAATGACAAATTCAAGTCTTTTTTACAGGTCAATTACTTTTTATATATTCATAAACAATTGCAAAGGGAGTTGTTCATTATATTCTGTAGCTGAAAATGGGTATTTGTCTTTTAAGAATCCAAATCAACTATCAGATAAATTTAGCTAAATAGTACATTTTTATCACATACACACACAAAAAAAATCAATTTTAAAGACTCACATTTATCTTACTTATGACATATTTATCTACTTATAAATTTGTATCTACAAATGCATTTGTGACCAAATGTAGTCAGCAACTTCTCTAAATATATTCTGAAGCCCGAAGGTATTCAAAAAGCATAAATCATTTCATGTTCTAAAAAGATGTATTTTAGCTCTGAAGTCTCCTTTCCATCTAACTACAATTCAGTTCAAAATCCAGAAAGACAAATTAAGTCTTCAAATTTCCATGTAGTAAACCTGAGAGTGTACTAGCAAGCAGGTAAGACCTACATCTCTTTCAGAATGAAAAGTGGGCTATCTTAATATTTGAAGCCAGACCACATAGAATTTTTGCTCCTTAAACCCTGCTCCTACTTTTCCTCCCTATTTTGATAGGTAACGACTTAACATCTTAACAATATACATCTCCCAAATTTTTATACCTACTACCAAGACTACTCGCACCAAGACTACAGCTGAAACATGGCCCTCTCCACTTGTACTCATGATTTGAAAAACTGTTCTAGATTGTGGTTTTATTTTTACATATGGTTTCAAATGCCTCACTTTGGAGCCATAGCTAGGCTCCAAGAATAGCAAAATTTACCTGTATTTTCAATCTCTCTCTCCTTAAACATGCATAGAAGTATAAACTGTAATTATCTTAAAATTATTTTACTGATTTCTGCATGTTCACCCACAAAACAGTACATTTACTTTAATTGTGATTTTAGTCATTACTCCAAGTAGAAAGATAAATGGAGATTCACGGTCCATGATCTTTTACTTCAGTTAATAAACACAGAATTTTGGATCAAATATATTTGGATAGTTCATATTTTGCTGTAGTAATAAACTGCATGTTGGGAATTTTCTTTCTTTTTTCTTTTCTTTTCGACAAACTATAATAAGTTTTTCTTCTTATAACACCTTACCTGACCTTCTCTCAGTTCTCAAAAATGATGAACAGCAACAACAGGAACTTTCCTATGTTTAGAGCTTAAATGAATTTCATTCAGTCCTCTTGATTCAAACACATTCAGATTCTCAAAATATTATTTTACCTAAATTTAACTAATAACCCCACTTCATATCCTCCACCTCCCATTTCATACACATATGGTCAAGATTAGCAATCTTTCATCAATAATGTTGAAGCTTTAACGGAACAATGTCCTTCCCTAAGATATGTCCTTCCCTAAGATAATTATACTTCAATTCCTATCTATGCTGCCATTATCAGAGTCTTTCAGTTTCTAACTAGGTTTTAAGCACCTTCTGCTTTTTCTTAAAAAAATTCTATTATTTTGCAATGACAATTTCCTGTATGTCAGTTTCTATGACAGTTTATGTTCTCCAACTTAAATCTGTAGAAGTATTTTCTTCTTACTGTAATTTAACAACAGGTCTGTTTGATTTTGTTTGTGTTTTGTTGTTGTTGTTTGTTTGTTTTTGTTTATTTGGAGTAAGTTATATGTCTGGAAGTAGTAGTCCAACCTGAGAAGTGCCAACACTGGCATCAGTAATGAAAAAAATAAACATCAAAACAAAAAATGTTCTTCTGCCCAGGAACATTGGGCATGGGGAGGGCAGCTAAAGTGGAAAGAGAAGTCAATTTATTTTTTTTCTTTCTTTAATAATAATATATTAAGACTCTATTCCACACCTTTAAAAAATTTATGCTATCCAAAGTGCATGGGAAAGTGAGGTTACCCTGCTTACCATCACACCAACAATAAGTCAACTTCAGTGTTAACTGTATTAACTAAATTTTAAGCTTTGTGCAAGAAACATGAAAGTTATCATGAAAAAAAAAATCATACTTTTGAAGGTGATCTTACATTAGTTAATACTGATTTATCACCTTTGCTCATATCACAATTTTAAAAAATATATATAAATTACACAGCATGGAATAATTTTTAAGTTATTTTACATCAAAATGGGAAACATTTTGCAAAAGATAAAACCTCAATGATACACTATTCAGACATATTTTATGTCTTTAAATTAAATGCTGTTGAGGTTAAAGTAAATCCATACAGAACTGAAATACGTCACTAATTAAAAAAAGAATTACCTTATATCCTATAGTTTTTCGATAATACAGAATTTCTTTTTCCAGAAGTTCAAATAATCGTGGTGGAAAAAACTGGAAATCCTGAATATTTGGTTGTTTTGGAGGTCGTGGAGCCTTCAAAAATACACAGACATATTAACTCTGTGCAGCTAAACTGCACAACTGGCAACATACTGCTCTGCAAAGACACATTAATTTTATTAGAAGTACAGGGTAAAAGTAGAAGATGAAATTAGGAAAAGAAAATGACCAAAAGAATAAGATATGGGGGAAAGAGTGTCCTCAGTTTTTTACCTTGGGAACTTTTGGTTCACTAACACGCAGGGCTTCTCTAAAATATGCATCCACTGCATAATTAGCTTTGCGTTCTCGTTTTGGAGGCTCTATCCATTCCATCATGCTCAGCTAAACATACAAGTAAAATACATTAAAATAACAGCAACTATTGTGTGATGAAACACTTGAACAGAAAGGTCTATTTTCATTGCCAATCTACTGCTCCACTCACCAACATGAATCATGCAACAAAACTCAAGAATAAACTAGAAAGGTAGAGTACTACACGTATTCAAACACATAATAATACAGCAGCGAGGACTGTGACTTCGCAATGTCATGGGTACCCTCACATTGTATTCTGTAGATTTTAGACACCTTGGTGAGGCACTTATTCTGTCTACTTAAATCCCACTGAACGGCATGGGAAATGCTTCTGAACTCTGTAAGCTGCTACAATGAAAGAATTACTTCTCCAGAAATCAACATGAATAACTTATACAGAACTACTGCATTAACAAAAAAAATCCATTAGACACCAGTGACTTCATCTTAAACTTACTAAAACATGGTTCAAGACCAAGTTGTACTCATGTGGTTTGTTTTAATAAATTATTTGCAAGAAAACAAACAAACACATAGTTACATATATACATACTTTATTCCCATGAAATACTTTGTTTCTTTAAATGTTTCTTTGAAATTGTTAAGAAACTTGGATTGAAAATATTTATGAAATATATACGGGGCAACAGGCAACTGTACAGAGAGCAAACTAATTATATAAGGTAATTGCTTTGCAGGGTGTACTGCAGTTAACGAATGAAAGCTTCAAAAGCCACTGGCTTTCTACTTCTTTAGCATAATCATGGTCTTTGGGCCTCTAAACTAGTCTTTAAGACCTGATTTTATAAGAAAAAATACCTTTTGTTTTTCTCTATAATCTTCACCTTCAAAGTTATATAAGCTCATCTCTGTGTCCATAGTGAAATTTCTTAAGGAGCTCTCCCCCATTTTTTGCAATCGTTCATTCATTTCAGCTGTCTAGAATACAGAAAGTTACATTTAGAATCACATAAGACGCTCACCATTTCCTGGAAAAACAGCCTAATTTGTTTATTAAAACATTCTCTTTCTCTTCTATGTTAATCTTCCACTTACATTTTCTGTTAACCAGGAAAGAGACCCATAGCACTTTTTAACCCTGAACAACGTGACTCTAAGACTTTCCATTAAAGCAATTTTATTATGCTGGGAGATAGTCCTATAAGATTTAACATATGCCCTGTACATCTATATGATTTAACTTTTAAATTTAACTGAAATTTATGTTCAACTCTTCAGAGCTGAAAGGGCAGTTCATTTTTCCACAGAGCTATCTATTCTCTATTAAAGTTCCATAGAGGTTGTTTGTCTACTAAAACTGCTGACATAAAATTTACATTTTTCTAAAAGCCTATGCCACGAAATAAACAGCACTGAGGATAACATGCCCATTTTCCCCCACAGTCTGAACAGCTGAAAATCATTAGAATTCACTTCTTTTATTTCTTAAGCTTTCAAAGCCTTTAAAATATTTACCAAATGTGAAAGAATAGTTGGGTATAAGCAAAGAAATTTACAAAATTATCAGTTTAATTATTCTTGTCCTCTCTTTCTTTCTTAACATATATTTCATATGTATATCTGATGTGTATTTCAAATTCTGCACAAAACTGTTCTCACCTTCTTTTCACCTCTTTCCAAAATAGTAGTTATATCTTCTTCTGTTAATTCACTGTCTTTTGAAGCAAAGACGTGTGTGGCTCCATGACGGATCATTTGCAACATTTCATCTTTTGCCAGTTTGTTAGACTGTTGGTCGATGAGTCTTCCTAAAATGAGAAGAAATATGTTGAAAACTATAAAATAAAAACTCTAGTAGGGCCATGCAAATAGCGGATTTTCTTTTCAGTTCACTGGCAAAGGAAGAAAGAAAAAACACAAAACAGAACCACACAGAGAAAAATCTGAATTTCACTTGTGCTGAACATAAACAGAACTGTGGAGATATGGGATCTTTGAGTGGGGAGAATGGAGTGGGTTAACTTTAGATCAAACACAGATTCTGTTTCACTTTCAGATAAATAAAAGCAATAAGCTCTTCATTCAAAATGAACACCTACTCTACTGATTTCAAATGAAATCTCTGAATATTTTCACTTTGTTCAAAACTCTCATTTTTCCCCCTCAACATTTCGCTCATGCTATCTCATCTCTTTACAGAGCATTCTAACCACTGCCCTTTCAGCAACCCACCCCTTTGAAAATTGTCATGCAGCTCACAACCTTCACAGTCTTCAGCTTGATAATCTTACTTTTCGATAAATTAACTCCAAAGAGCTTCAATGCTCATTAAATTGCAGCACAGTAAGAATCACGTCTAGATAACTGTCTTTAACTACCCTGCTACCTACTACTACTATTTTTTATAAACATACCACATAAAACCGTTAATACCTATTTAGCAATAATTTGTCTTCTTCATTTACATTCTTAACATGAGCCTATGCCCATAGTCTTAATTTACAAAAACCAACCCTTCTTTCAAAAGAAAATTATTCACCTGTTCAAATGAAATTATGTGTGATACTCTTTAGATAAATTTAGAGTACTGCTATTATAAACAAGGCCTGCAATGTTTCATACTGTACTCCTGCAGTTAATTAACGCATGCTCTAAGGGACTGAACCAAATTCTGTTGCAGACAAACATATATAGCAGTTGATACCTTGTTGTATAACTATAGAGTCCAGTCTCAGTTTTATTTCAGCTCTTTCTACAATCCTCTCTTCAACAGTATTATCAGTGATTAGTCGAAACACGCGTACTGGTTTCTTTTGACCAATACGATGCGCACGATCCTAACAAACATAAATTAATGAGTATTCAGTAATAAAAACTCATAGGCAATAGACAGTAGAAAATGCTATATAGCAGAAACAGACTGAAATTAGCATAGGTTTCTTGCTTCCTTGCTAATTTGACAGTAAACAATAAAGGTAAAATCAGTATAGTTATATATACTTATACATGGACAGAAGGATGTTTTAAATTTAGGTTATTTTGGTGACATACATCTACCTCATTGTAAATGAAGGCTTGTCTGCATTGCAACTGGGAAGTGCAGTAACAACACGCATACATGGTGTGTGTGTACATATATATGGAGACACATATTTATATGGGTGTGCATATGCATATATGTATACACACACATACCTGCACTATTTTCAAACTAATTCTCTCAAGTGAGAAAGGTCTGAGGCTTTGGCAGCCCTGACTTCAGAACATTAATTCCATGGCAGAATGCACGTGGCTATGGCTTCAATACGGCAGCTGTTCCAAGACAGCTGCATGTAAACATCAATCTGCAGATCATCCCTTACAGGTGCAGCACAGAGCAAATAAGGTCTGATAACTAATGTTTCTATTGGCATCAAAAGTTGTAGCTACTCACTTTGGAAAACATAAACAAAAATATTTTGTCCACCAAAAAAAAAAAAAAAAGAGAGAAACAAAAAGGAACAAAATAACTGCCCAGTAAGTTGTTGAGCTGATGATAACAGGATTTTAGCCTTTGAAAATGAGTTATAAACTTTTTCATTCTCTTGCACAGCATTTAACAATTCTTCCTTAGAAGCATATTATACCTTACAGATCATGCTCATCAGTTCTCAGGAATTCGGTCTACACTTGGTAGCCCACACACATTTCAAAGGAAAGATGATTTATTCCCAAGCTTGAGATATTTAAGGACATTAGAAGGAAGAGGGGAGAACAAACACACACACACGAACAGAACAAACTGCTCAATTCAATCATCCAAGAGGCAAAATGGGATTTTTATTCTCCATGAAACAAATTACAGACACTGATTTTAGAAATTACTCAGTACCCCAGAGAGAAGACTTCAAGAAGCTCAACCTAAAGCTAAGGTTTTCTTATTCCTAGCTTTACCACCCTGCAGAAACTGTGTGGAAACTATGTGGTTTGCACAAGGATAAGCTTTACAAAAGGGTAGGAAAGGAGTAGAACATAATGCTGCGTGCTTTTAATTCATTGCTATTACTTCAGGAACAGTCCTCTCTTGGTCATTTACTGTTATACACCTGAAAGTCTGAACAACAAACAATTCTATAGATAAGTAATATTTATACAGTATTTTGACAGAAGTTTTCTGATTCAGTTTTGAAAACAGATGAAAAATATTTACAGGAAGAAATTTAAGAGTTTTTTTCACAATTTTGGCTATGTCCTTTCATTCAATTCTTTGGTGTGTTATTTTGCACACAAAAGCTAAAGAAAAAAATAAAAATATATTCTAGGAATAGTTAAACAAAACTGAACAAGGATAAGTTTAGGAAACATTAGCTCACCATGGCTTGCAGGTCTACTTGAGGATTCCAGTCTGAATCATAGAGAATAACGACATCAGCAGTTGCCAAATTAATTCCTAGACCTCCAGCTCTGGTACTAAGCATGAAAATGAATTTACTGCTGTTGGGAGCATTAAAGGTGTCTATTGCTTCCTTTAAAAAAAAAGGAAAAGGAAAGAAGAAAGAGATTTATTATAGCATCAGTTTTTAAACAACTTTCCATCATACTGGTGACCTTTCATGGAATTTCTACATCAGAAACAACAGTAGGTTTGCACATGCCAAAAAAAAAAAAAAAGGAAAGAAAAGAAAAGAAAAGAAAAAAGAAAGAGTTTTATTATAGCATCAGTTTTTAAACAACTTTCCAACATACTGGTGACCTTTCATGGAATTTCCACATCAGAAACAACAGTAGGTTTGCACATGCCAAAAAAAAAAAAAAAAAAAAAAAACATCCACATAGGCAAAAGATTAAATTGTTCAAAATAGCTGGGAAACAAATGAAAACTACTTTACTATGACCTTTCATTTAAGAAAACCATATATCCTCTACTGTCTTTTTAAACAGTACCATTTTTTGCTTTAAAGAGTTATAGTTACACACATATACCTAAAGAGCAATAGCTTCTTAATCATCTGATACCTAAAACAAATGCTTCTACAGTTTTCTTACCTCTCTCTCTTCATGTGGTGTCTGTCCATCAAGTCGGCAGTACTCATATCCACGCCACATGCAATAATCTTCCAAAATATCCAATAAGCGAGTCATCTGACTAAAGAGCAGAACTCTTGAACCTGGTAAGAACAATACAGGAAATAAGATTTTGTTGCCGTTTTTATATCTTTACATTCATCCTACTACAGAGTATGAATAAAGAATCCACATGAAATATATACTATATGACTATGCCTAACTTAAAAGGTCTTTCTTCTGCAGCTACTTTTCTGACATTGATTTAACTTCCATTCCAGATTGGTTATTTGATATTTTTACAGAAGAACTACACAACTGAAGAAAGAAAAGTTAAAAAATATGAGAAGTAGCTGATGACTGATGTTCACAGCAAAACTATTCCTCTTATCAAAAATGGTCTTGAAGATGGCAGTAGGGAGATTCTTTCCTTCCCTTCCCCACATCATTAGTCTTCCTTACCAATCCTGTAAGACTTCCTTCTCTCCATGCATTAAAAAGATTCTACAAAAAATTGATCCTGAATCAAAACGCCACTGAAAGAAATAAATGCCCACACCGGAGGAAAGAGAAGGATGAATCTCTGAAAGTTCTAAAGTGGGTTTTTACTTGTCATGGCTATTTTGATCATTACTGTTCACAGATGGTACTTACCCTGTTCTCTGAGTTTTGCTAGCAGTTTATCCAGAACTAACATTTTACCACTGTTAGTGATGAGATGTGTGTCAGTGGTATAAGGAGGGCCAGGCTCAGCTCCATCAAATAAGTATGGATGGTTGCAGCATTTTCGCAATTGCATCAGAATATTCAACAGACGCATCTTATCCATTTTCCCAGCTGAATTTAGGATATCAATATCTTTCATCAGAATCCTGGTATACCTGAAATTTTATGGACAATTTTCAAATACTATTTCTTCATATTTTAACAAGTTTCTCTTCATATTTTAAACATGAGAATCCCTGAAATGTCTCAATTACTCTTTTTTTTTTTAAAGCAGAAGATTGTTTTGTTTACATGAATACTGAGGAATATTATACAACTTGGAGAAAATAACTGACTGATAAAAAGTATTTATAAAAGTCATCTAAATTGCAAGGCAACCTGTCAGTGACATTGATCCGTCACTTACTATGTTTACCTTGTCTTCTAAGATTAGGGAGTGAATTAAGTATCACAGATTTGACCAAAGCTGCTACACTGACCTGACTCTGGGATCTGCATAAAGAAACTGATGAAAAAGACCTTTTCTTGCTTCTCTTCTGGGTATGTGCCTTTTCATGGTTTTATTTTACTTTTAATTCTGAGACTGCTACTGATGCACACCTACTTGTATCAAGGAAGGAAATTTATTAGGTATATATTCTTCCAAATAAACTTAAGGAAGCAATAGAAATAAAAATTTCCACCTTCCACTCAACAGTTTACATTATATTCTTAACTAGTGCACCTAAAGAGGAAAGAAAAGGTAGAAAAAAGGAGAAAAAAGAAAAAACATCAAAATATCAGCCCCAAAGACAACTGTCTTCTTGACACATAACAGGAAGAAGAGCAGTTCAATATGAAGAACTGCTGTGTTCTTATCAGAAAAGAATCTTACTTACTAAAAGGTAAGTAACTTACCACTCCCTCTGCATTTTGCTAAGTCCAAGGTAAATTTTTACTTCTTTCTTAGGAGGCAAACTTTTTTCTACTTCACCTTTTATGCGGCGCAAGAGAAATGGCTTCAAAACCTACACAAATTAAAGAGTTTTTCCACAGATGGTTTTAGAATATGGATTGTCTCAAATACAACTGTAATAGGTTCAATTCTGCAACCCTTATTCTATCAAAACTTAGCAATAGCTCTTATGGTGACCCTCTCAGAACAATTCTGCTAGAGTCTGAAAAATGAGGCCTGAAAAACTTATAAATCAATATATTCCCCTTTAATAATAGCTCAATATAATTTCCAGTAGCAGCATATACAAAATACACCAACACTTCAAAGATAAGAAATGCATATTGCATTTCCTTCTGATTTCAATTTTATTACTACATGATAAAAAAAAAAAAATGCTACTTCCATTTTGGTCACAGCAAAACAAAGGTAAAGAAATAGTCTTTATTTATTCAGTCTAGTATTAATATATCAATATACTATTCAAGTTAACAAATCATTTTGAAGAACTCTCATAACTCTTCCTTTTTTATTATATATATATAGATTTTGTCCACTTCAAATGGCAATGTTGCATAAAGTAGCATATGCAGAGTAATTTCTGGTAATTTCTGAACTCATTAAAGTTCTGTAAAGCATTTCTATAACAAAACAAATTCAGGCTCATTTTATCAATTTTGACTAAAATAAAGCACAGGGGGAACAGTTTGCTTTTATTTTTACATTGCATACACTAACAATGATGCATGATTATATCTTTAATTACTTACAGCATGAAGTCTTTCTACAAGTTTCTGATCACCAAGGCAATTTTTAGTGTCAAACCACGAGTCAAAATCCTGTAGGGCAAAAACACAACTAGAATCAGTAGTTTAACATCTCTGTTTCTAACAGATATGTATAGACTCTCACTTACTCCAGCAGAAAGTGGCATTAATCTTAAGAGCTATACCTCCTATCAGTGAAGAAAAATCAAGCAACAGCTCTGTCAGCTGCACAGCACATAAGAACACTTCAGTCAACTAAATAACTCCAATGACAAAACATAGTTATACTGTTACTCTGTTCCATTTCCAATCATATTTCATGTTCAGTTCATCACTGCAATATCTCCGTTCTTACCTTGGCACTTGCATGACAAGGGGGCAACAGAGTACAAAAAGAAAACAGAATCCGTAAGTATGGGTTAGAAAACACAGCACAAAGAATGGGAGCACTATAAAGACAACAAAAACAGAATGATGACTCAATAAAGGAGGAAATCCTAAGTGAAAAAAGGCTTACACCTATTTGGATGCTTTATGTGTTTCATTCTGCACTGCTTTCCCAAAGTTTGTTTCACTTTTTTTTAATTCTTGCACTAACTTCATATACTATTTTAACTAGATAAAGCAATAAAATTGTCTAGTTAGGTAAGTCGCAGAGCTTCTACTGAAACCAGGTCTTCCACATCACTTGTCTCTTACTAGCTAGTCATTTTTCTCTGCAGAAAGTGTCCTTGGTATCAAAATGGCAAGATTTTACTTTCAAACTTCAACTTACATCTGCAGAATTGAAGACATCAGGCAAAAGAAAATTGAGTAACGCCCACAGCTCATGGAGGTTATTCTGTAAAGGAGTTCCTGTAAGCAGCAATCGATTTGTTGTCTTGAACTCCCGGACAATTTCTGACAGCTTAAAATACAACAAATCATCATTATCATAACACACGGTGTAAACATAATAAACTTCAATCAGTTTCTGCATCCTGGAACCATATCAACTCAATTTGAAGATGGAGACCTACCCCTGACATCTATATTTACCACCCACTACCTTATTGCTTATATTAAAAAAAATATATATATATTTTGATCTACCCATAATACAGACTATTCCTTACACTAAGAATTATTTTGTATTTTGAAAATATTTGAACACAAAAGATTCCCACTTTAGCAGATTTTGAGTTTACCTTGGACTTCTCATTCTTTATTCTGTGAGCTTCATCAATTACCAGGTATCTCCAGTTAAATTTTTTGAAGACAGATTTCTCCTTAATGACCATTTCATATGATGTAACACAAACATCCCATTCCCCAGGCATCATAACATCACGGATAAACGCTGCCTAAGGAAAACAGTTGAATCAGTTAAAGACTACTTACAAAAAGGAACAATTTATTTGGAATTCAGTGAAACATATCACTGCCAACATTACTGAGCGATCAGACAGAACAAAAGAAAAATCTGAAGCATCTTTTATATAACTAAGTTAAATTAATGGCAAGATTCAATTCTCTGGACTCTGGGCACAAACAGATCATCAGCTTTGGTAAAATTAATAAATCCCTCTAAAGTTGTATCTCCCAGGGATACAAAATCTACAAAAGAATGGTTCAGAACAATTCATCTAGTCCATTCCTGCCTCTCATCTCTATTTCATATGAATAGTTTTAGGTATTTATAAGGATATAGCACTGAAAGGAAATATTTGAATTACTGGCAGAATGGATCCTCATAGTGACAGGCAACCTTGCAAAATATGTTAGGTACTGTAAGATTCACAGGAACAGCCAGCTTGCCACACAATATCCTACATCTTATTTAAAGCCTTCAGTATGAAAGATGAAGTCTCAAAAACTACAACGCCATCCTGGTTACAAGGCCACGGATGCATGAGAGATACAAGTAAATAATGTGAACAGTCATCTACATAGGAAAGTAAACAATAAAAGAGCAGAGAAGCAACAAGGTGAATGCAATAAAGGAAAATGGATAATCACTTTCCCAATGCAAAGATGTACAAAATCAGAATTTAAAATATACTTGCAAAAGTCAAAAAGGAAGACAGCACAGGAGAAGGAAAGCCACAGACAGCCATGCTTCAATCTATTATTACAGATACTGTTTACATTTTCCCCATAGAAGCAAATGTAACATTTTTTAATGTTAGAGATTGTTGGGGGGAAAAAAAAAAAAGACTAATTAAAGAGATGACTTAAAGATAATTCTCTTTTCCAAAGCACTCATTTCTGACAAATAATGTATATTATCTTTGGAAAATAAAGCACTTACTCTGGCATCTTTATCTCCAATAAGACAAACAGCACGTAACGATGGAACCCAGCGTTTAAATTCATTCATCCAATTGTGCAAAGTTGATTTTGGTACCAGAACCATGTGTGGCCCAGGAATGTTTCTGTAATGCTTCAGATAGCCTAATAATGCTATTGTTTGCAGAGTCTTTCCAAGACCCTATATTGGCAAAGAGGAGGGAAATAATTAAATACATAAAAATCTTCTGAAATGAAATATCACACAGAAATAGTTTCAAAAAAATTACAAGCATACAAGATTCTGCCATTTAACTAAACTACAGCAAAATATACATTTTTCAATACAGTTTCTTTCACTATATTACAGTTTTGGTTGTGAAAAATGTAACTGCTGCAGAACAACACATATTCCTGCATATACAAGAAATACTATAGGTAATTTAATGTTTGAACTTTGCTCTCAGTTCAGTGTTGGAGCTTTGCTACCACTAGACTTCATTACCCATGACATATACTACATATCTTATTTAGTTACATAATTCAACTTTAACTCTACAGGACGTATTTTAATATTTGTCAAAGCACCAAAATCTTGGACTTCACCAGTGTTGCACACACTATTCCTTTTCGCCAGTGTTGAAGAAAATCTGCAAATTTCTTTTTACTTTTCATCATATCACACAAACAAAAAAGAACCCACATAATGATTTTACATTTTTATAGATTACGAAGAGATTCTCAATTAGCTACTATTTATCTAAACAAGCAGTAGCTGCTTGAAAAAGATTACAATTTCATGTACTGTTTACTATGATAATATTAATTTATGTACAAGTTACAAAATTTATCTTCATATAAAGGGTAATTGGGCAACTGAAGAACACACCAATAAAAAAAAAAGTCAGAAAACAATGGTGAGTTTCCACAAAAATTCCAAGAGATTACTGCTTACCATTTCATCCGCCAGAATGCCATTAACACCATTTTCATACAAGGAGATCATCCAGTTCAGCCCTCTAACCTGATAATCTCTTAGTGTTCCTGCTTTTACATCTGTAAATGTAAGATTCCTCTAAGTGGAAAAAATACTCATTCTAGACAGAAAATTAATCACAGTCTGCACATCAGATTTTAACTAAATCAAAGTAAACAAAAAACTGCCAATCAAAAACTTACATGAAGGAGATTCCTCAAATCGAATACACACATTAGACGTTTTTCGACTCTCAGATAACAATTCTTCATCTTCTTCTTGCTCTGTGCGTCTGTGACGATAACTAAAGAAAGAATCCAAGATGCAGGGGTATATTAAATAATTCCAAGAAACTGTATTATCAAAACAAGTCAGATAGGATAAAAGCAGCTGTTGATCTACATGACCGTGAATGTTCTAGCAGCCTGGTTTAGGGCAGAAATCATATCCTGTTCTAAGTTACTCTCTCACAGTTTACTCTGACTTTAATTATGATACCCAGAATTCAGCTCCTTCCTCCAGCTCCATGACCATACTCTGACAAGAAGCAAGAGTTCTCTAAGAGACTCTGTAATGAGTAACAGGGTATTAAAACACATGCACATATCAACTTAGAATCAATTACTTGATAATTATACCATTCGGAAGAATGAAGCATTCTACTCCAAAAATGTATTTTTTAAATTGATAAAGCAGAAAATGCTGTTCTGTAAACTTGCAAAAAGTCAGTTGTTACATATTATAAGACTCTTCAAATGTCTATAGGCTGTGTCTGCATTAGTAAACAAGACACAATCCTGAAACAAGACAAACGATGCTGAGGATCAAGCATCCTGCTATATCCATGCTGCGTTGTTTTACCTTGTCTGGCTCTAGCTTGATCCCACCAGGTATTCACTAGTGGTCTACGCATATCACATGCAACTCTGGAGTTCACCTTTTATTTTAATGCTACCAAAAAGAAATTAAATCCATGTACTCCAATGTATTAACCAAAATATGGTAAGTAGCAATGATCAGGAAATTCATTTTAGAAGTTCGGTCCTGATCTAAACTCAGACTAACGCAGATGGTGTAACACACATACCATATGCCAATACATTTTTCTATCAATAGTGCAATATAATTTCTTTCAAAACTGCTGGACACATTTAAATCAGAATCTGCAGATTACTTACTAAATAAATACAGTAAAAGGCATAATCTATTTGAAAGCATAAGTTAGAAATCGAAACATAGCATACTCTCCAGCCGAAATTAAACTCTGTTTTTCATCCTTCTTTATCCGTGGCCGTCCCAGTTTGACTTTCAGTGGAGATGTTGGTGATTTTTGTGCTGCTGGCTGAATAAAATGTGCAAAAAGTTCCGTCTGTTTCAGGAGGAACTCAAACCTTTTTGCTCGATCTGCTTTCTGGTTTCCGAAGTAAGGAGAAAATTACAAAAAGAAGAAAAAAAAAAAAGATCAATAACTTTCCTTCATGAATAATTTTATTTTTCTTAAGAAATAGATTCTGAGGACAACTTATGTGAGTGAAGATCAACAAGATCACTGCCTCCTGTTGGCCAGCTAGAGGCTACAAATATCATGCCAAAGCTGGCAAGCCAGCCATTCTAACAGGACACTTTCAAGGATGCTATACAAAAGATCCACAAAAAGATGAGGTTCTGGCTTACAGAATGTAATTCTAGGTTTGCTCAAGTCAGTGACAAAATTTCTATCAGCTGGAAAGTTACCCGGATTTCACACAAGAAGATATTGTGCTAGCTCCGCTTTTGGAAGGGATGCACAAGCTTAATACTCCTTTCATCGAAGCTACTGAATTTTACTTTCAGAGTACAAATTTCACTCTTTTAAGTTTTGCTGCAATAATGAGGCATATGCATTTCACTAAATAAAGTGAAACATCTGTCCTTCATTGTATTTTAAAAAAAAAAGTGACATCTTTTTAAGAAATAGAAATAATTAAGAAATAGAAATAATTAATTGCTATTCAGTTTTTCTATGACATTTCAGCATCAAGTAATACTACATCACCTACGGAATTTTTCTGTGATCTCATTTATATATTAATACATAAACTACAAACATGAAACTGTAATTGTGTGCCATAATCCCATAATCTTCCTAAGTGATATGTAAACAACAGAAGGCATTTCTTCAAAAAATGAAGTAATTTTTACACGAACTAATCTATAACAGGAAAAGCAATTAAAAAAGAAACTTACTACTGCAATGCATGTGCTTGCCACATGAGGGTGTGCATTTACAAAGCCTTTTATTTATTTATTTATCTTTATAAACAGCATATAAATGCCCTTAGAAAAGTCTCCTAGTAATCATTACTGGACTTTCATATATTTCAAAATTTTGATAAGATGATAATATCAAGTAAAATTTTTATATGAAATGACCTGCAGAGGTGGAACAGAACACAGCCTACAGTCTTGGTAAACAAAGCTAAGTGAGATTCCCCACTGAATATCATAATATAGACACATATACCCCAGCCAATAATTCAGAAATCTGGATACTAAATGTACACAAGGGAAAAAATAAAGAAAGAAAGAAAAAAAAAAGCAATCAGAAAAATCCACAGAGGAAAAATCCACTGACAATTATAGTGTACCAAATGACAGACTCCAGTTCTGGAAATCATGCAGTCACAAATACCTGGAGAACTGGACTATGTATAATTTTATTAACAGCACCATCCCCAATTCATTCTCCTTAACTAACACATTCTACCTGCAATAGTTCCTTATTACTTGTAACTGGGTCCGTCTACTTCAAGCAAATGAACTTTCATAAAAGTCATGTCATCTGTTTTGCTGTGAGTACACTTACCATCTTTTCTTCATATTCTGGGTCAATTTCTTTTTCAGGTCTGGCTGCCTTGGGCAGAAGTTTGAGTTGAAAAGGAGGATCATTTTTCTGGAATTTAAATTTTAAACACTATAATAGCTGGAATCTTTTTTTAAAAAATAATTACTTCAGAGATATGAACAGATAAAATTTAAACTGCAGATTAATCTCATCTTTTTGTTTCTCTCTTCAAATAGGATGCAAGTTGAAAGGACTGAAGCAAAATACTAAAAGAGGATAAAGTTTATTCTTCCACAGAAGAGACTTTGCTTTAAATGAATAATTAAATTTGACATCTTGAAAAGTAAGTTTTTCTACATATTTCCTTTGAATAAAAATGCTAAATAGTTCACTCTTTATAATATTAAATTACAAAAAATCATTTTGAAAACACCAAATAATGCCAAAGGGCATGTCTATATAAAAAGTAACAAAACAGGACCTTAACCTGGCAAGCAATGTAATCATTATCCTAACATAAATACATTAAGATGAAATAATAATCTAAACAATTTGTGTAAGGTAGAAAAGCCAGGCCAAAATGGCCTAAATACACAGCAGTTTTCAATCAGTATTTCATTTGTTTTATTTTCAGAATTGTTACTTTTGAATATATGCAACTTAGTCTTTATACGGAATGACGTAAATGAGAAGCCCACAAGCTGAAGTTGGGAAATCTCTAAGTCTTGGACCAAAGACATAACTCTCCACAGTGATAAACAGCACTACCCACATAATAAAGTTGTTTGAAAATTTAGTGATTTTACAAATGCCTGACTTCAGCTTCCAAGGTCAAATTATGATGCTGCAAGTAAGTACCATTAGAAATTTTCTATGATAAATGACCTGCAACTTCTGACAGCTCAATTCAGAGAAGATATTACAAGAAGCCTGTTATGTCAATCTACAAAAGAGCAGGTCATTCATCTACATGTATACTCACACCTCCATTGTAGTATACAACATAACATAAACTTCTGTTTGAAAGACTGCCAGTGCTAACTCTGGAAAAAATCTTCTTGTTACTGAAATGACAAAGTGCTCCTCCTTAAAGACAAACAAAAACGCCTGTAGCCCATTTTCAGATATCTCCTTCAGTGCCTCTGAAAATAAATTAATTATGGTGATGAATGTGCCTCAAAAATTAAGTTATCTAATTCAGAGGAGTATGAAGTTTCTCCTGAACAGACAAAAATATTCAGTATTATGACAATCCTATTTGACTGCAAAAAGGTTTTCTTGTAAAACACTATACAATGCCTTCCAAAGTCCAAAGGCAGATGGCTCTAAGGCCAGATTGTCTCTCCTGTTACTCTGATTTCCCCAGCAGAAGGAAATTTCATTCTGGCCAAACCTATTAAGCTTATTCAGAATTAATTGTTTATGAATAATACTCTTTCTTAGTTAAACAAGTAAGTGAACTTCACAATGCTACATCCTAGCTTTCAAGAAAAAACATTTGTTTCCCTGTTCACCCTCACTCCTCACTGCAGTGTTTCATCATCTGATCTATAGCTCATTGATGGCCCCAAAATACCAGAAGTAACAAACCAGAAGAGACTCAAAAATTGTAGTAAAACACAAACAATTTAAGACATATGCATCCCCATATCTCTTCTCTTCCTCATCATTTAAATTGGGAAAGAATATGCTGTGTTTTCACTAAAACACTGCTTGTGCTGGTGGAGCTAGATGGACAGTAGCATGAGCACCTGAACTTGCTTGTGGGTGATATTCTGCATTATAGAAACCTAGAGCTTGCTTGCTATTACATTTTGATATGACTACTTTTCTCTTTTACTACCAACTGAAGCATAAGCCTAATACAAGAGAGAAGAACAAAACAATTCCTAGGCTTATGGGAGTTGTCCCCTAGAACCAATATACAATGTTCATCTTCAGTAGTCAGAGAACTGATTTAACAGGAAACCTGATCAGGAGAAGCCTCAGCACAAACAAACATAACAGAAAGAAAGAACTTTCACTCTTAACTCACTTTGTGCAGGGAACTATCTGGTTATAAGCTGCCTCTATTCTAGAAAAATTTCCACTCAAGATTAAACTTGTGATAACAGCCAGCTGAAAAATTGCCACATTTAAACATCTTACGATTAACTGTGCAAAGTTTCCAAAAACAACAGTCTGAGGCATTCCAGAGACCCTTACTCTCCCTTAGAATCTCTATGAACTAGCCTACTAAAAACTACCAAGGGTGAGCTGCAAGAAACTTCCATCACTGCCATAGTTGGGCCTAAATTGAGTTACCCACACAAACACCTAAATAAATGACTGGCGATAAGAACTGCTGCTTTAGTTGACTTTACTCTTGCATCCTGTGCAAGCTGTGTCCATGCTATTTTAAATAGATACATTAATTAGAAGGACCCCCTTCTGTGTTGAACACACATGTGCAAAGTGGAAATATGCTGCAGTCATTAACTTGGGATTTTTATACTGCTGCTGCTGCAACAGGAAGCACTATTTATATTGAGACAAAACCGTGGCAGGAAAAGGGGCGCAACAGGTGAGATTGTATCTGTTTTTTATGCAGACTGCTACGGGATAGCCTTGTGGCTCAGCCTGAAGTGAAATTTCACAGTCTGAGCAACATCTCAAATAGAAGCAACCATCCTTTTTTTGTTTTCCCTTAAAAATGTACAGATTAGTCTAGCACCATAGCACAATGTTGATATTTCATAACTTAGGCGCTCCTTATTTCTCCAGGTCGTCATTGGGCTCAGTTTGCAGCAGAGAGGCCCAAGGGAGAGGCTGCCCTGTCCCCGAGCCCCAGATGATGCTCGCGGGTCCCTGTGCTGCCTCGCACGGCACTTCTTGCACAACGGCAGCGAACTAAAGCAGCGAGCAGTCATTTCGGGGAGAAACGGGTTCTCAGAGGAAAAAAACAAATCACTTCCCCCAGGTGAAACTGAAGCCCCGGCCGCACCGGCAACAGCGACTTCGCTGCTGACAGGAGCCGCGGCAGGGCCATCCCCCCGGCAGGAAGTCTCGTCTTGGCCGCGGCACCGCGTCCCGGCTCGGGGAAGCTTCTCGCGCCAGGCCAGGCCCGCTCGGAGGGCAGCGGCCTCCCCAGCCCGGGGCGCCGCCGCTCGGCCCGCCCGCCCGCGCAGCGGTACCTCCTCGGCCGCGGGCTCCTGCGCAGAGGCCGCCGCGGAGGTGGAAGGCAGCTCGCCATCCGAGCGGGAGGCGCTGCCAGCACTGGCGTCCATGCTGCGCGCGGCGGCACCGAGACCAGGACCGGGACCGGGACTAAGACTAAGACTAGGACCAGGCCCAGGCCGCGGTAGGCGGGGGAGGGGGGCGACCCCAGCGCCCCCGAACAGCGCGCGGCCCCGCCCCGCCGCGTTCCCGCGCCCGCCGCTCTCGCGAGACTCCGCCACGAGGGGCCGGCGCGGGCGGT